>CM042015.1:86075749-86140749 GCA_023525715.1 Cichorium intybus | reverse complement strand
TTTGTTTTAGTTATGGTTCTGATTTCGGTTTCTGATTACGATTTTGGATTTCCTTTTGTTTTAGTTATGGTTCCGATCAACATTCTACTGATCCCGTGAAGACCACCGGTTCCATTACATCCCTCCCAACCTACGCCTCCCCTCCGACTTTTGAACGGGTAAAATATGCTTGGTTTGAAATGAAAAGCCAGATTGATTGGAGCATAATGATCAATCTGTTCGTTTTTGGTTTCGTAATCCCAAGTCCAAACTTCATCATTTTTCTATTTTTAGTTTTTGGTGATTTTTATTTTTGGCTTAACGTGGAGTTGATGTTGATTTTGGTGATGTTTCGATGCAGGTTTAATTTTTTGATAAACCTAAATCTGACACCGTCATCCAACACCGACCATGGTAAACGAATTTGACTTTTAAGTTGAACAAACTAACGTTTATTTTTGAAATTAGTTGGAATTCTTCTGTTTTGTTTCAGTGTTTTGATAAACGAATGATACATGGATGGTTGATGGCTAAAAAATAAAAGTAAGTTTCTGCACTTGCTGGTTCATTGTGCATTTGAATATGCATAAATATCTATTTTTTTATAAACAAATGTAAGGAGCAACAATATGTATGGCTTACATAAGTTGCGTAAATGTTGAGTGGATAATTATGCTTCACATTATTTTATATTTACATATTTGGAATATTAAAATGATCTTTCCTTTTATTTGATATTTAGTTTGCTTGGATTCTTTAAAGCAAGAATTAAAAGTATCTTTATTTATCTTTTCATGTATTTTTTAAATGCTACATTGACAGAAGATTGAGGTAAAAATTGGTTTGTCTCTTTGTATTTTTAGTGCTTGTATATGTAAACAGTTGAAGAAATATCTGAACAGTTTAAAGTAATTAGTCATCAGTTGATCGTTTGTTACAACCACATGAGTTTATAAATCTTTGATATTGCTTTCTCCACTGCAAAGTGTTTTCATGTTTTGTTATATCTTCTATTTGTGTGCAGAAACAGGTAACAGCCCTGAAAAAATACTTATGTTTTGCTGAAATAGATTACAAACCTGCAAAATTACATGTACACAAATCGAATCATTTTGTTTATTTGTGTTTCTATGCAACAATTACAACAACATGCAAAATAACTTTTATCTAAATATTTATGTTTGTATGAAGTTGACATTGGTTCATACCTTTGAACAGCAGCAGCAACAAAAAGTAGTATCTCTAAAAAACGACAATTACAGCAACCTGCAAAATGATAATTATTTTAATATTTGTGTTTGTATGCAAAAAAAATTACTTTAGAAATCGTTATTTCTATTGTGCAGAAACAGGAACGTGTGCAGTGTGATTTGGAGATGCAGTAAATATTTGATGTCTCACATTGATTTTATAGTGTAAATTGTATTTTTTTGGAGGGATTTCAAATTTTGAAATGGTGATCCAACTTTAGTTGTTAGGATTGATTTTAGCCATTGATTGCTTCAAAGCAATCTATGGTTAAGATTATTTATAATAAATATTTTTGTTAAAGATAGAAATTAGAAAAAGTTGCATTAATAAGTTGTACATTTTTAAGACATTAAGACTCTTGTGCTTTAAAGTGTTGTAATTTATATATGGTTTATAGTATAGTATAGATATATAGGGGTTTTTTTAAATCAAGGTATGTTAGACGTATGTATCAGAAAAGAACCAAAAACGACTGATACTTCTTCCATGACTCGTTAATATACCGAGATTTCTTTTCTTGGAGGACTCGTCGATGTATTGAACAAATGGATCACAGGGCAACAGCCACATCAATTTTCCAATAGTTGGACTAAAAGTGTGTTTTTCTGCAAACCACAGGGACCAAAAGTGTAATTCCTAGAATATGATGCCATAATAAACAAATAAATGAAAGTATGTTGCTATTTCTAGATTTTGTCTGATGCATTGTCTCATGAACTTGCAGTCTATTACTAGAGCCTATGGAAGGGTAGATGCAGATGGTTCCAGATATTTACTTGGTGACCATAGTGGTCTTCTTCATTTACTTGTCATAGCCCATGAAAAAGAAAAGTGAGTTGTTATTCAAACTTTTGTTCTATATACATTTAAATATTATTCCCAGTTGTTCTAAAAGACACTTTTCTTTATTTATTATAGAGTTACTGGACTCAAAGGCCAAAGCTGAGCTTTTAGGAGAAACTTCCATAGCATCAACCATATCCTATCTTAATAATGGATTCGTATATGTTGGCTCAAGCTATGGAGATTCCCAGGTATGTAATACTTTCATCAGTTAAAAATTAAAAAAATGTCATTACAATAATGTCAAATGTTAATATAATTTATCATTTTCCCATTTTTTATTTCAGCTTGTAAAGTCAAATCTCCAACCTGATACAAAAGGCTCTTTAGAAGTTTTAAAAAGGTATGTCAACTTGGGCCCAATTGTTGACTTTTGTGTGGTTGACTTAGCGTGGCAAGGTCAAAAGCAAGTTGTGACTTGCTCAGGAGCAAATAAAGATTGTTCCCTTCGTATTGTTACAAACAGTTTTGGTATAAATGAACAGGTTATTTGTCCCCCTTTCTTTTTCTTGGTAATTCTTTGCAAGTTTGATTATTAATTTCTTATAAAAATTTCTATTGTGAAGGCCTCTGTGGAACTTCAAGGTATTAAAGGAATGTGGTCGCTAAGATCAGCAACAGATGATATATATGACACATTCTTGGTTGTTAGTTTCATTAGTGAGACTAGAATATTGGCTATGAATCTAGAAGATGAGCTGAAAGAAACCGAAATTAAGGGGTTTTGTTCTCAAGTAGAGACTTTATTTTGTCATGATGCTGTCCATAATCAACTTGTGCAGGTATATACCTATCTTTACCACAATTAATAGATATTCATTTAGATATTTAATTCACTTAATCCTGTTTCAGGTTACTTCAAGTTCGGTAAGACTTGTGAGTTCAAGCTCAGGAGAGCTAAGAAACGAATGGCATGCACCCAATAATTACTCTATAAATGTTGCAACTGCTAATGCTACTCAGGTATACCAAGGGTATATTGGTCTTTTGATGGTAACTAATCACTAATCTTTTTCTTCCTAACAGGTTCTATTGGCTACAAGAGGTGGCCATCTGATCTACCTTGAAATTGGTGATGGTGTTTTAGTAGAAAAAAAGCACGCAGAATTGAAATATGATATTTCATGTCTTGATATAAATCCAATTGGAGAAAATCCAAATTATAGTAATCTTGCTGCAGTTGGTATGTGGACGGATATTAGTGTCAAGATATTTTCACTCCCCGATTTAAATCTCATCACCAAGGAACAATTAGGTGGTGAAATTATACCGCGTTCGGTTCTTCTTTGTGCCTTTGAAGGGGTATGATTATTCTTCATCTATGAGGGCAAATTTGTAAAAAGTTACGACTTGCTGGGGAAAGCCTCATTTTGCTTGACTTTCTCTGTTAAGTCGTTCTTTCTGCATTAAGGGTCTGTTTCTTTTTCCCATAAAGTGGCTGAATGAGCAACGATGTCTGTCTGGATAAAGTGTCGTATACATAATGTCTATTTCTTTCTACATTGAATAAACCGTTTGAACGAGACTAAATGACCATTTTACCTTTACCTTCTAAAACCCAAATTTCACAATATTCATCAATTTTAACATGAGCCAGGTTTTTTTTTGTTTAACCCATTAAGGGTTAGTGTCTTAATACATTAAGCCAGGTTTTTTGGTTAACCTGATAAGGCATTCTGTCTAAGATTAACTAAAAAAGAAACAGCAATGTATACTGTCCAGAGTAAGTGCTTAACCCATTAAGTAAAAAAGAAACAGCCCTTAAGTAAAAAAGAAACACCTATTATCAGATATGTTACTTGTTGAGTGTTTAATGTTTATTGCAGATACCTTATTTGTTGTGTGCACTTGGAGATGGACATCTTTTAAACTTTTTACTGAACACAAGCACGGGCGAATTAACCTATAGAAAAAAGGTGTCACTTGGGACCCAACCAATCACACTGCGTACATTTTCATCAAAGAGTACCACGCGTGTTTTTGCAGCTTCAACTAGACTAACAGCAATAGACAGCAGTAATAAAAAATTGCTCTACACCTATATTGACCAAGAAGTCAGTCACATTTGCCCATTCAACTCTGCTGCTTTTCCCAACAGGTGATCGACTGTCTTTTCTCTTCAATTTGTTTTTACGTTATTCTAACAGTCATGGTTTTAAAAATTGGTTGAGGCGTACGCCTCGAGGCGAGGCGGAAGAAAAACGCATCTGAGGCGCCGCCTCAGGTGGTCTATTTGGGGCGGACGCCTCATATAAATGAGGCGGTCTGAGGCGGAGAGAGGAGGTCCGAGGCGTATATATATGATTATGCTGTCTTTTTTGACTTTTTTTCTGCTTTTTGATTTTTTTTAGCTTTTATTTTAGGATAAAACATAATAAAAAAGCATAAAAGTAGTTTTAAATCTGCTTTTGACTTAAAATGTCGGAGTTGAGACTTCGTTTGACCTAATAGTATTTGTATTATATGATTTTGATGACTTTTAAGACTAAAAATATTTTATTTTTTTGGAAGATGATATTTATTATGACTGTTTATGTTTAATTTGGGATTTTATATTGTTTTTATGACGTATATATGATTTTATAATTATTATATTTATCCCGCCTCGGTTCGCCTCGAGGCATACGCCTCACGCCTTGGTGGGAAAACGTCTCGAGGTACGATTCCGTACTTTAAAACCTTGCTAACAGTTATATTCTTTAACAGACTTGCAGTTGCAAAAGAGGGCGAGTTGACAATTGGAACAATTGGTAACATTCAGAAGCTTCATATTCGTTCAATTCCACTTCGTGAAGAAGCACGGCATATTTGTCATCAGCAACAGTCGCATACATTTGCGATTTGTACTTTGAAGCATAATGAGTCAAGCATGGATGATTCCGGGATGCATTTTATTCGGTTGTTGGATGACCAGACGTTTGACTTTATATCAACTTTCTCACTTGATCAATTTGAGTATAGTTGTGTTATATTGAATTGCTCTTTTTCGGATGATAATAATGCGTATTATTGTGTTGGGACGGCTTATGTTATGCCAGAGGAAAATAAGCCAACACAGGTACTGTAATGAACAAATAGTATTGACAGATTTTTATGTTAATGTTTTATATATTTTTAGTTATTTATGAACACATGCAGGGCCGTATATTGATTTTCATGGTTGAAGATGGGAAGCTACAGCTTGTAGCTGAGAAAGAAACCATAAGTCCTGTTAATGCTCTAAGTGCTTTCAATGGTAAACTTCTTGCTGCTATAAATAAAAAAATCCAGCTGTACAAATGGAGGCTTTGTGATGATGGGACCCGCGAATTACAATCTGAATGGGGACATCATGGCAGCATTCTTGGTCACTATGTACAAACTTGTGGGGATTTCATTGTTGTTAGTGATCTCAAGTATTCAATCTCACTCTTAAAATACCAGGTATAAATAACATAACTCATATTATACTTGGATATACTGCCATTTTTCTATTGAGTTAAATGCAAGAAATAGGAACGTACTTTCATTTCTTTTTGTTACAATTGAATACTCTAACTAATTATAGCAAAATATCATCCATTACAAAGCAATATTCACTGCTATACATAGGTGGAATTTTCAAAGTATGATGTCCTAATAAAAATATAAAAAGCATAATGCTATAATTGGGTAACTTGATAAAGAAAAAAAACTTGAAAGTACAATGCTATGACAGAAAAGGTTGTATATAGGATGCTATGATACACGAATAGAAGAAAGTATGTTGCTATTTCTTGGATTTTACCTTGAGAATTTTACCCGGTTATAGCAAATATCAAACATTACAAAGCAATTTTCACTTCTATAGGTGGGTAGATTGTTCAAAGCGTAATGTATAAATAAGAAAAAAAATTGACAGTATAATGCTATAAATGGTAGATTTTGATAGTACAAAGCCTTAATAAGAAAAAAAAATTGAAAGTAAGATGCTACAGTACATGTATAGATGAAACTTTGTTGCTATTTCTTGCATTGTACTATGAAAAATCTACCCATTTATAGCAATATCAACCATTACAAAGACTTTTTAATGCTATAGGCTGGTAGATTTTTCAGTCTAATGTCCTAATAAGAAAATAATAATAAATACTATGCTATAAGTGGGTAGCTTTGTCAAAGTACAAAGCCTTAATACAAAAAAAAAAAGCTGAAAGTAATAGAAAAGGTTGGAAGTAGGATGCATCAATACACAAATAAATGGAAGTATATTGCTATTTCTTGCATTTAGCCTTCTATTTAGGGTATCTATTCAATACACTAACTTTTTAAAAAAACATCGCATTTGAGAATTGGAAGAAAAGGATAAGGGTGCGTTTGGTTGCGGAAAACTGTTTTCAGTTTTCTAGAAAACATTTTCGGAAAATGGAGTGGAGTTTTCATTTTTATTTTCAGTAGAAAACGCGTTTGGTTAAACTAATGGAGTTTTCATTTTCCGTTTTAGAACCTAGAAAACACCTTTTAGAAAATTAGAAAATTAGAAAACTGTGGAAAACAACAATTTTGAGTTTTCCAAGTTCTTTGTAATTTTGGAAAACGGAAAATTTTCATTTTCTAGAAAAATTTTGGAAAATTTGATTAACCAAACGCGTTTTCTAACTTTTCATTTTTCTTAGAAAATTTTCCGTAACCAAACGCACCCTAAGTGACGCCAAATTTGTAAAAATAGTTAGGGCTTAATGGGGAAACCCTTTCCCCAAAGTCTGCTTTCTACAGCAAGTCAAACAATAACTAATTTACCAGATTAAGTCAACTTGCTTACCAGCTCTCTTTTTGTCTTTAGCACGAGGAATTTTCAATCGAGAAGTGGGACTGCCACTACAATTTGGGCCGTATGTCATCCGTTGAGATTCTCGATGAGGACTTTTACCTGGGAGGCTGGGAGCCAAAAACAACCTTAACCTTTTTACGGTTCATAAAAACAGCAAAGAAGTCACCTTTAAAATGCCAGGTATAATCTCCACCATTAAAAGAAAATGCAGTCTAGAAGTTGTTGGTGAATACCATCTGGGTGAATTCGTGAACCGATTCCAACACGGTTCACTTGTAATGCATCTCCCCGATTCTGATGTCGCTAAAATCCCGACCGTAATTTTCGGAACTGTAAACGGTGTAATCGGTGTCATTGCTTCACTCCCTCTAGACCAATATAAGTTTATGGAAAGACTTCAGACGAATTTGAGAAAGGTTATAAAGGGAGTTGGGGGGTTGAGTCATGAACAATGGAGATCGTATAACAGTGGGGATATGGTTTTCGATTCCTGTAATTTCTTGGATGGGGATTTGATTGAGTCGTTTCTTGATCTTGGAAGGAGTAGAATGGAGGAGATTGCCAAGAGTATGAGTGTTTCTGTTGAGGAACTTATGAAGAGAGTGGAAGAGTTGACTAGGTTGCATTAGGGGACAGAGTTTGGAAACTTTGATTTGAAATATTGCTACTTTTTTTATGTTGGTTTGTATTTTGTGATCTTGTTGCATAATGGAAATGAAAAAAGAGTATGGTGTTGGTTGTGAAGTTTATATCGGTTTTTTGCGTTTTGTTTTTCTTGCATGGTAAAAATATTGGTCAAACATTAGAGGTTTTTTCATAAAACTGAGCCATTTAGTGTGGAATAATCTCAACCTTTAGGTTTCTTAAGCATTCAGATGTCATATTAAACACATTGAGTGTTGACCGATTCAGATGCAGTGGTCCGTTAAAAGGTTACTAAAAACCCGTTAGTTGTTCGGTCGAGTTTAACTTGTTGGATATGGTTGGAGTTTCTTGATCATTTTGGATGCATTTTTTATGCGGAACATAACTGGATAAAGATTTTTAGAACCATTTGTTATGCAATAAGCAGAACTCTTGAGACTTGAACTACAGACCTATTATATAATATATAGCCTCTAAAATATGGAAGCTGCCCATGAGCACAAGATCTATATACACATCAATGAAGATGCTCATTGAGATCGGCATATGCCAGACAATGAGTTTGTGTTAGCATATTATATGTCTATTATGTTTAGCATTGATGGTATCGTCTTGGCATCCTCATTTATAACCAAAAAAAAAAAAAAAAAAAAAAAAGCATCGTCATTTATATCAAAAAAGAGAAAAATAGAATACTTGACAATCGAAATACTTCAATTTAATATTAGAGGTTTTGCCTCTTAGATTGGAGGTCTTGGGTTCTATGTCAAGCATAGGCGGATTTCACTAACTTGGTGTATTAACTTCTAACAACTAACCAGCCGATCAAAAAAAAGATACCAGTAAATATATTAATAATAATCAAATGAAGTGTAGATACGAGAGTACTTAACAACTAAATGAAGATAAAAATATATTTTTTTGCTCTCGATTTTTCTTTACATTTTATTTTGTAAAGAATATCAACTTTATTTTATTCCTTACAGAAACATCCACAGAAAAGTATCATGTTCTCCAAATAAATGATACATAAATAATATGAAACAAAAGATCATTGATTATATATTTTGGTAGCAAGGATAAGAAGTGCATTATTTGCATGTTGTTGATTAACTAAAAACTAAATTATTAAATGATGCAAAGAAAACATGATTCACACAAAAAAATTCCGGAAAAACACTTTGATGATTCATTTCTTTAGTGAATCAAGTTATCTTTTAATCATCTAATAATTCGTTTTGTTGGTTCACAAAATAACATGTTAATAAAAAAACTTTTTATCTTCCTACCAAAGTTTCCTTCTTAACGGATATATATATATATATATATATATATATATATATATATATATATATATATATATATATATATATATATATATATATATATATATATATATATATATATATATATATATATATATATATATATCAGAGAGAGAGAGAGAGAGATGTAAGTTCATTTGAGAACTCTTAAAAGATTGAGAACTCGAGAACTGATCTCAACCATTCAAATTGATAGATCAAAGGTTTAGAATGTTGTGCCATTATTATCAATTTATTAAAGTAAATGGATTATAGTGCAAATTCTAGTAGATGGAAAGGGTTATTTTCGGTATTTAACATGATGATGATTTTAATTTATCCCTTAATTATCGTATTTCAATCTAAGAAAGTATAATCAGTTTTCAAGTTTATCGTATGTTTTCAGTTCAACGCCCCTCCAAAAATCCGAATTTTGCGTTTTTCAACCTTTTCATATCTGTGGAATTCACAATCGATTACTACGAATCCTTTCCTATCAAGTTTTTTCTTAAATTAAAATCAATCATGGACGACGAACAACAAAAGCAAGAATCAGAAGGGTCATTTGCGAAGAAGTTAAAAACCTACGACATCAGCAGAGGTAATGTATTCTTTACAACCAATTTCATATATCGATTTCGATGTAGTTTTTGAAATGTAGTTGATTATTGGTTTAACAATGAAAGTTTTGTTGGAAAACTGCTATTTTTATATGTAATTTTGATTAAGAGTTTACTCAGGAATTGCAGCTATGAAAATCATTTCCTGATTATGTTGAACTACTTTATGTTTATTAGATTTAATTTCAGATTTCATGTTTATATAGAACCAAATCATTATTAGAGGTACAAATGTGTTGTACTATGTTTATGTCGAACTTTCCATTGTCGAAGCTAGGGTTATTTTTTAGGAATCATACAACTGGATGAGGGTTTTTTATTATGTTAGTATGTTGGTTATGACAATATTAGCTCATTAAGTAGTATGTGTGTGGAGGCTCATTTATGATTGTACGTTTTTCACAAAGTAAGTTTTGATATTAGGCTATTACTTGATCTAGCCATTTAGCAATTTTCATTGATGATTCAAGTCTTTTTTTTAATAATTATCAACTGAATTAGGTGTTTTTATTATGTTAGTATGTTGGTTATCACAATATTAGCACTTTAAAGTAGTATGCTTGTGAATTTTCATTTATGATTATACGGTCTTGACAAAATGATTTATGATAGTAGGCTATTTGTGGTATTAACCACTTAGCAATACTCATTTATGATTCAAGAGGTTTTAGTGAAAATTCATTCATAATTACATGATTTTGTAACGATACCAACCGAATTAGGTGTTTTTATTATGAGTATTCATTCATGATTATATGGTTTTAGTGAATATGCATTCATGATTTAATGTTTTTGTAATTATATCAACTTAATTATTCTTACCAACATAGAAATATTCATTTATGATTCTAAGGGGTTTTAGTGAATATTCATTCATGACTCAAGTGTTCTGTAATTATATCAACTCATGATTCTAACCACCTTAGCAATATTCATTTATGATTCAAGAGTTTTATTGAATATTCATTCATGATTATATGGTTTTGAAATAGGGATATATTCAGGAAAGTCATTATATTTTGACTATATATTCGATTAAGTCCTAATTGTTTTTTATATTCAATTAAGCCCAATATTTTTGTTAAATATTTACAATTTTGGATAGTAGATGGTTATACCGTTTTTTATATTTTTACAACTCATGATGTATAGGGTCAAAATGTAAAAGTCTAAATGCAAGGACTTAATTGAATAAAAACTGAAAATTCAACTCTAAATTGTTAAAAGGATCAAATGTAAGGACTATAATAATATTTTCTTTATATAACTAAAATTATAAACATTTAACAAAATATTGGGCTTAATTGAATATAAAAACAATTAGGACTTAATTGAATATAAAAAAACAATTGGGACTTAATCGAATATAAGATCAAAATGTAAGAACTTTCTCGAATGTATCCCCTTGAAATAATACCAAATGAATGAGGGTTTCAGTGAATATTTCATTCATGATTATTCGTTTTTGTGATAACTCATTCATATTTGTTAACAACCTATTATACACCTATTATCATCAATTAAATCAAGGAAATGATTTAGGTTATTGTGTTTATTTAATGATTTAATGAATCAGTAGAAAAATCATTGATGATTTTCCCCTTTTCAATTTAATGTTTAGTTGATTTATTTTAATCATACATGATGTGTGTATATGAATTAGTACCTATTGTACATATTAATATACTAATGAATGAATACGCTAAATTTTATTTTTATGTTATATTAGTTAGAAAGTGGAGCGAAAGAATTATGAAGAAAACAACATTACCAAGTTCACAAATGATCCAACTGATCCTGTCATATTAGATTTTGATGAAGATTAATCTCAACCAAAGAGATGTCAAAATCTCGTGATAAAGAAGAAATAGATTGATCAAAATGGTAATGTACTTGTTTAATTTGTATATGTTTTTTTAATTGCTTTCACTTACTATATATAAATCCTTAATTTATTATTTTTATCGTTATTGTAGTAACAAAACAAGGATTGGAAATACATGTTATCCACGTTGATGTTAGCTATGAAAAGCGTTCGAAGAATCGGTCGGAATCATGCGACAAAATGGTTGTTGTTCAGTACGATGAGTCTGATAACTAAGGCCTGATAACTAAGGTTGTAAACGAACCGAACGAACACGAACGATGGCTTGTTCATGTTCGTTAGTTTAGGTTATCCGAATAAACGCATGAGTTTTCTTGTTCATGTTCGTTCGTTTAACAAATTATCTTGTTTATGTTCGTTCGTTTATGTTCGTGAACATGATAAACAAACATAAACAAACAAACATAAACGAACATAGATAAACAAACACAATTGAACATATATAAACATAAACTAGCATATAATATTGTAATGTAATCAAATACAATCAAACATATATGAACATAAAACAAACTTAAATGAACAAACATAAACAAACGTAAACGAACGTTTACGGACATAATTGAACGAAAGAGACTATTCTTCATGTTCGTTCGTTTAACTAAACAAACGAGAATTTGTGTTCATGTTCGTTTATTATTAAATAAACAAACTTCCTGCCGAACGGTTCGCTGAACGTTAGGTCCGTTTACAGCCCTACTAGTAACCATATGTTTAATTTTTCTATGAATATTATTATTTCTCCTCAATTCTGATTATAATTTCATTTTTTTTTTAAATTAGTGAAACTTGTTTACAATGGAAAACAAAGTCACTTAATGAGGATTTCCGGATTCCTGACTCTGAAAGTAATCCACAAAAAAGAAGGAATGTTGGAATATCAACAAACAACGATCCACCACACAAAATAAGAAGGGTACAACCAAGATCAACATCTACAACACCTAACCTTTCAATTTCAAAACCTATCGATAAGAGAAAGAAAAGCAAGAAAACTCAAGCAAAATCAGTTTTCGAAAAGACACCCTAGAAAGATAAGAAACAGGTTGAAATGATTACACAACAACAACCCAAAAACATTTTGATTTGTCTCCAAAACCTCTTTTTGATACACTTCACAGCCTAAGAAAACCAAAGAAGTAATACCTTCGTGATATTGGTTTCAGTGACTTTTTGGATATTACAGTTGACGGTAGACCGACACATCTTGGTTATTATGTGGTTTCGAATTTTGACTATGAGAACATGGTTTTGAATGTTCTCGGGAGACATTTGCCGATAAGTAGAGAAGTTGTACATGAGTTTTTAGGTCTTCCTTTAGGCGACATTAATATCAATTCCATGCCAAATAGAGATGCACAAGATGCTACTGTGGATAAATGGAAATACATGTTCAAGGAAGAGAATGATATTCGGCCCAAAGGTGTAACAAACTAAAAATTTTGTGTTATGATAAAACAATGATAAGCATGACTTAATAGAAGATTAATGATTAAATCATTTTGTTAAGTGCTTAATAAAGAGCAAAATGGTCAAAATGTGTGAAAATGTATAAATATGTGAATTGAGACGTTTCATTAAGTTCTTCATGGTACTTATGTCTTGTATGATATAAGTTAGATAGAAATGATGATGAAAATTGAATTGTGATTGTTATTAAAAAGATAATGTTTGTAGTACACTTTTGGTGGATAATTATCTCAAAATAGTAAAGGAATTGGAAAAATGTTGTCATTATGAAAAATTTATTTCTTGAAAAAAACACAACAAAAAGAATGGAAACAATTGGAGTTGGAATGAAGAAGTTATAAAGCTTTGAAATTTGGCTAAAACTGACAAAATCGAGTTGTGGCTGTGTTTTTGAGTCAATAGCGGGAAATGTAAGAAGATTCAAGGAAACTTCGGTAAAGGTAAATGAATTTTACATTTTCACCTTTCTATACATATAAAGTTTGTGAATAATGGATTACGTATGAAAAAGTTATGAACGATACAAGTTGGGTAAAAATCGAACTAAGCTGGAAGATTGAGGAAAAAAGTTCTAAGTCTTGGAGACACCTCATGCAGGCCGCGTGAAAATTGTCCTAGAGCCACACGGGCCACGCAAAACAGGACACTAATTTTTGGGCCTCCTGTCTTCTGATATGGGACACGTGAAATTTTGGCCTCGAGCTGAGTAGGCCATGCAAAATGCCCCGCTGGCCACATTTTGGGCGCGTATCATCGCCAATAACCCCATTTTGGCCACCTAGCACCCAATTCAACCCCTTTTGATAGCCATGTTTGTTCTACTAAGTACCAACAACACTATGGACGTGAGATACCTCATTTTGATCAGTTTTTCACCCACTTACACCTTCAAACTCTCTCTTAAATTACTATGTGTGTTCTTGGTGTAAACACTATGTGGTTTTGAAATGGAGCATCAAATTCAAGTGTTTCAAAGGGATTTTTGGTGCAAAGTGATCCTCTCAATGTAAGAAATACTTCTCCATAAATTATTTGAGTTAAATCCATGAAAATTAAGTTATGGGATGAACCCTAATTTTTTAAGGATTTTGAGATAATGTGAAATTGATTATGGATAATGATTGCTTATGATTAGATGATGTTTATTTAAAAAAATTTGATATTATCATAAACAAATTATAGAAATTGAGTTGGTTCATATGAATTGGGTTTGCATGATTGTTAATGGATTATGAATGGATGATGGTTGTTAACATATGGTTAGTAAAGATTTTTTTGTTTGGAAATCGTAAATGACCCAGAACCATCAAAGTAAGGTTGTTGAACCTCATATGATGGGAATGGAATATTGTGGAATGGATTATTATGTAATTTGGTGTTGAAAATATGGTAGTACGATCCGATATATCAAAATGGAAGATTTAATCTGCCATTGTCTTGAAGTTGGTATTATGGTAACTAGGTGTGTGTATATATATATATATATATATATATATATATATATATATATATATATATATATATATATATATATATATATATATATATATGCATAACCACAATGTCTTAATATATTAAGTAGTTATGAGGAACCCCTTATAGATGAATGATGTATGTTATAGGTGTGATTTATATGAATGAATGTGATTGATGAGGATGTTATGGATAAATTTCCATAGGAATTGGATGTTCAATAAATCCAAGGAGGGACAAGAAGATAGTGGATTCATAGTTAGACAACCTAACTATAAGAGGTGAGTACATAGTAGATTTTTACATTGGATACATGTCGCAAACGCTTAATTACTATCAATGGTATTTTTACACATCTTAAAAGAGTTTTCATTGAAACCGTTATATGTTTATCATGGATTTTGTGTTAAAATGTTGATTAGTTTTATGGAACTTATAGTTTGCTTAAAATAAATTGCCATCTATGTATGTAAAGTGTTTTTACACATCTTGAAAGAGTTTTCATTGAAAGTGTTATATGATTACCATGGATTTTGTGTTAAGATGTCGATTAGTCTTATGGAACTTATATTTTGCTTAAAAGAATGTGCTTTACTTGTATATAAATACATAGTGTATTTATGGTAACTAATTTCGGTTATCAAACAAGGATATAGTTTGCTTTTGAAGTAAAACTATAGTTAAGTATGGAAGGAGGATTAACGAATTTTGGCACGCTATTAATGAAATACTCTTTTAAAAAGGGTTAAAATCATGTTAGTTATTACATACAAGTAATTGCATAATTATGCATAGCATAATTATGCATAGCATATTGTGTGCATGTTATGAATGCATATGAAAAGTGTGCTTATTGTGTGATCATACATTCATTGAATGGGTATTGCACATGGTCTTATAGTTTAATCGTCTAGATACCTTCGGAGAACTGCTAGGATGGTACCTCCTGTCGCAATGTGGTTATCTAAAATGTCCATTTGGGAAAGGCCCATTGGAATGACCTAAGCGGGAAAGGCCCGCCAAGGTTGTGTTTTATGTTGTAAAGGCACAATAGATCACCGTTAGTCGGGATAGGCCCGCTAGCCCATTGCTCTTAAATCTACACATAAGCTGGAAAGGCCCTAAAGGTTTAGCAACTGAATGTGTAAGTGGAAGTACTCATCTCGTTAGATTGAAATAAACTAAAGTGACTGGGTCAAACCGTTAGTAAGAATTGCTGATTTAAAGCTAACTTAATTAAGGGAAAAGTTCAACAGCATGTTTCAAGAAACGTCCCCGGATTCAGAACCTCAAATGAATGAAGCGTTCCCTGAATCAGAACCTTAGTTTCATGAACCGTCTCCCGAGCCAGAATCTGATATTAATCGTGATAATTTGAATGTTCTTGAAGAAGCTTCTCAATGGTGGTATGAGACACAAACGACATTAGAGATAAATAAGTCGTTGGTTATGCTTAGATCAAATCATAATTTTTTTGACAACTCTCCGTTACGTAATTGGAGCCTTGGTTTGTCACAAGAATTTCAACGATTGATCGATGAAAATGTGAGAAATATTTCAGCTTACATCACCAACACATATCCCCTGTCCAATTCCAATATCAGTTGTTCAAACTTCTCCATATGCACTTGTTATTCATTAAATGTTGAAAAGAAATACCACAAAACCCCTTACTCTGCAGTCACCCTTTGTTGTGCGGGGCGGTTGATATACAAAAAGGCTTAACTGCAAATGAAAAACACATTTCTGAATGGGTATTTTCAACATTAGATGACCCAAGGTATAATTTACATTTTTTTTAATTTCATTTTTCAACATGATATGGATACACCATACTCAACTAACATTTATATTTTGAACATCAATGATGCATTGTTTGAGGAGTTACGTGGTATTTCTGCACAACACTATCATATGGAAAGTTTATTCCCAAATTGTGAAATATTTAGGCACGTGCTTGACTGTTGGGCTTATTTGTTGAACTTGGAAGAGGTGTCGCGTGGTCCACATTCTCCTCAAAGACTATTTTGCAAAACCCACGTTAACGGTAAATTCCATTCTACTAATTAACCATTTATTTTAAGTGATATAATTAAATTCATAACATAAAATAGGTTATATAACTTCTTCTTCTTTTTTTAATACTATTTTGACATATTATACAACAAAATTTGTATCTTGAAAACCCAGTATTCTCAACATCTAATAAAAAAATGTTGTTTATTAACAATCTTATCAAATGCATTGAAGATACTGATTCATCGCTTCGAACAATATCGTTGGTAAGAGTATCATCTACTTAAATTGCATTAATATTTTTGGTATGATATTGTAATCATCAATGATTTTCCTTTGTCACTATTGAATTCTGTATAATGCTTATATTAACAATTTAGTAATATTTTTTATGGTAATCATCAGTGATGTTATGTTAATCATGAGTGGTTTTGGTGATTAATGTTATTCATATTAGGTTACTCATCACTGAATCTGGTATCCCTAATGATTTTGTTACTCATCAAGGTTTTTCGCTTAATATCATCTTTTTTTACTTATGACATTAACCACTTAGCAAAATATGTTAGGTAAATCATCAATGATTAATGTAGGTTACTCACTAATGATTTTGTTTTAATCATCAATGCTTATAGTAGGTTACTTATTACTAATTCTAGTTATCAATAATGATTGTGTTTAGGTTATCATCACTATTTACGTTAAAGTAGGTTACTCATCACTGATTTTAGTTATCAATATTGATTTACTCACTAATTATTATAGTTATCACTAATGATTTTCTCGTGTGGTATCACTAACAATTTTATTTAGGTTAATCATCACTGATTTTGGTTATTAATGTTATTCATGTTATGTTAATCATAAATGATTGATGTATGTTACTCGTCACTTATTTTAGTTACCAATATTGATTAGATAGATCATTAATGATTTAGTGTTTACAAACCCAAATCAATGAATGTACTAAATGTGTTTTTTGTTTTCTTATTTTGATGTTGAATGTTCTTTATTTAGTAATCATCACTTACATAGATTATAACAACATTTTGTTAACTTTGTGTATAAAATTTAACTGCTGCTCTTACCTGTTGTTCGCTCAAACCATATATTCATGTTTGCAATTGATTTGAAAATCCTGGAGTCTGTAATAAATCATTTTTAATAAGTTAGAAACTCTTATTTTTTGAACAACTTGTAACTTTTTGAGATAAAATGACTATAATACCCAAGATGAACACCCCCCCCCCCCCCACACACACCCTCTCTCTCTCTCTCTCTCTCTCTCTCTCTCTCTCTTTTCCCTTTCTTCTCTCTTTCCTCTCTTTTTTGGTCATTTTATAAAAATAAGTTAATCCAAATACATTTTTAAGAAAACTTATCAACTTATAGCCTATTGTCATCACATAATTTAATCCAAACATTTAAAAAAAGCATTATCATTACCATATAAGCTAATAAACATTTTTATCAAAGAAGTGCTTATTGAGTTAAATAAGTAATCACAAACACCCCTTAAAACAACTTATCAATTTATTACTTTTTGCTATCGAATAAGCTAATACAACCATTTTTCTTTTAGAACTCTCGTTAAACAACAAATAAGCTAATAAACACTCCTACAAACAAGCATAAGTTGTTTTAAATAAGCAATCTCAATTACTCGTTAATCTTTTAGAAAGCTTTACATAGTACATTGCTTTGAACCTCTAGGTTTTATAAACATATTCAAAGGAAATATTTCCAAATCTTGGGTCTGTTTGGTACGACGGAATGGAATCATGAAGGAAATGAATGGACAGCATAATGGAATGAGCAATGTAATTGAATGAATGATTACATTTCATTGTCATATTTGGTTGGTTCAAAGGAATGATATAAGTCATTTAAACATATTGTTTTTTATAAGTATATAAAAAACCAAATAAAGTAAATTTGATAAACAAAGTAAAGAATGTCATTTTATAAAATAAATTTTTGTTAGTTAAAAACATATATTTAAATAAATTACATATGAACATATTTAATTTCATTCAAAATACATATTATATATTCTACAAATAGCTGAAAAAGAATTATCTATAATTTAAAAAAGTTACAAAATAAAGAGAAAAATATAGAGAAAATTACACGAATGGTCCTTGTGGTTTAGGGTAGTTTTCACGCTCGGTCCCTAACTTATTTTTTAACTCGGACAATCCATAATATTTGATTTTGTTATGTGTTTGGTCCTTACCAGAAGTAAAAAGACTATTTTACCCTTAATGGTATAATTTTATTTTATTAAAATTTTTATCTATTATTTTTAATTCTGAAAAAAAGAAAAAGAAATGGGCCCAAATATCCAACCCGATCATTTCTTTATCCTCACCCCACCACCCTTAGGTTTTCCATTTTTCCTTCGTCTCTTTCTCTAAACGTCGGAGACATAACATCGCTTCCCGCTTCTCTTGCTAGAAATCGCCATCAACATCTAGCCACCGCCACTTATCTACCGCACCTCCCTTTAGTGCATCTGAAGCCCTCATGTTCATCACCTGAAGCAGCGGTGATCACCACCAGAAACTAAGGGAGCACCGACGTGGATAACAAATTGGATTGGGAAACAGGCACCGCGGTGCCAATTGCTTTGTTCTTCCGGTGGACTCTGCCTTAGTCTTCTATTCTTAATTAACATTCCTATTAGACTTTTAAACAAGGCGGGTAAAGGCTTTGGGTAAAAGAAATAGTTGGTCACGACTGTACCTAAGAAGGTGAAGCATGGGACTTGTGTTTTCTTCTCTCAGTTCATCGTTATCTGTCCATTCTTATGCCACAGGTCCGCCAATTATTCTTTGCCTCAGAGAGTTTGATGAACACATGGATTGGGCAAAATCAGTACCCACCAACAATTACAAACACGTTCTTCCATTGAATTCCACATGTCTTGATCAAGTATACTCGTCGGTGAATCTGTATAGAGTTTTTTGCAGACAATTTCGTTTGAATGGTCGTCAATTTGTTGAAGCTACGCATGGTTGAGAAGCTATTTCACCGGCCACCTCTCTCTTGTTTCCCCAAATCAAACACTTCTGAACAAAATCGTTCGTTTCACTATAATTGGTTGACGTGTCGTCAGGGGGAAATGAACACAAAGAAGAACCACCTCCTTTGTTCACCATCTACTTTGTCGGAATTGTCCAAGAAGATAATAAGTACAAGAGAAAGAGCACGTTGGGGGGAAGGGGGGAGGGAGGGGCAAGAGGATTACATTTCAGATGGGGAAGGGTTTGGGTAGGTGTGGCCTATTTTATTTTCAAGATTAAAAGTAATAGATAAAAAAGAATTAACAAAATAAAAAATATAGTATTAAGGGTAAAATAGTCTTTTTACCTCTGATAGGGACCAAAAGCGTAACAAAATCAAACATTAGGGACTGTCTGGTTAAAAAATAAGTTAGGGACCAAGCGTGAAAACTACCCCAAACCACAGGGACCATTCGTGTAATTTTCTCAAAAATATACCATAAAATCTTAATATATAAATATGATTAAGAAATTATTTAATTTTTAAATTTAAAATATTATTTAAATAAAGTTTTGAATTTTTTTTAAAAATCAATATTTATTGAATATTATAAGAAAAATATAATTTAATTTTATTATATATCTTTTCATTTCATGATGGAATAAAAAAAACACTCTCCCATATGAAATGAAGTTCAGACAAAGAGAATGAATCACATTCTATGAAGAATGTTTCATTCCATTCCTTAGAACAACCAAACATAATCGTTTTCATTATTTCATTCGTTATTCGATTACTACATAGCAAACGCTACATTAGGTTAATGATTTGGGTCCATGCTTTTCTGTTACACACCCTATACTCAGTGTCGATTTGTTTTTTTAATAAATTCTGTTTTTGAATCTTAGAACTTTTTTAATAAAAAAATTAACATGAATGAGTACGGCCCTTTAATAAATTATGTTTATGAATCCTAGATTCAGGAATACTGTTCCGTTAATATTTTTTGAACAACTTGGCAAACTTTTGGGGATTTTAAATTGATTGCATAAGCGGTGACGCAACTGATTTTTACAATTTTGTAAAAACCATTGACCCACCATAATTTGGTTTCTTTAGGACCTTAGGGTCAATCATTTAATAGATATTTGTTTTGCTACATTATTCAAAAGAGATTATTAATGTATACTTGAAACGTTTTAGCAATACGAAATAAAATAAACGTGTAGACCTTCTTTCTATGACAAAATTGTTTCAAAAACAACTTTTTATATAAAAAAGCAAAACATTTCTAAATACTACTTTTCATAAAGAATTTATAAAATTTGGGTTAACGTAAACCTATGTAACCTTAGTCTTAGCTTTTATCACTTATGGAATTTTTAATAGTTAGGTCACTGTTAATTTATTTGGACTTCGTTTGAGATGTTTATGTCAAAAAAAAGTCGGTATAATTTGCTTCAAATGACTTTTAACAATGGATTTTTTAATCACGTCATACTTTTACCGGATACTGATTTTTTTAATATTATTCAGTATATATTATATTTTATTTATTAACTTGTTGAAATAAAAGTGAAACTAGCCAAAGTTAAAGTAGGTTTATGATTTTACATCAATTCTTAAAAAGTTGAAATCAAAGTATCAAACTTGCAATTGGATACCGTCCGAAACGAGATATAAAAGTGGTGGGTAGTTAGACCTCAAGAGGACAAAGACCCCCACTATCGATCTTTACCGGGTTAAAAGTCCCTTTGTCGCTTATCTCCCACTTATTTGGTCCATAAATCATTCAACCTTCAATCAGATTCTCTTCTCTCCGCCGAATTTCATCATTTTTTTAACCTAATCATTATCAAGCGGTCCGTTTTTGTGGCTGTGATATTTGCTTCTTCCTAAGATCTCAATTTCATAGGTATTGACGATCATATCATCACTTGTTAGTCCCTGCAACCTATGGGTTCTTGGGTTTTTCATCTCCGTTTTGTTTCTTCTGGAATTTAGTACGATGACTGTTCTTGTTCTTCGATCACTGTTTTTTAAGTTTTTATGGAATCGGACAAGTGTCACTTGTTTGAAGCCCAAATCAAACGATGAGTTTGTTATTTTAATCGTGGATATTTCATACTTCTAATATACAGAAGACCCAAATTAGCAGCGGTTGACTGTTCTTATATGAACTGATCGCTGCACCAGTTATTTTATGTTTGGTGTTTCTTCTTATTATATTGGAGCTCCCATAAATAATTTTTGCTGGGGATTCTGAGTGGTTAAGATGTTTGTTTTTGCAGGAAAGGAAAAAAAAAAAAAAAGCTGAAATGAAGTCTACGATCTAGAACCAGTTCGTTCGTTTGAAGTCGAGGAATATGGGGTTTAAGCCCTTAGACTTTTATTGCCGTCCGGTGGAAAATGGTGTATGGGCGACGGCGGTGGAAAATGAATTTGGGCCTTACACACCTTGTGCAACCGATTCTCTGGTTACCGGCATTTCCCACTTGGTCCTTCTTGGAATTTGCTTATGCAGGATATGGGTGACGAAGTCGAATTTCAAAGTCCAGAGGTTCAAATTGAGGTCGAATATCTACAATTACATTTTGGGGTTATTGGCTCTTTACTGTACTGCTGAGCCTCTGCTCAGATTGATAATGGGAATTTCAGCTTTTAATGTTGATGGAGAAACTGGTCTTGCCCCATACGAGGTTTGTTGTATAAGTTTCCTTGAATTGCCCATTCTTCTAACTTCTAAGCTATAATTATGGTGGTATCATAAAAAAATCCATTATATCTTTAATTTACATGTGTATTTGATGTATATATATGGGAATTTTAGGTGGATTTTTGGTGTTTTTTTTTTTTTTTTGCTGATTATTGATTTGAGAAAACTGATTAGTCAGAACATTTAATGTTTCCTTATGCAGTATGAGAAGTGCATTCTTGTCTTTTTTTTTTCCTTTTTCGTAAATATATTTCGGTATTTCCATAAAGCAAAATATACTTATAACTCTTTTTATTCTCTGATTACCAAAATCTTGTCACCTGCCAACTTGAGTTGGCTCATAATCATATGAGATGTTGACACTTCTTTCATGTAGTTTTAAAAATTCAAGTGCATATGTTAGGGTAGAAAGAAGGGTATGTTCGTATGTTGGAAGTTATTTGTTTGGTCTATGTTAATTAACTAAGCAAATTAGGGGAGATCGATCATTATGCTTGATTTGATTGATGATATTCTAGAATTAGAGTAGGCATCATTTGAACTTTTTTTACATCTACCTTATGTTGCAACAAAGTTAATAATGATAACTATTAGGGGAGTCAAAAATTCTTTAATTTAGGATTTTACAAACTTTTAAACGTATCATAAGCTTTTGCAAACTTTTGGATTCTCCTTAAATCAGAGCAATTAGCACATAACCAAAAGCCCCATGAATTCTTTTAAAACTCTCTACCATATAACTACTAAGATCACCTCCTATAAAAAGCTTGTTTCTATTCGATATGCCCAAAATGATTTCTTGAAGGTCTTTTTATTTGATATTTTCAAGAATTACTCGAGCATACTTGAACTTATGAAATATTGACTCTCTTTCTACTGAGGTTATTAAAGAGTCCTTTTAGTTAAATAACCCTTTTCATTATTCAAATTTGAGACTCAAAGTTTTTTCAAACACTTGATTTCTGCTTTTCCATGGTGGAAAGGATATTTTTTACATTTAATTAATAGTCAAACACTTATTTTCATCTATTATTGCAGATTGTAACCTTAGTGATTAAGGCTCTTGCATGGTTCTCAATGTTGGTGATGATCGGGGTCGAAACCGTAATTTACGTTTGTGAACTTCGTTGGTTTGTGAGATTTGGTGTTGTCTATGCTTTACTTGGGGACGCGGTCTTGTTCAATCTTATACTTTCAGTGAGCAAATTTTACAGTAGGTCAGTTTAATTACCACCTGAAATTAAATTAAAATGCTATATATTTGTGTATTAATTAAAAATTGTACATGTTGCTTGCAGAGATGTACTGTATCTCTATTTCAGTGAGGTTACTATCCAGGTTAGATTATTTATTTATTTAATTCTTTTTGTAATTTATGAATCCTCTAGTCATTTGAAAATGGAATTTTTATTTGATGTAGGTTGTGTTTGGGGTATGCTTACTTGTATATCTTCCTACATTGGATCCGTATCCGGGTTATACCCCAATACGGGTCGACCCGGTGGATGGTGGTGAATATGAAGAACTTGCTGGAAGTGAAGAAATCTGTCCTGAAAGACGCACCAATATTATTTCTAGTAAGTCCTACTGGTTTAGTTTGAAAATTAGTCTTGCAAATTAATAAAAAAAATTATCTTTTTTTATGATGTTTTTCTTGTTTCTTTTTTAGGTATCTTCTTTTCTTGGATGAATCCACTCATGCTTTTAGGTTACAAAAGACCTCTCACAGAAAAGGATATTTGGAAACTTGACACGTGGGATCAAA
The DNA here is from genome assembly GCA_023525715.1 of Cichorium intybus. Classification (NCBI taxonomy): domain Eukaryota; kingdom Viridiplantae; phylum Streptophyta; class Magnoliopsida; order Asterales; family Asteraceae; genus Cichorium; species Cichorium intybus. Next base: position 86,116,987 of record CM042015.1, on the reverse strand, counting down.
CAGAAACACTTAACAGCAGGCATGTTTTGTTTTTACTTACATTCTTTTTTTCTTATAAAAATAACTTTGATGGTAAATTGGTAATTCCATTTTTGCCCCTCAGATTCCAAATATATTGGGAAGAAGAGCTTCGTAAACCTAAACCATGGCTTTTAAGGGCTTTACATCGTAGTCTTGGAGGAAGGTTTGTATATTAACATTTTCATACAAAATTTTGTTACTAGTAGTTCACATGTTGTTAAAAGATTATAACATTTATCAAATTACAGGTTTTGGTGGGGAGGCTTTTGGAAGGTAAAACCAATGAATATTTCAGTTTTGAGTTCATTAAGTTTTTGCATAGTTTTGAATCTCACATCACATGTTATTGATTTGTTCTTTTTTTTGGCTATTTGTAGATTGGTAATGATCTTTCCCAATTTGTTGGACCATTGATTTTGAACCAACTATTATTGGTGAGTACGCTCTTAGTTTCCAAACAATTCCAATTATTTATTCCTTTTTTTCTATTTTTAATAACGGATAATTTGCAGTCTATGCAAGAACGCGGCCCAGCTCAAATTGGTTACCTCTATGCTTTCGCAATCTTCGTTGGAGTGGTACAATCTCTATAACTTTTTTTATGTTTACTATTTTTTATTAATTATTAATTAATCCTATTTCAACTAAATCAAATTAAATTCATTTAGGTACTTGGTGTGCTATGTGAGGCTCAATATTTCCAGAATGTGATGCGTGTTGGTTACCGTCTTCGTTCAACTCTGGTAATTACTTTTTTAATTTTTTTTATATAACATTTGGAGCTTGTTTTGGTACATTTAATTAAACCTATTTTTCCTCAAAGATTGCAGCAGTCTTCCGGAAGACTTTGAGACTAACTAACGAGAGTCGCAGAAAGATTGCTTCCGGAAAGATAGTCAACTTGATGACAACCGATTCTGAATCACTCGGGGCATGTTTCATTTTACCATTTTTCTCCTCCATTTCATACATTTAAAAAATCATATAAAAATAATTTTTCTTTTTCTTTTTCAACAGCAAGTAACCCAGTCACTTCACACTTTGTGGTCTGCCCCTTTTCGTATCATTCTTGCTTTGGTCCTTTTGTACCAACAATTAGGTGTTGCTTCAGTTCTTGGTGCATTATTGCTAGTTCTCATGTTCCCCATACAGGTACCATCATATTCATACATACATACATAAGGGTAAATTTGTAATTTGTTATTTTGAAACAGACGATGGTTATTAGTAGAATGCAAAAAATGTCAAAGGAAGGACTTCAAAGAACCGATAAAAGAATCGGTCTCATGAATGAAATCTTAGCAGCCATGGACACTGTCAAGTACTTTCCCCCTCTCTATTTCCTCCTAATATTTTTTTATTATAAAAAAAATACCAGCTTTGACTTTGTTTGACTTGTGTTTCAGATGCTATGCTTGGGAGAATAGTTTCCAAGAAAAGGTCCAAGTTGTTAGAACAGACGAGTTGTCATGGTTCCGAAAAGTACAAATGCTTGGATCGGTATGTTACCAAGTAAATGATTAAACCATTATACTTTTTCATGATCTTGACATTTTTATTTTTTATTTTTTTGCAGTTGAATACGTTTTTCCTAAATAGTATTCCAGTAGTTGTGATTGTGGTTTCATTTGGTTTGTTTACATTATTTGGAGGAGACCTCACACCTGCTCGAGCCTTCACATCACTTTCATTATTCGCCGTGTTACGTTTTCCACTCTTCATGCTTCCAAATATGGTCACTCAGGTTCATTTTCATTCCAATTTCTAATTTTAAATAAGTTTCTTGTGAAACAAGGCATCTTTCTGAATATTCTATTTGCAGGTTGTAAATGCCAATGTATCCTTGAAACGTCTAGAAGACCTGTTGTTAGCTGAAGAGAGACTTCTTCTTCCAAATCCACCTCTTGAACCAGGGCTTCCAGCTATCTCAATTAGAAACGGCTTCTTTTCATGGGATTCAAAGGTATTTTATTTTAATTTGTAACTTTCAAAACATATATATGACAAAATGTAGGGACTAACTGCTTCTGTTATCTATATTGCAGCCAGATAAACCAACACTATCGAATATAAACTTAGATATACCAATTGGTAGTCTAGTGGCAATTGTGGGAAGTACAGGAGAGGGTAAAACATCACTTGTATCCGCCATGCTTGGAGAACTGCCACCTGTCAGTGATTCACATGTTGTAATGAGAGGGACAGTTGCTTATGTCCCACAAGTCTCATGGATCTTCAATGCAACCGTATGTCATACAATCATGTCTTTTATGTTCATTTCATTTGTCTTCTCATTCTAGTGAGGTTTATGGATTCAAATTTACACGTTTAATTTTCAGGTACGTGACAACATATTGTTTGGATCAGTCTTCAATTCTAGTAAATATGAGAAGACAATAGATGTAACCGCATTGAACCATGACTTGGACTTGCTTCCCGTAAGTATTTTTATATTTGATTACTTTTATTCGTATTCGAATACCTTGTATGTAAAATTTATAAATGTTATTGTAGGGTGGTGATCTTACTGAAATTGGTGAAAGAGGAGTGAACATTAGTGGAGGGCAAAAACAAAGAGTTTCCATGGCTAGAGCTGTATACTCAAACTCAGATGTATATGTCTTTGATGATCCTTTGAGTGCTTTAGATGCTCATGTAGGTAGACAAGTGTTTGAGAAATGTATCAAAGAAGAATTAAAAGGAAAAACACGAGTTCTAGTTACAAACCAGTTACATTTTCTTTCACAAGTGGATAGGATTCTTTTGGTCCATGAAGGCATGGTGAAAGAAGAGGGAACATTTGAGCAACTTTCAGAGAACGGTCCACTCTTCCAGAAGTTAATGGAAAATGCAGGAAAAATGGAAGAATATGTGGAAGAAGAAGAAGCCGTTCAAGAAACTGATACAAAAACATCAAAACCAGTTGCTAATGGTGTCAATGGTGAATTGGTTAAAGAAGATGATAAAAAGAAAGGACCGAAATCGGTTCTTATTAAACAAGAAGAACGCGAAACAGGTGTTATCAGCTTCAATGTTTTAAGGAGGTAAAACACTTACATACATACATATACATACGTACACACATACATATATTTACTTTTTTTTGTTTTATTTTAGGTATAAAGATGCATTAGGAGGGTGGTTTGTTGTGGTTATACTGTTCGGGTGTTATACTGCAACAGAAACTTTAAGAATTTTGAGTAGTTCATGGTTGAGTATTTGGACAGATGAAAGCACACCAAAAGTTTACAGCCCACTATTCTATAATCTGATTTATGCACTTTTATCGCTTGGTCAAGTAAGTTTCTGGTCAAACTTAAGAGTTGACCGTCTTTTCTATGTGCTCTAAAATTTTAAAAACTTATGGATTTACAATTTGTTTTTTTTTTAGGTTATGGTGACATTGGTGAATTCTTTTTGGTTGATTGTGACAAGTCTTCATGCTGCTAGGAAGTTGCATAATGCTATGCTTGGTTCCATATTGAGGGCACCTATGGTCTTTTTCCACACAAATCCCCTTGGACGTATCATTAATAGATTTTCAAAAGATCTAGGTGACATAGACAGGAATGTTGCGCCTTTTGTGAACATGTTTTTGGGACAGGTGTCACAGCTGTTGTCAACTTTTGTTCTAATTGGATTATTGAGCACTATGTCTCTATGGGCTATATTACCACTTCTCTTGGTCTTCTATGGAGCTTATCTATATTATCAGGTATGTGAGTTTTGACATGTGTGTATATTCTTCTTTAAAGTTTAAACAACCAAAAAAAAGTACAATAGTTTAATCACACACTCAAAACAAAAGTACATTGCCATTACTCACTCATTTATTCATCCCCTCAGAGCACGGCCCGTGAAGTAAAACGATTAGATTCCATCACAAGATCACCCGTATACGCGCAATTTGGTGAAGCCCTAAACGGTCTCTCAACAATTCGCGCATACAAAGCATATGACCGAATGGCAAAAATCAACGGTAACTCAATGGACAACAACATCCGGTTCACATTAGTCAACATGAGTGCAAACCGTTGGCTAGCAATCCGGTTAGAAACCGTAGGCGGTCTGATGATCTGGCTAACCGCCACATTTGCAGTCATGCAAAATGGAAAAGCAAGAAACCAAGAAGCATTCGCATCAACAATGGGATTACTTCTAAGTTACGCGTTAAACATCACAACATTGTTAACAACCGTTCTTAGACTCGCAAGTTTGGCTGAAAACAGTTTGAATGCTGTTGAACGTGTCGGGACTTATATAGAATTACCATCTGAAGCTCCCGGTGTTATCGAGGATAATAGACCGCCACCTGGCTGGCCTTCTGAAGGATCTATAAAGTTTGAGGATGTTGTTTTGAGGTATCGACCCGAACTGCCACCTGTCCTCCATGGGTTGACTTTTTTGATTCCCGCGAGTGATAAGATTGGGATTGTTGGGAGAACGGGGGCCGGGAAGTCGAGTATGTTGAATGCTTTGTTTCGGATTGTGGAATTGGAGAGGGGTAGAATTGTTATTGACGGTTGTGATATTGGGAAGTTTGGGTTGACTGATTTGAGGAAAGTTCTTGGGATTATACCGCAAGCACCGGTTCTTTTTTCAGGTATGTTGAGGACTTGAAATTGCTGATTTGATCGAGTAACAAAAAATGTAGTTTTTGCTGATTTCGTGTAATTTTTTTTTTTTTTTTAGGGACTGTGAGATTTAATCTTGATCCTTTTAACGAGCATAACGATCCTGATCTTTGGGAATCTTTAGAGCGGGCCCATTTAAAGGATGTCATTAGAAGGAATCCTTTGGGTTTAGATGCCGAGGTACGCGTATTGGATTTTTATATAATTAATTTTTATGTAAATATATATTTATCATTTTTTTTCGTTGTAAAATTAAGGTTTCAGAGGCTGGAGAGAATTTTAGTGTGGGACAACGACAGTTATTGAGTCTTTCACGTGCATTACTTAGAAGATCAAAGATTCTTGTTCTTGATGAAGCAACTGCAGCTGTTGATGTTAGAACAGATGCACTTATTCAAAAAACAATTCGTGAAGAATTTAAATCATGTACTATGATCATCATTGCTCATCGTCTAAACACCATCATCGATTGTGACCGTATTCTTCTTCTTGATGCTGGTCAGGTAATAACAATATTTTTAAAACTGGCATTTTGCTCCCAATATGGGCAATGTACTTTATTTGTTACATACCGGTATGTTTTGTTTCAATGATTGATTTATTTATATAAAAGTTAAGGAGCAATTTGCAATTATTCCAGGTTGTTGAGTATGATGCCCCAGGAAAACTATTGCAAAATGAGCAAACTGCATTTTCAAAAATGGTTCAAAGTACAGGCGCTGCAAATGCACAGTATTTGCGTACTTTAGCATTTGAGGCAGAAGGTGACAAGGCGGAGAAGGTGGCGGCAGCCGGACAGAGGAAGTGGCTGGCCTCCACACGGTGGGCGGCTGCCGCCCAGTTTGCACTTTCTGCTAGCCTCAATTCATCTCATAACGACCTCGTTCACATGGAATTTGAAAATGATAATAACATTCTTAAAAAAACAAAAGACGCGGTTGTAACTCTTCAGGGTGTTTTGAAAGGGGAACATGATAAAGAGATTGAAGAGACACTTGAACGGTCTCAGCTCCCTAGGGAGAGATGGTGGTCCGCTCTCTATAAAGTAGTGGAAGGTATATAATCATTGTAGCATTGTACTTTCAGTTTTTATTCTTATTAGGACAACATACTTTGGGTAGATTTTTCATATTAGAATGCCATAATAAACAAATCAAAGAAAGTATGTTGCTATTTCTTGCATTTAATTTTAACGTTTGTTTGTGTTGGGTTCAGGTCTTTCGGTGATGGGGAAGTTGGGTCGTAACAAGCTCCAGCTATCAGAATTTGGATTCAAAGATGAATCGATTGATTGGGACCATGTTCAGATGTAGTGGTTTTGACTTTTGATAATCCAGTCAAGATCCATGTGGGTTCTTTGATGTTGGGCCCACTTGAAATATAATGCCACTTAAATGTAATTTCCATTAAACTGTAATTTTGACCAGATAGCTGTCGATGATTTTTGTTAATTAGGTTTGAGATTTTACATAGATTGAAATAATTTGTGCCAAAGGTGGATTTTTGTCAATTTAAAGTTGTCGATACTACTTTTAAGTAAGAGACTTCTAACGGATTGATTGTTAGTTGTTTATTTTCATAATTTGGATAATATTTTGTTCGCAAATCAACTTGACTATATGTCCAACGCAATACCAACATGCTTTATTCTTGCTACGAGAAAAGGTAATATATTCTATTTTTTATATATAAAAGGAGTGCGTTTATATTCTTTATCAATGGTAACATGTAAAGAAATGTATGTTTTCGTTGTAGGTAAATATTCTAAAACTGTGGTGATTGTGGATAAAAGAGAAAGAGCATTAACTATGTGTAGAGAATAAAGTGTGTTGTTCTTTTTGAACCTTCTACAAGGGAATGGTACTATTTTACTAAAAAAATATCTTTAGTCAAAATCATCATTAAAGCTAGTTTTACTTTTATGATTTTTGAAGAACATCCTTAATAATTAATTAATAATTATTTTTTATTTTTAATTAATAAAAATTAATTAACATAATATATTTTTATATTATTTAATGATCAATATCATTAATTTATCTTGTTATATTTAGTTTATAGCAGATATTATTATTGTAGTTTTTTGTGTATTGAATTTTTATTTATTTTTTGGTTATTAATTTTATTTTATAAGTAATTTGGAATTTATTCAATTATAGAAGCATTATTATTATTAATGTTTAAGAATATATCCTTGTAACTTGTCCGTTCCCGTAATTTTTATATTAATGATTCGTTTACTTTTGCATTAGTATTATCCTTAGGCGTTTGGGAGTACCCCGTGATAGGGGCTCCGTGATGCCACATAAGCCAGCCATCACGTCGTGCACACCGCCCCGTGTGTGCCGTGATGGCCGTGGTCGTGGTCCTTGGTGATGCTGATCACGGTCGTTCACGGGTATAAAAAAAACTAATAAAAATGCCGTTCAACGGCTATATATTCAAAAAAAAATTAAACAAAATTTTTTTCCTATATATACATACACCTCTCATCCACACAAACTCACACAATTCTCATATATACATATATTCACACAAAATGGAATTTTTTGAAGAATTCGATTCGAACGACGGCGAATTTATCAACACATTTTTTAATGTTGTTGCGCACGGTGCCGCCGAAGGGTCTTCAAACGTTAGATACACAAGAACCTCTATCAACCGAGATCGGCAAGCTGCACACGATCTTTTGGTACGTGACTATTTTGCTGATCCTCCTCTGTATGGTGACAAACATTTTAGACGTCGTTATCGTTTACTTAGAGAGTTATTTTTACGTATTAGCAACGCTTTAGAGGCGCGATATGATTATTTTAAGCAAAAACCCGATAGTAGAGGTAGAATGGGTTTAAGTTGTATACAAAAATGTTCGGCTGCACTTAGGTATTTAGCATTAGGCATAACAGCTGATGCTAGTGACGAGTATCTGAAATTGGCTGAGAGGACCGTAAGGGACACTGTGGATTGGTTTTGTGCATGTGTTATTGACGTGTTTGGCAAAGAATATTTGCGTAAACCTACAGTTCGTGATATCGAGAAGTTATATGCGGCACATGAAGCGAGACATGGTTTACCTGGTATGCTTGGTAGCCTTGATTGTACCCATTGGGTGTGGGAAAAATGTCCAACTGCGTGGAAAGGACAATTTACCCGAGGTGACGTAGGTGAGCCAACAATGATATTGGAAGTCGTTGCATCATTCGATTTGTGGATTTGGCATGCATACTTTGGGGTAGCCGGGTCCAACAATGACCGAAATGTTCTTAATCAATCTCCAATTTTCAATGATATTTAGACCGGGCGAGCTCCTAGTATGTCATTCATAGTGAATGGACATCAATACAAACACAGCTACTATCTTTGTGATGGGATTTATCCAGATTATGCCACATTTGTGAAGGCGTACGCGGTACCTCGAAGTGAAAAAGCAAAGATGTTTACACGAAGACAAGAATCAGCTAGGAAGGACATACAAAGGGCATTTGGGGTCCTCAAACAAAAATGGCATGTGATCAAACATGCCTCACGACTCCATGACGACGGTAGGATGAAGACAATTATGTATGCGTGCATCATTATGCATAATATGATTGTTGAATATAAAGGTAGAGCAATTTGCACGTACGACGAGGCCGATGCGGTTAACCTGGAAATGCAATTCATTCCCGGAACGCCCGAATATTTACAACAAGTACTCGAAGTTCAAAATTCTAAAACATGCCAATATTGTAACACCCGACTTATTAACCAAAAACACCCCAATTTTTTTTTTATTTTTCAACCAAATATTTTACAAATAAAACATAAGTAGGGGTATTAGTTAATACAATACGAGTACAAGAGTATCACGAAGTACAATACATAAAATATTATACATTCTTCAAGCCGGGTCGTTACTTCAAACGCTAAGTCCTCAGTCACGGACTTTGTCTTTTCCCTTGGCAGGGTCACGCTCACCTGCAGGGACATGTCAATAAAACTATGAGCTATAAAGCCCAATGAGTAATCAAATCAAGTATATCATGTATAAGAATAAAATTCTCTATACGAAATCAGATAAGCAATATCATGCAATATAAAAATCATATATATGGCTCACGGGTTATCCCGCTGTTGCCTAGACTCACGGCTCCGTTCTTGCCATCGAAATGACTCACGGCTTATCCGGTCTTGTCTATATAGGTTCGACTCACAGCTCCGTTCTTGTCATCGCAATGACTCACGGCTTATCTGGTCTTGTCGTACCATTAATATGGACTGACTCACAGCTCCGTTCTTGTCTATAGCAGACTCACGGCTTATCTGGTCTTGTCGTGTCATTATTGTTGACTCACAGCTCCGTTCTTGTCTAAAATAGACTCACGGCTTATCTGGTCTTGTCATATATCGAATCATGTAATTTATCGTTTTTGTCCCCCAAAATCATTTCCATTTGCAGCTGCTCATATAACACATATTACATCGGATAATAGTGAGATTACTCACCTGAAGGTTTGCTACAACTAGCTCTTGTCGTTTCTAGCCTTGTTGTATAATCCACAATATTTTGTCCCGTACCTATAATGTCATTCATTTCCAAAATGATTATAGGTTAAATTACCATTTCAGTTGGTTCTAGTGCACAAGAGTCTAATATAAGACAATTTCCAAGTATTAACCATTGGTATAAAAATTTAATACACTTCCCGAAATACGCGTATTCTACTACAGTACTTTCGGGAGGTCGTATTCGTATTCCGATAATTTTCCATGAAGTTTTACAACATATTAAACCTATGTTTAAAGTTTCAGGTCAATCGGATAAGCCTAGCATTGAAATCAAACTTGGAAAATTCACAGAAAACAAATTGGTTTCTGCCCAGGTCTCGAGTCGCGACCAACACCCTGGTCGGGTCGCGACCAACCCTCTGGTCGGGTCGCGAGCGCTGGACAGTGGTGCAGAAACTCCGATTTTGCTAGAAATTTCCATTTTTCCATTTTTAAGCACTTATTGCTCGACTTAATCGCTTGGGGTTTGTTCCTAGGCTAAAACCTTACATTTTAACAAGGTTTTTAACCCCCAAAACACACTCAATCAATCATATGAAGAATTAGGGTTCTTATTTCTAACAACCCCAAAACTTCAAATTCATCAATTATAACAATCTACTTCCATTTTCTTTAGTTAAGTCCTTGTTAATATGACTTAATGGAAGTATTGCATCAACTTAACAACATAATCATGACTGCAAATGCAGTTTTTGAGTTCTACAAAACTCATCAAGAATAACTAGCAAGAACTTGAAGAACTTACCTCCAAAACTTCCAATTCTACCCTTTGATTGCTATGATACAATTTGCAAGTTCCAAGCCTTCAAGAACCTTCAATCCTCTGCAGAAATCAGCTCCTAGAACACTCCCGTAACTCCCAAAATTCTGCACAAGTGTTTTCTTTTATACCTCCAAAGTTTGCATTTTTGGTCCTTGAAGTTCTAAGTCTTAAACTCTTGCCACCATTTACACAATTTATGACACAAATTCAGTTTATTATAACATTTTAAGTCCAAGACTTAAAATATTATTTCAAAACAAGTCCTTTTTTGTCAAAAAGACCAAATTACCCTTTTGAGGTAAAATGACCATTTTGCCCTTTTTATTATAATTATATAATAAACATGTTTTTGGCGTTACAAATATCTTCGTGAAGATTTAGCCGAGCATGTTTATCAAAACAGATTGGATGAAGACGAGTAGTTTTTTTTTTAAATTTCCATGTAATGTTTTTTTTTTAAATTTCTATGTAATTTTTTTTTATTTTAAAATTTCTATGTAATGTTTTTTAAATTAATGTAATTTTTATGTTTAATCTAATGTTATTTAAATTAAAAATTAGATTTTTATTTATTTTTGAATTTTTTTAAATTAAAAAAGATGATGTGGTGTGATGAAATGTGATGGATATAAAGTGTGTGTTGTGATGGAGTGTGATATAATATGATACAGGTAAAATCTGACGTGGCGCTGATGTGGCACTCATCACATTTGTGCAATGTGATGGGTACTCTCATAGGTCTTACACAACCATTTATTAGTATTAATGCGTTGTAATATGTAGACAACTAACCACAAGGGTGGTGCCTAGTTGGTTAGAGCTTGGTCTTCAAAGGTCAAAATGACCAGGAGGTGCCAAGTTCTAATCCAAGGAGGAACAAAAACCCCCTAGTGGCCACAGAGGTTCACCCGCGATGACTCTGGGCTACTCGCGAAGCGGGTAGTCGCCCGGGGATTAGTCGGTTCGCGAAAGCGTGCCGGAACCTCGGCTCCATAGGAGGCCAATATATATATATATATATATATATATATATATATATATATATATATATAGACAACTTTCTATCTAAATTTATAACCTATTTATTCTACTTTAAAGTTAATTAAAGGAATCCGTAAACAGAATACCATCAAAAAGTTGCTCTAAATGTTTTTATAAGTATTTCAAAACTCTTTGTTGAAATATTAAAAAATTTTGTATAAATAAAATAATATATCATCATTAACATAATTTAATTTAAGAACTAAAATGTAAAAGTAATAAAAAACAAGAAAACGAATGATAGTTGTTTGATTACCTACACAATTAAACATATGAATCATAGGGTGTCTTTAAAAACACGCATGGTGTTCAATTGTTGTGTATGAATAAAAATTGTTGTGTAGAAATCACTTCCAAATAAAGGATTGTGTATGGATAAAAACTGTTGTGTAGAAATCATTTCCAAATAAAAGATGTTTATTATTATTATTATATATATATATATATATATATATATATATATATATATATATATATATATATATATATATATATATATATATATATATATATATATATATATTAATTACCAAAATCGCTTCTCCTCACATATTTACTATTTATTTGGTTTTATTTTGTCCAGAACCATAACTATTAAATTAAGATCATAGTATAATTATTAAAACATTTTATACAAAATGCAAATAACATTCTATTTTGAAATAGTAATTTTAATTCTTTTTATAGCAAACTTTTATATTTACGTTTTCTCCCTCAACTAATTTTGAATTAATTGTTTTCATCCTTATTTATTATAAAATAATATTATTGGTATTTCGTAAGTTACGATATCGGTCCCTTATTATATTTTAAAGTTACATTTTTCGTCCCTTACATAAAAAAAATTTGTCGAGCTGCGTTTTTCAATATACCGGGCTTCCGCGGCATCGCGCGGACAGTCGAAATACTAGTATATATATTAATTTGCAAAATGGAGTTCTGAGTGCTTTTTACTGTTTATTTCATATTGCTATTTCCATAAACATAACTATTAAATTAAGATCATATTATAATTATTAAAGCATTTGATACAAAATGCAAATAAGCTTCTATTTGAAAATAGCAATTTTGATTCTTCTTATAGTAAACTTTTATATTTACGTTTTTTCACCTCAACTAATTTCGAATTAATTGTTGTCGCCCTATTTATTATAAAGTTATATTATTGGTATTTCGTAAGTTACGATTCCGGTCCCTTATTATATTTTAAAGTTACATTTTCCGTCCTTTACATAATTTATTTTTTTGTCGAGCTGCGTTTTTCAATATACCGGGCTTCCGCAGCATCGCGCGGACATTCTAAACACTAGTTATTATTATTTTGAATGTCAAAATCTATAAAAGAAAAAGCTAGCTTGGGGTTAGCAATGAATAAAAAACCAAATTAACGCTCTATAGGATTTTGAAGCCACATAATCCAACTCCCAGGAGTCTTAGTGTTCCTAAAACAAAACCACTAAACGAATACATAAGAATAGTGTCAACCAACTTATCCTACCGATACTTCTTCGAATGAAAGATGAGTGCATTTCGATAACTTTAAAGCACCCACAACACAATCATACACATCAACAATAAAGTCTAACGTCTCCAAATGTTGAGGTGTTGCGTTTCAATCGAAACGAACATCGCCTCGATAGATCCAAATGAAGGAATGACAAGGTCAAGCCAAGCCGAAATCTGGCACCAAACTTGAGAAGCAATCTCAAATGAATAGAAGACATGAGTAACAATCTATAACGCTTGATTGCAACACGAACACCCCGTAGAATCTAAATCAATTCCTTTCTTCTCCAGAATAATTCTCGTAAGCAGCCTATCCAAACCTATAAGTCAGGCCGAAACATTAACCTTAATCGGAACAAATTGATTCCACTGAGTTGCCAGCACAACCGAAGGCAGTAAGGAATCATCAATATGCAAACGAAGAGAAGAGACGGAAAAGACACCAGACATGTCCAGCTCCCACCACCAAGAATCTCTATCGTCCGAACACTCCACCATTTCCGAAACCGAGAGAAGAGACTAAAACTAATCAATCTATGCCCCCTCTCAACTCCCAATGCCAACTATACGGTCAACAATTTAAATTCCAAAAATAGTGCACATAACCTTGTTTATCCAAAGATAAAGCATACAGTCTAACAAACTGGATCCTGAAAGCCATCGGACCACGCCACGTGTCACATTAAAAGTCGATATCCCTGTTGTTGCCAAGAACCCTTTGCATGGGCGCATCCACAAGCACGTTCGACCCATGCAACTGACTAATGGAACCCACAATGGCCTTCCAGACACCACCACCAACCAGGGGCGGAACATAGAAGGGGCCAGGGGTGGCCATGGCCCCCCTGATTTTTGACCTACTAAATACTAATAATTACGGATTTACTGGTATTTATCTAACTTTCTAGAAAAATAAAACCTATTGGCCCCTCAGATTTTTTTTAAACTACTAATTCCACACAACCCCTCAACGTTCTTATCTACTGAATCACTAATAATCATGTAATTTAATCTAAAACAAATCAAAACTACACCTTATGTTATCAGAAACATTATCAAATGGAAAACAAACTTAACTAGGAAACCAAACAACCACTCTTTAAAAACATTAATAAATTACGAACTGTTAACGCAAACTTTCAGAACCGAAGAACAAACCCTAAATTACTATTGCCCATCGCCTTGCCAGTTACCGGAGTTTACTAATCCCACTAAAACCAGAAGATTACGGCTATTTCTTCCCGGCATACAACAAACCAGACTTATTTCTTACCTCATCGAGTTGAGTAATCTCCTCTCCGTCGCGTTCTTGCTCTCTTTTCTTCTCTTAGTTGCTAGACCGAAATGCAGTTGGGTTGCACTCATCGTTCACGATCCTCTTTGCCGGTCGCCGGAGTGCAGGTATGCACTGCTTCACTCTCTTTTTCCGTCGCTCAAAGCCACCACACTCTCACTACACACATTTGTATATATTGATTTCTTAGTTCGAGAAAAAGTCAAGAGCAAATAGCCAAGTAATGTAAATTTAGGGGTATTAAAGTTGTATGTGCATAGTAGTCTATGATGTAGGCACACTGTGGTTTATGCAGTAGTATAGCCGGTAGGAGTAGCCACTGATCATAGAAAATAATAGTAACATTTTAATGTATGTGCAGCAAACATAATATATATAAAAGAAAAAAAATGAAACTTTTTAAATGTTAACTAAAGTTCTATCATATATGATCTTTTCACAAACTAATTATTAGTTCACTACTGTGTTTTGTATTTTTATGAGAAAATTTAGTTATTTTGTCAATGTATTTGTTAGTCGTTCTTTTTCTTTTAATAACTATTAATTTACAATTAATTCTATTCAATGTACATTTAATGAAAAAAAATCATTGTTTATGGAAAAGATATGTAAGTTTAGATTTTTGATACGTTGTAAAACTGAATCAAATAAATCGGTTTCATATGGTTTCGTCTAGTATTTGTTGTTTCCGGCCCCCCTAGTTTTGATGTTTGTGTTCCGCCCCTGCCACCAACACTCTGATGCAAAAGGGTATCATACTCGACATTCACCCCATGACAAGCTCTAATGACCTTCACCCACAAAGAAGAACCATCATTACAAAATCTCGTTCCATTTATAAAGTAAGGCCTTATTAAAGAGCTGACAAGCTGCCAGGGCCGGTCCTGAGGCAGGGCGGGCTGGGCAACCGCCCTGGGCCCCAAATTTTGTAGGTGCATTATATTAGGGTAGGTCCATTATTCTAGTTATTGTTAGATCCATTATCGGTCCAGAACAGCCCAAATGAAAAGGATTTTGAATTACACAGTCACACAAATTCTGAATTTCGTATAGTCTGATAGGTGCTATCAAGGTCAAAAGTCAAAACAGGATTGTTGGAGTCGAAATCGATTACGTTCCAGAGCCTGTTCTAGGGATCTTTTCTTTTCATAGGTGGGAGTCCCCAGCCTGCAATTGTAATAATTTTTTTGATTAATAAAAATTTACGGAGGTACCATCATCTTTTACTAAAATAATATTTTGAAGGGCCATATTTTTTACTTGGCCCCGGGCCTCAAATCAGTTTGGAACGGCCCTGCAAGCTGCCAACACCCAGCCTACCTTTTTCTTTAGAATTAAGCATCACGTCCCATTTAATATAATTGGTTGTATTTTCCGCATCATCCGCTCCCCAAAAAATCTCGCCTTCAACCTTTCCAACATACGACAAACGATGTTAGGCAAACTTCACGATAGTGAGACGACCACAAATAAAGGGCTTTTGTCATAAAAGTCCTTAACTTTTTCGTACATGTTCGGTTTTGTCCTTCTATGGATTTTATGTCCACTAAAGCCCAAAATTTGCAAACTTTTTTCCATTTTTGTCTCTGAAACCTATGATAACAGGTTTCCAGGTTACCTTGAAAGTATTTTCGCATAGAAGTCCAAAATTTGCAAAATTTTATGTCCACTAAAGCCCAAAATTTGCAAACTTTTCGGATATCCGATTTTTTGGATTTTACGGATTCGGAATTTCGGATTTTACGATCGGATGTTCGGATTCAGATATTTTTGAACACCCCTAGGCATGGGAAACTAATTGGCAATTTGGCATACATAGAAAGCTGCATTTACATTTTACAGAGTAAATCAAATAATATTCAGAAATTTATTTTCTTTTACGTCAAATCAAATTATATCTTTGCAGCTTTAATTTGTACCCAGGCGTAAACCTACTTTTCACATTTCTTGTGTAATCAAGAGACAAACTCAACAGTTTATACAACCAAGAAAAGTAGTAAGAGAGCAATTTTGAGAGACTGAAAGAGGGAGCGAGAGAGACAAAGTGAGTGCGTACCTGCACTCCGGCGCCAGGAATAAGACAACATGAACAACTACGAACACGCTATTGCGCTTGCGCTGAAGATCTAGCGACTCAGTGAGGAGGGCAAGAACAGGGAGGTTGCGGGGGAGTTAGAGACTGAATCGGAAGGTATGTTTTCAATATCGGAAAGAACTAGTCGGAATCTTCTAGCCTAAATCGGATTCAAAAACTTCATGAGGTGCATGACTACGGCGGTTCTAGTATTCTAGGGTTTTCTGTAGTTTTGAGATTTTGACTTGAAAACTGGGTTTATGGTATTTCTGTAGAGATAATTTAGCTTGACATTTGATAAGTTCCGGTTAGTTTAAAGTTTCCAAAATTAAATGAGATAATTATGGATATTTAGTAGATAAAAATCTAGAGGGGCCGGTTTATTCTGATTTTTTAGAAATTAGTTATATAACCAATTGATTGATCGATTCTCTCTATATATTGATATTAAGTAGATAAAAAATCAGGGGGGCCATGGCCCCCCCGCCCCCTTTTATGTTCCGCCACTGCATTTTCGAAAAACTTAAGGACTTTTATACGGAATTAATTTAATGGTAAAAACGTAAAAATTTGCAAACATAAGGACTTTTATGTGAAAATAATTTGAAGGTAACCTGGAAGCTATCACAAGTTTCAGGGACAAATATAGAAAAAAGTTTGCAAATTTTGGGCTTTAGTAGACATAAAATCCATAGAAGGACAAAACCGAACATTTACGACAAACTTAAGGACTTTTGTGACAAAAGCAACGTAATTATGTTTCCTTCGAGATAACATTTTCTGAAACCGATCAACAATCACTTACCAACCCTGCGAACGAGACATACAATCCCCAACCGGAGTACCAAGATACGTAAATGGCAAACACACAACCAGACATCCAGTTAAAACGAAGAGGGCTTGAGACATCTGGTCATTAACCTTGACTCCAATGATATTTGACTTATCCAAATTCAACCTTAACCCGGAAGTCAAATAAAAATGCCTACCGATTCGTATAAGGCTCTTAACATTCTCAACATCCTATTCTCTCAAAAAGAACGTCATAATCATAAAAAAGATGGGAGATATGAAGTCAAATAAAAGATGTCTATTTAGCAACACACTTTTATCATTTCTGTAGCTATGTTTGATTGTTTCCCCTATCTTTTATAAGATTTTAATACTGTTGTTGATTAATGTGTAATATTTTCATTTTAATACTTGGTTAATATTTTAAATATTTTACACAAAATTATGAATGTTAGACATCATATCTTGATCTTTAATAAAGCTAGCCATTTTAATTCAAATGATATATCATAATGTTGAAAGTATCTCCGTGAAAATGCGTCCACATCTAGGAGAAAAGGGGAAGTTAGGTTAGATTTATAGAGCCTTTTAGGATTCTGAAAAAGGTTGGAATGGCAATCGCATGGAAATTGAAACTACTAGAAGCATTACAAGGAACTCACAATGTATTTTGCGTATCCTACTCACGGATTAAATGGAGCCAAAAAATATCATATTATTATGTTAAAATCGATGAAAAGTTTTAAGTGGAAGATATTTGGTGGAAGGTGAAAAAGCTAAGAAACAAATTAATAGCTATGATAACAGTAGCACGGCTTCATCATAAAAGGTCTAATGTAACTTGTAATCCAGAGAGCGAATTCAAGTCCAAATACCCTTATATCTTTGTTTGAAGCTTTATACACCATGATCCACTTTTTTGAACTGGATAGCAGATTGCACTTTTTGTCGTATTTACATCCCAATATAACAATCACAGTACAAAACGTCAAGATCCTACGCTTATAATATACCAAGTTTCAGTCACACGAGTCTCCAGGTAAAAAAAAATTAGCCTCCCATACATGTTTTATCAAATAAAATTGCAAACATACTCAAAAAGCTAGCAAGCTTTTCAATAACCTAAAGTCATCCATCATCAAACACAAAACATCATCACGTATCCTACACACCATGCCTAATCTTTCAACTGTCAATTTACACACATCCACATCAAAAATTAACAATACAACCCCCAATATTTGCCTCGACTGTTAACACTCGTGATTGGTTGTATCATGGCGGCTCAACACTTGCCATAACCCTAAAGGTTATTCATCCACTTAAAGAGGATCCATTGAACCACTTTTGAGCCTTTCCATCCGTGCTTGAAGCCCAGACAGTGCCTTTTCATCCATGGGAAATACTCCACTGTGAACAGGAACAGGAGGATTTCCTGTACCACTATCCTCATCCATTGGATGACCAGACTCATGTTCAGAACTAATACTGTTCGTTTGTATTACCATTTCACCAGAAGTCAACTGCATGTTCTTCAGCCTTTCTCTTATTGCATCTCTCCCACTACTCACTGCAAACAACCATGGAATGAATAAATCGGCCTCACAATGTTGTAAGTAGTCAATTTACACACAAACCTTCGGATTGGAATCTGTCATTCCGTTGATCATCTACTTGCGATGACCTGTCGTCTTCAGCATATGATGGTGGCGGTAGGGTGAAATTTGTGGGGTCGGTTCTTGTATTTAAAGAATTTGTATTTACAGGTGAAAGAGGTGTGGATTTTGGGGATGAAAGGTTTAAGGCAGATGGTGGCGGTGTTGGCATTGCCACGCTGGAAGGAATTGTTCCGGCTGCTGCGTTCTTTTGCATCTGATTAGAAAATGATAAATTTAGATTGGAGAAATAGCAATGTACTTTGATTTCTTCCTATTACGGGTTTTAATAAGAAAAAGAAGGGTATGCGGGATACCTGTGCTAGACCATCTCTGATGTATGTGCGGAAAGCTTCACTTGCATTTTGAAGTTGAGAAAATATGTCAACCTGAATAAAGATTTAAAGTTTTAAGTCCTCTGTGGTGATGAATGATAACTTTTGATAGGCTAAAGCGAAAGGTAAATGACGACTGTGACCTTTGGGTACAACTGTGTTATTCGGTATAGTTCGTATAGACCGATACTGCATGTTTGCTTGTCTCCGATTTTCTTGAATATGGCAGAAAGTTCTTGCTGTCAACAGAATGCAGATGAAGTTTAGCAGCAAGAAAGGGTGTGCCCAATCATAGCATTGTACTTTCATTGCGTGATATTACGTCATTTTACTTTCAATTATTAGGGCATTGTAAAATGTTATAATAGGAAGAAATGAAAGTAAGATGTTGTAATGAATAAATGATGGAACTGACCTTCAATTGGGCATCAGCAGAATGTGTGGCAAGCATTTGATTATTGGCCATGGAATCACCCCAATGTGTTTGACCAACAGGTCCAGCTGGCGTCAACATTCTGGCAGCAGCCAATGTCTAAAAGATTTAAATCAAAAAATAAATGTTAGGAGTGAAAAATACGTATGGAACGGCTTTTATATTTTAATCTATTAAACAGGATACCTGAAGATTAAGATCAATGTAGGCAAGTATAATGGGTTGAGGTTCCATGTCAATTGGGACCATTGACAAATGACCTTTTATTGCTGTCCCACGAAGCTTTACAAGCTCATGTAGAACCGTTTTCACCATGCGCAAAGGCTTGTCATCTGCTCCCGCTCTATAAGTGTTTCATAATAGCAATGTACTTTAATATAGGAAACTTTTATAGAATACCAACATACTTTACTCTCGCTACCATATGGGCTTTGTAATTGAAGATTGTACTTGTATTTTTTACCCACAATAACTATGTATTTATATTTCTAGTCTAGCAAAGAATTTAACTTTACCGATACTAGCAACCTACTAATAGTTTTTTACCCAAAATAGCAACATACTTACATTTCACTACCAATATGAGCAATGTGCTTTATTTGATACGTATTGCTAATATTATTGATCGAAAAGGTTAACAAGTTTCTATTATAGATAAGGAACCGTAAGTAGGTTTGTTATTGTGTGTAAAAAGTAAGTTATATTGTTTAAATCAACAAAAGGAGTGAAGTAGGTTAATATTTTCGAAAATTTGCTCTTTTCTATCACAAGGATAATACAAACCTCCTCCTGATTTCTTCCATCCCGAGTTCTTGGAGATATACATGAATGCTTTGGAGGATGCGATCAAGGTCAACCTCATATATCGTATTTTGAAGAACCTTTGTAAGCTTGATCAAACATTTGACAACCAATTCAGAAAACTTGGAATTTCTTGTAGCAAAAGACTCGTTTGATGGTGGAGCTGGCCATCGAGATGGGTCTAATGGTTTTAAGAGACCGATTAGCACCACAAATGAGGATGTCCGCTCTGCATTATCCTGCAATTTATAAACAACTCAATACAATGAATCATATGAAAATACGTACATGAGTTTAGGGGCCAAAACTCACCAATATCTTAAGCATTAAAACATTTAATGCTTTCAGAAGTTGACTGCCATCATCCATCCTTGGAACCCTTTCATCCAAAAGCCAAAGCAAAAGCTCTGTTATCAGATTGTCCAGTGTTGTCACGTTCACAGCATGAGCAAGTCGCTTGTTTTGAAATGTCTGCAAAAAAGCAATATATATATTGCAACATAAGCCACTCTACTTTAACTGCTATATAACTTGATGTAAAGAAAAGGGCAAGTCACCTGCATGAGTGTGTTGAGAACATATTTACAAGATCTAGAAGATGCACCCATCAGGCTGAAGTCAAAAGTCTTTGCCACCTGGTAAAAAAGAAACCATATGTAGCTAGTATACAAGCACATTAAGTCATAGAGCATGCATTTGAAACTGAGCAATGTTTACCTTGGCTGCTAAACAAGAAACAAGTTTGTCAGCATCTTTGACTAAATCATCCATTAAACTGCCCTCAGGGTCATTAGTTGCGGCTGCCAATTCATGGCACACAACCTTCATGCCTTCAACAGACTGCAAATCAACAGTTTATAAATATAATATAAATCTGATTATCAGAAAAAGTATAAAATTGTAAAGAAGACGAATTAAAACCTGTTCAGGAGAGCCGTATGTAATGATATCCAAAGCTTCATTCCAGTCAGTAGGGCCAATGATACCGCCAGATGGGCGTGCAAGTGGATGTCTTTCCATTTGAGGCTCTTGGGGAGCATAAATTTCCCTAATCCACAAATCAAGCACCTCACATATGTCAGTAAATAAGATAAGAAAAAATAAAAATAATGACCAAAGACTACCTGCTAAAAACTGGTCCAGACATGGATCTCGAGACTTCACCACTTTGCTCAGCAATATCGGAACTGAATAACATATAAACAGATAAATAACAGCAATAAAAATGGTGATGGTGAGTTATGTTGGTGTTAAAAAAGCGGGGGGTGTTTACCCATTTTCCCTAACAGAACGTCTTAAAGCAGCTCTTGCTTCACCTGGCTTCCCCTCCTTTCTTTTCTCCATTTCTCGATACTAGAAAAGAAATAGGAAATCAAAAATGAAATCACATGTACCAAAGAAAGCAATGAAATAGTTTTTGTACCTTCCACTTAAACTTTTCATCTAGCATGCTCGTTTGTGCTTCACTCAGCTTCCCAACGTATTTCCAGATATCATCACCTTCACGTTTCCAACAAAAATATTATTTCTTTCTAATGTGATTAATATATTATATGTAATATATATCATTTCAAGAACCTTAAACTTACCGAGAATCTTATACCCAGATGCGAAACAATTCAATGCAGCCTTTCTAAGCTCACCATCTCGCTCTGCTGTTAAGCTGGCAACAATTTGCAGGTTTTTTAGCTGTCCACTTATCTGCACCATCATATTCAAAGGCATCAGCAAGCTTCAGCTATAAGGTGTTGTAACAAAAAAGTGACTATGTACCTCGGTGTAATGATTATCGAGCAAGTATCCAACAAGATCAGTACACTCGATTTTTGTCCTGCTGTTTCTAGAACGCAGGCCTTCCAAAATATACGGGAAAGTTTTAGCAGCAGAATAACTCTGAATGATCTGCTTCATTAGTTTCCGTAATTTTTCTCTCATTTTCTCAATGTTATGACCAGTCTGCACCAATATTAAACTTGTATCAGGTAATTATTTACAGCAGGTATAAGAGTAACATCCATCATCATATATTTTAAGAGTCAGAATAACCTTCTCAACCAAGCAAGGGAGAAAGATAGAAGCTTCAGCTTCATTCATTGTGTAGTTTTCATTTCCCAACGTGTCAAATAGCTCTGGAAGGAATTCCAAAACCTACATTCATATTTCAAACAACTCCATAAAACACCAAATAAAAGTAATAATGAAACGTCATCGACAGAAAGAAAGTTCACCTTAAGTAGGCAAGATGTGTTGGATTCACAGAAGCGCAAAACAAACCACTTTAAAAGTACATCTAAGACTTCAATTATTTCCTTGGCTATTGATGGAAGTGCCTGGATTTTTAAGTCAGATATAACAGTTTGATTTTATAAATATGTAACAGAAAGCATACCTTCTGAAGCATCTCGATTCCAACAACTTGTTTTTTGAAGTCTGTGCTCAAAAGCAGTCTCTGCAAATCCTCCCTGAAGTACTTCGTCACATCATTCTGTTTCAACACATTTAATAACTTTTAGTGAATCTTCAAGACAACGTGATTATACTATTACTAACAAAAGATATAGAGCAACCTCGAGATCCTGAATCTGCTCCAACCGCAACTCTTCAAATTTGAACCTGCGCACCACAATTCTCTCCCTCTCATCCTGCAATCAGATAAAAGATTATGCTTCATCCTTTTTTTAACTTAAAATATTTATGCAGCTTAAAGGATACCTTATTAGAGTCCTTAACATTCAGCAAAGCTTGTGACTGGACGTTGATATCTTGAACAGACATAATAGTCTCTGGTCTTGCAGCCTTTGCTGAAACCCCTCTCTAAAACCCATAATCGATTAATATATATGTTTCATAAATCAAAATGAACAAAGTATAAAAGCTATATCATACCGAAGATCCAGCTCTGCTTCCAGGTTTTGATCCATGGCCATTAGCCCTTCCAACCTTTGTTTTTGCAGCTTGCCAACTTGGGGCTGCTGTTTTTGTAGTCTCATATACATCTGAATATCGATAATACACATAAGCTCATCAACCTCAAGAATGAAATCCAACCCAAAAATAAGGCAACTCACGTCCAAATGCAAGAAACAGCAATGTACTTTCATTTATTTGTGTATTATACTTTCATTCTCTATTACAGCATTATACTTTCAATGTTTTCTGAACACTGTACTTTGCAATTACAGATTTGGACTTTCAATTTTGTTTCTTATTTGGGCATTATACCGTGGTAAAAATTTCTACATAGAATTCTGTAATAAGAAAAAGTGGGAGTAGAATGGCATAATAAGCAAATCAATCAAAGTACGTTGCCATTTCTTGCATTTAATCCATCTACAAAGTCGTACCTGAAACTGGAACTCCACCATGTGACTTCAATCGTTCAAGAACAATTGCCAATGCAGGTCCTTGGATATCTCGTGAATTTTTCATGACCTAAAGTGAAAAAAAGATAAACATTGGTTCAGAAGAACTATCGTGAAATAAAACATGAAAGATCAAAATATGAAATTTACACACCATTTCTGGTCCACAGACTCTCACGATCTCTCCAAAGAATGTTTCTGCTGCTTTACGAACATCTACCGACTTATCCTGATGACATATGAAAATTATTTTAACCATGCTTATTCGTTGTCCCTCAGAGTCTGAAAAACGTATATTGACAAATGAATATTCGAATATTTAAATAAATAAATACCGTCATAGCAGCAGCAGTGGGTCTCAGCAATTGAATGGCATCAGGGAAGTCTACTACTCCGGTAAGTTGTCTAGTCAACCAATCAAAAAGGTCCTTGCGTCCTTCCGCACCAAGTTTAGCTTCAGTCAAGCAAGTAGTAATGTATGGTATCTAAAACAGAACCAACAGTCAACATATTATAACATAAAGGCCAGATTACGAAAAAAACACCAACATACTTATACTCTTGCTGCCAACATGGATAATGTGCTTTATAATTTACCCACGGTAGCAACATACTTGCATTTTATAATAGCAATGTAATGACTACTATTAATAGCTATATGAATCTGGAAATTTTAAAATGCGTACAAGTTTCCTTTTACATGTTGCTGTTATGGTAGAATAGAATACAAGGGGGTTGTAATTGTGTGTAAAGAAAGGTAGGTATGTTGCTACCATGTGCAAAAGAAATGCAGGTAAGTTGGTATTATGATTTATGGGTTTGCATATTGCTATTATTGGTAAGCAATGGAAGTACATTGCTATAATGGGCAAAGAAATGTACATGCATTGCTATTATAGAATTTAAAGGTAATTAAAAAAATTATGTACATTGCTATTATGGGTTTACATATTGCTACTATTAATTAAAAAATGTTGGTACATTACTATTATGGGCAAAGAATTGTATGTGCATTTCTACTATGGGTGAAAAAGCAAAGTATATTGCCTATACTGGTAAAAAGAGTGCTAATCTGCTATTTTCTGCCGAACATAAAATAGCAAGGTACTAACTGACCATCTTATCAAGGTGAGTAGCGGCAACCCATGAATCCAAGGCTGCCAAAGCAGATTCTCTCATGTGCTTTTTGTTGTCACCAAGGCACTTCAAAACATCTGACAAAATTCCCTGCAACAAATATCAAGGCATATTCAAATTAGTTGCTTTTAGAGACCATTCATAGTTATAAACTTAAGTATAAATGGAAAGGCATATTCAATGGACCTTGCTTGACTTTTCAACTGGAGGTCCCATAGCAGATGCAAGACCACTTATACAAGTCAATGTAGTTATGATTAAATTCTTGTTGCTGTCATATAACCGAGCTCTAAGAGCCCCAAACAATTCCGCTGAAAAACAACACAATATAGTAAATAAAAAAACAAGCTCCGTCTTGTTTCAACTCATCAATGCAAATTATTACCAGTTCCAGTAGGCTGAATACGCTTGTTAGCTTCTTCCACAATTTTATTTACTGCTTCAATAGATTCCAAACGCATCTGGACAACTCAACAACAGTGTTAGCATGATTCAAGTCAAGTGGTTTTTTCATGCTTCATTATTTAATAAAGGGTTAAATGCCATTGATTGGTTTACTAACTATTATAGCATCCTACTTCTATTACAGCATTGTACTTTGAAAAGCACGACTTTATTAGCAATGTCATCTAAATGAAATGCAAATTTCACTGCTATAAGTAGGTGAATTTCTCAAAGTAGAATGTCCTAATAGATACAAAATTATATGTACAATGGGTAACTTTTTCCAAAGAGCAATAACGTAAAAAAAAGGATGAATAGCACAATGTTGATATAAAAAAATTAAAGTAGGATGCTATACCGCAAATAAATGAAAGTAGGTTGATATTTCTTGCATTTAGCCCTTCAATAATATAAGAGATAAAGACATCACCTTCCAATCAGAACTCTCCAATCCTTTGAGAAGAGCTGGTGTTATCTTTGCACTGATGTCCTCACGTGGCAAGCCATCCAACCCACCACCAGATCCAGATGGTTCACAATCTGATGCCTTCACAGTCTTCTTTGCTGCAGCCGCCCCCTAAAGGAAAAAAGAAATATATTTTATAAAAAATACCCAAAAAGAAGAAATGATATACATAGAATCAGAAAACACGGTTAAACCTCGAAAGGATTCTTTTCACACTCTGCCTCTACTGCAGTAAGAAGGGCAGGCTTGACATCTGACAAGAATGCTTTGATATCAGGGCCAACAAATTTGTGTAATGCACCAATAAGTTTAATGGTAGCATTTCTAGTAGCAGCTGCACTTGATTGTAAACCGGTATCTTTGCAGAAATCAATTAAATCTTTTAATTTAAGATGCGAAACACCAAAGTCTTCAACTGCAGAAACCATCCACACCAGACCCTCACTAAGAACCTTTGGATTCTTGTGCTCTTTCATGATCTTGAACATCTATAAAGAATATGAAATACAACTTCAATTTCATAATCCTAAACATCTAAAAAAATTTATGCACTTACCCTTTCAAAGATGAAACCCGGGCCCACTGCCTCGGCAAAAGTGGTTAGACATTTCATGGCTTGAACACGGGTCTTAATATCAGCTACTCTTTCACATATACCTGTGATCGTGTAAAGGTAAATTTCAGATGTAAAATAATTTCAAAAACCCACAGATACGGAAGTGATCTTTTTACCTGCTATGCAAAGTACAACACACTTTTTTGGGAACTTTGATGCGGTAGAAGCTATATGGGTGACAACTTCAATGACCTGTTGCTGGACCTGCATTTTTAAATAATATGATGAATTTGGTAAAATCAAAAGAAATTCATATTGTTTTATAAAGCTGCTAATACCTGCACGTTTTTCTCATTCCAACCAGGAACAGCACAGACTAGACGGACCAGCATCTCAACTGACTTGTCAAGTTCCTGGAGTGCTTGAATGTCTTCTTTTAACTTTGTAATTTCTACTCAGAAACATTCGCAAACATTTAAATCGGTATCAGTAATAAGAAAAAGGGCTAAGTGCAAGAAATAGCAATATACTTTCATATATTCCTGAATTATAGCATCCTAGTTCCATTTCTTTCATAACAACATCGTACTTTCAATTATGGCATGTACTTAAAAAATCCATACCCCAATATGGTTTCAAATGTATAGATTCTAGACAAAGCGTTAGCACCATTGTATCCTAGTTTTCATTCTTATTTATCAGAATTACAAAAAAGATAATACCTTCAAGTCGTTCTTTCCATGCGGTACTCTTCAACTTAGCGGTGTCTACCTGAACGAGAGACCCTAGTCTGCTTTCTATCTCTTCAAGGCCCATCTCAGATGGCTGCAAAAAGCCATTGCATTCTATTAAGACAAAGTTCATAAAATTATATATATATATATATATATATATATATATATATATATGTGTGTGTGTGTGTGTTTCTAGTTGTGCAAATAACTCACCTCAACATCTTCGGGTTCAGCAGCTTTTTTGGTTTGACTTGGTCCATCTGCTTTCTTGGCAATGCCACCACCCGTCTTTGCAGAAGCCCCCTTTTTAGCAGCAGGCTTGAAAGCAATACAAAAAATTAAAAATTAATATCAATACCAATACCAAGAATGCATGACAGAAAATAAGTGAAACTCACAGCAGCTGCAACAGGTTTCTTGCCACTAAGCATACTTGCTGCTGACCTTCTAACAAAACCTCCATCAGAAGACTGCAAGTACATTCATAGGTGCCAAAAATAAATAGCATGTTACTTTGAGATTATTACTAACAAAGATTGAAGAAATGACAAAACAAACACACCTCCACAGTTCCACCTGATGCTGGGATAGCTGCAAAAAGAAAGAAAGGGTTGACTCTTACAAGAACATGAGAGAATCTACTTTAATATAAAAAATAAAATAATAAGCAATTTAAAACCTGAGCCTCCTGCGGTTGGAGCACCACCTCCGGAAATACCAATCATTTCTGAGAGCTTTTTTCGTCTGACATCATCAAGTTTCTCCAATGATTTTTCCAAAGGCCTCATGCCAACCATCTACGAAGAGGAATCACACAAGTGATATTATTTGCACCAAAATAATAATAATAATAACTATTGTCAGCAGCCAATAAAATAATGGATGGTATTATACCTTCGCTATTGCTGCCAACACTGAAAATGCAGCATCCCTGACTTCAGGTGTCCCGTCATTCAGACACTAGAAGCCGAAACAAGTTTCAATAAATAACTTTTTCTTATAAAATAAAACGCATATAAAGTGGTTAAAGAAAAATACTAACCTCCATGCAAATGGGAACGTAGTCCTTATGAACTTTAAGTATGGTAGCCTTGTTGCTAGTCTCAACGCAATATGTTACCCAATTTAATGTCAGTGAACGCACACTTGGAACTTTATTTTTGACAGCTGTTTTAACATCTGTTGTAAAACATAGACATAAAGCAATTAGAAGTGAAAAATATGACTGATAAAACATATTCTCCATATAAAGTTCAAACTTAAAAAGTATAAAGCATGCCTTCAACAATATCAACAAGAGTCAGACATCCAGCCTTGTGCATTGCTTGGAGAGTATTAGAGAGCGCCACAGTCATAGTAGCCTTTTTCTCTTTCAATTTCTCCTATAAAATTAAAATCAAAGTTAATGATATTTCACAATGAATGGGCTTTACCTTTCACCCATAACAGCAATGTACTTACATTTCTTTATCAATAATAGCAATTTACTTCATCTTTTACCTATAAAAGCAATGTGCTTGCAATTTCCACCAGCAAGGGCATTGTACATTATCTGTTACATATTGCTATTATCGGTAAAGAAATGTAAGTATATTGCTATTATGAGTAAAGAATTGTGAGTAGGTTGCTATTACAAGTAAAGAAAATGGTGGTATCTTGCTATTAGGAACTCCATATTGCTATTTTTCACTTTTCAGTAAAGAAAAAAAAATTAAGTATGTTGCTGTTATGGGTAGATAAATGCAAGTATATTGCTATTTTGTGTAAAAAACAAGCACGTTGCCTATATTGGTGAAAAGAGTAAAGTACATTGCTATTTCCTGCAATTTACCCAATTTAAAAACATGACAAAATGTACACTTACAAGTAAAACAGGCAACAGGAAGCGTGAACTTGCAGAAAGATTAGTTCTTAAACCCGATGCAAGATTCCCGAGCGCCTGGACCGCTTCTACTGCTACAGCTAAATTTGAATCCGTAATAAGCTGCAAAGAGAAGGCCAATATGGTCATTTTGCCTAAGTAAGTTATTCCTAAAGAATGAAAGATAGTTAATTTGAATACCTTCTTAAGTGTACGGCATACTTCTGAAAAATCTCCAGGAGCAATCCTCTTTGTTGAAGCAAGTTTAGTCAATTCTGCAACAGCATCTTTGCGCTCAGACCACTTGGTAGCTTTCTGGATATAATAAACAAAAATGAGATGAAAATATAAATCGGGTATAATTTTTTATATAATAAAGAGAAAAGGAGCACTGACCACTCCATTCCAAAACGTCGACTTCTCCAAAGGTGTTAAGATATCAACAGGGTCAACCAGTTCATACTCATCTATTTCCTGAGGAACTGCCAATCAATTTCACATCAGTAAAGATAAATAAAACCAGCGCGACTACAAATTCATTACAAAAATAGAAGGGCAACCTGCGGGTAATAGCAATGTACTTTGCCTTTGTTACCAATATGGATAACGTACTCTATATTTGACCCATAATAGCAACATATTCGCCTTTCTTTACCAATAATAGCAATGTAAATTAATTTTTACCTATAATAGGAATGTGCTTACATTCCGTTACCAATATGAGCATTGTACTTTATTTGTGCTACTATCGGTAAAGAAATGTAAGTATATTGCTATTATGAGTACGGAATGACAAGTACATTGTTGTTAATTGTTATGTGTACAGAAAATGCAGGACTTAGGTATTGCTATCATCAGTCAAAAAATGCAATTATGTTGTAATTAGGGGTAAAGAAATGTCCTTCACTATGGGTAGAATTAGAAAATAATGTATCTTGTCTGTATTGGTGAAAAGAGTAAAATAAGTTGCAATTTGCCCAGAAAAAGAATAACCAGACAAATTGATAAATATAGCAATTTGTTTAAGTTGATCACATACCCTCGGCAGTGGATTCTTCAGAAGGGCCAGAACCACCAGCCTCAGCTGCAACTTCCTGTTCTGGTTCCTTGTCTTGCTCAGATCTGACAGCAAGTGAACAATATATTCATAATTATTATTGTCATTATTTTAAGTAAATTGATTAATAAATCTACTTTCCTATAAGAAATAACAAACCTTATTTTTCGAGTAGGCCTTGCAGAGCCGGTGACATTGACAAGCTCAGCCTCCAACTCTTTTTTCTTAAAAAAGAGAAAGAAACTATGAGTTTTTCAAAACTTAAACAAGGAAGATAATTAATCAGCATACCATTGTATCTCGCATTTTCTCAAACAGTATGGATTTAACAGGGTCTCTACCAATCCATCGACAAAGCTCAAGTGTTAACCCTTTAGATGAAGCACGAACATTTTGATCTT
This sequence comes from Cichorium intybus, assembly GCA_023525715.1. Classification (NCBI taxonomy): domain Eukaryota; kingdom Viridiplantae; phylum Streptophyta; class Magnoliopsida; order Asterales; family Asteraceae; genus Cichorium; species Cichorium intybus. Next base: position 86,087,072 of record CM042015.1, on the reverse strand, counting down.
GATGGTCAAAGAGTTCCGGAAGCATCTTCAATACTCTCTTTGGTGGCACAACTTTTGAACCAAATTCACTGGTATTTTGGCAAACAAAGTTTCAATACTGGGAATAAGGAGTCCCTAACAAATAATGTAGCTTTAACCATCACCCTGATGGCCTAGTGGATAAGGCTTAGGACTCCTTCTCTTCCCCCATAAGGAGGTTCCGAGTTCTAATCCCACTCCCTCCCTTTCCCCATAGGGAGTGTTAGGTTTCAATCAGGGGATGGCCACTGGCCACCTCTCTACCCCCGTAGGTGATTGACCCGGACCACCCTGCTGCCAGGTGTGCGTGGGCCCCGAGGTTGCTTCATCAGGGTCATCCAAAGGATGGGTCGGGTGGGGTCCTCGGTTATCAAAAAAAAAAAACAAAAAAAAAAAAAAACAAATAATGTAGCTCAATTGCAAACCTCAAGGCTTGAAACATGACATCTATGGCAGGAACAACAGCTTTGGCAACTTTGTTTTTTATAGCTTTCTCCATGGCATCCTATCAACAAACATTTCAGTAAGGAGAATAACATTTACAAATTCAGTATATGAGATATGTCTACACCAAACATACCAGAAATACATCCACAGCCTCCAACTCCACCCAGAGCATAAAGACCATCTGTGCCTTCTCCACTGTCTTTGGCCGCCCCGTGAGACATTTTGCCACAATTGCATCGCAAACTTCCTTTGCAAACCTAAAAAATACATAAATAGCATCTTCAAACGCTATGCATCTACACATGGCCTATGCACTAGTTCCAAGTAAAAAGTAAGAAGTTAACAAAATGACTCCTCAAAGAAGAATGGGGAAATAGAAATATCATGTTCATTGTAGATGGACTGGTGTTAACGTATGAATACAACTTGTTATCAAAATCATGGAAGAAACAAAATGGGCAATACCTGCCGGCATCAGCATCTGCTGCTTTTAAGTAAGCAATTAGGGCATCAAGTGCCTTATCTTGTACAGGCGCATTCGAATCAGCGACCGTCTTCTTAAAAAAATGTCCTGGTACAAAAGAAAAAGAAAAAAACAATATTTGACATGCATTACACGGATTGAGGTTTAAAAGGAGCGAACTTAGATCTACAATAATCAAATACTGAAAGAAATGAACAATCTACCAAAAAATTAATAATAAACCCTAATAAGAAACGAAACTGACTAACCCAATTCACGGATGCGAGGATCTTTAGGATCGGTGATAGAGTCGCATAGGGCGGCAAGGTCAATGTTGGCATCGTTACGCACCTTCCAGTTCTTGTGTAACAACCGATCCTCCCATGGCAACTTCTTGGCCTGCTTTAACAAATTCTCCTCTTCCGACATTATTACAAGCTATATAAATGAATAGATATTTATATACGTGTATCTAGATACAAAGGACGATCAGATCGAAGTCTGTAACTTGTAGTGTGTGGGAAGAAGAACAATAACGTTTTTGGGGTTGATTCCACCCCCAATTTGAAAAGGAATAGAGATAAAAAGAGGGAGATTTGGGGGAATGTCGGGGACGGGATGAAATTTCAGTTTTATGAATTGGTGTTTGGGGGTCAAGTGAGGAGTATGTGCCCGCCGACCCGGGGTCTAGATTTGGAAACCTCAAACACAACCAAAAACTAAAAAATATAAAGTAATGAAATGAAAAATTATAGCACCTAAGGCTCCGTCAAGCTTCCGTTTAATTACCAAAAAAATGGTTTTTTATTTTGGTTTTAAGTAGAAATTTTTAAAAATACATTTACTTAAAATCCATTGAAATCTCCAATAAAGTCCTAATATTTTGGTTTAATTTATGAAAAATTCTCAAATTAATTTTTATTTACAAAAAATGACAGAAAACCGGCTAATGTTTTCAAATTAGCCCTTTTTAACCTTTTCAACAGGTAGTTACATGTTTTATCTTCAATAAAGTCCTAACATTTTGACACAGTTTACAGAAAAGTCTCAACATGTTTTATCTTCGATAAAATCCTAATATTTTGACCCAATTTATAGAAAAATCCGAACATTTTGACTCAGTTTACTTGGAAAAATTTACATTTATAAAAGATATTTATACATCGTTTTAGAATAAATATATGATTAAAACTTAATTTTTACGTATTTATATGTTTATAAAAGGTATTTATACATCGTTTCTTCTTTTTACGAATTTTTGACGTATTTTTTAATTATTTTTACGTTATTAAATATGTTATTAAAGACGTATAAATACGTTATTAAAGACGTATTTTTAAGTTTTTTCACGTTATTAAATATGTTATTTTAAGTATTTTTTATAAATATTTAAATATACATTTTTAAACATATAAATACGTTATTAAAAACGTAAATACAAGTAAATTACGTAACGTTTTCCAAGTAAGCAAACTTACAGCAATCCATATCCGTTTCTGTCTAATCCCCGTAAGCAAACTTACCGAAAATCTATATCCGTCATTTGAAATAAATACATGAATAAAACGTAATTTTACGTATATATACGTTTATAAAAAGGTATTTATACAACGATTTTACTTTTTACATATTTTTTAATTATTTTTATGTTATTAAATATGTTATTAAAGACGTATAAATATGTTATTAAATACGTATTTTTAAAAAAAATACGTTATTAAATACGTTATTTTTAAGTATTTTTTATAAATACGTAAAAATACATTTTTAAACATATAAATACGTTATTAAAAACATAAATACATGTAAAAATATGCAATGTTTTCCACGTAAAACTGAGTTAAAATGTTGGGACATTTCCTTTAACTGGCTAAAATATTAGGACTTTATTGAAAATAAAACATGTTGGACTTTTTCATAAACTGAGTCAAAAATATTGGGACTTTAATGAAGATCAAATATATAGACTTCCACGTGGCAAGGTAACCTGCTAAAAAATGTTAAAATGGGCTAATTTGAATACATTAGCCGGTTTTCTGTCTTTTTTTGTAAATAAAAATTAATTTGGGACTTTTTCATAAACTGGGCCAAAATATTGGGATTTTATTGGAGATTTCCCTTTATAATTTTAGAAAATCATTTAATGTATTTGGATGTTTATTTTTTATCGATTTTTATTTTTCAATTTTTGTTATTTTAAATAATATAATATTTAACATATATGAAAGCTCACACATCATCTCTCCTCCAACCATACCACAAAGTGGTACATACATCAAATTAAACCTTTACTTTGGATTCATAATGTATACAATTTGAAGGCATGGGTAAAATAAAACATTCTAGCAAAAAAAATATCATCGCATAAACATGAAAACAAAAAGGGAAACAAATACTTAGTAGGTTTACAAGTTACAGCTTGTTATTACAAAATTGAACCATGTTTTGCTTTTTATTTATGAATTACTCCTTAGCTTTTAGGAAAAAAAATTAATTTGTTTTAGTCTTTTTTTTAACAGCGAAATATTATTAAACGATAGTGGGATACTAGCAAAAGGAAAACAATAAAAATAAAATACATGAATTACGAGAACACAAATAAACGAGAGAATATCTCACTATCGAACTAAGCACTGAGAGCAAAGAATGAAATGCGAAACCTCCTACCTAAGCTCCTTTATAAAAACTTCTTGATTTGAAACCGACTAAGAGCCACCACCAGAAAGAGCATCAGACTACCATACTTTTCAAAATAAGCAATGACCTTTTAACTCCATCTAATCTAAGTTGCAACAATTGGAGTAACACCCACACAAACACATGCAAAAAGTGGCAATGAAATCCAAGGGCAAATATGTCCAAAACAAGAAAAAACTCCAACCTCAGAGCCTTGAGAACCCAGGACCACAATGATAATTCACCCTGAAGATGATCGAATTTGAAATCCATAAACTTGGAACCTAAAACTTGAACCTCCACCAACTAGGCGATTAAGCTACAAACTTCCAAACTCAATCGGAAAGGCATTGTACTTTACATCCCAAGGGTAATTCTAAAATTCAATAAAAACTTTTATTACAACTCTCCAGCTCTAAAACCTTGATAGATCAGAGTCATCATCGTCGAACCCCCCAGAAATATCCATTAAAACACAACACAATATTGATTGAGAAACCAATTTGAAAGCATCACCCACTACCCCAATATTGTACTTGTATTCGTCTGGACGTAAGCACCACGTAGGGACAAAAAAGTTGCAAAACATGTAACATGAACAAAAGACACCCAATAGTTAAGACAAACCTGACCTTTTCCAACAGACTCCAATTCCAAACTCAAACATGTCTGATAGAAAAATAATAATAATAAACATACACACCAAGTACGCACTCCACACTAAGCCTCGCCCTTATTTCATTTTGTTTTGCTTTTATAGATTTTTGGGGCGGGGGAGTGTGTATGGTGGTGAATAGGGCTATGGTGGGTGGCAGTGGGGTGGGTGGGATGGGTTGGGGAATTGATGTTTTGGGGGTAGGGTGGAGTAAGTGTCGGAGTATGATACGATGGGTAGGGTAAGGGTAGGTGGGTGCTTGGTGTGGTGTATACGTATTGAGTGTAGGTGGGGGTACGAGTGAGCATATTAACCAAAAAACCTAACCAAACCTGAATTAACCGATATAATTGAACCATACTAAACCATTACTAAAAGAGTTGGTGTGGTTTATAATTTTGATTAACTGAATACATGTGGTTCGGTTATGGTTTTCATATACAACCGAATCAGTAGTTTAATAAATAGATTATATATATATATATATATATATATATATATATATATATATATATATATATATATATATATATATATACACACACACACGCATATATACATACATATGGTCTAGTACTAAAACTTTTCAGCTTTCATCTGATTAATCATTACAACTCAATAGTTTTTCTAACTTATAGTATTTAATTCATACTTATAACATCTAATTGGTTAGCCAGGATATATATAGTTCACATAAGTTTATTATGTTGATATGGTTTGGAGACGAATATAAAGAGAAATATGACATGCGAATACATAAATATCTACTTTGGGATGCATATATTTATATTGAACATGAAAAAGGCAATGACGACTTTGAAATATGTCAATGTGTATAGTCAACTAATTCGTTGATAGTTTTGATTACGGTTCATGTAGTGTTCTTAAATTTTGAGTTGAAATTTGTATGTTCACTGAATGCATTTTCTTTTTGTCACATGAAAATGTATGTGTATTGTAATATCAATGTCTAAAATATGAGTAAATAGGAGCTTGATTATTTCTTTTATTTTAATATGTATTGTTTCTTATGAAAAGGAAAATAGAATTCGAATTTGTTTTTTATTTTGTTTCACAAAAAAATGTATACAATCATTTATTAAAGCTCCTTAATATTAAACTTTGAAAGTTAATTCATTAACTTATGACATAATATAATTAATTTATTAGTTTAGACATGTTGTTGTATATAAAATATTATCATTCTAATATCACAACTTTTTTAATTATTTATGTAATATATCTAATTTGTTAATTCAAATATCAAATTAAAAAAGCTTAAATCAAAATATCAACTAAACTTAGAAAAAAAATTCAAAGACTTTTTTTTAAATAGTTTGTAATACTTAAACTGTAACGCCAAATTAATTAAAAATTGTCCAAAATCAACAAAATTTATAATCATAAAAACTGTCCAAAGAGTTTGTTTTAAAAATAAATAACAATAATAAAAGTAATGTTTAATTAGAAAGTATATTGTTACCTTAGGAAAAAAAATTATTTGTGTAACACTCTATATTTTAATCATGTATTTTTTTTAAATTCTATTTAAAAAAATACTAATTAAATGGTTTTGTGAATTATTATAATGTTAGTAATCAAAAAATAAATAAGTAATGCAATACAAAATATAAGAAAAGTTATAATTATAACAAAAGTATTTTAATAACAAAGCAAACATTAAATCCAAGTTAAGGGACCAAAATGGTTAAAGTTAGAAACATTGTATGTCAATCTTTAAGAAGTAAAGCGATATATTGCCAACATGTGAAAGTTTGGGAGAAAAACTTATAATTTTGTAAGTTTCATAAAGGTTGTCAGGGTTTTTGGAACAACTAACGCTCTGATCTAGAGTTTACTTAAGGAGTGGAAGGGAAGGGAGGGGAAGCAAATGTGTGTTATTGAGTTTCCTTTGTGGAAGAAAATGAATATAAACGTGATCTTGTGTTTTTTTAGGGAAGGGGAATGGAAGAGAAGGATACACAAATTGCTCTTGAAAGTTACCCATCTACATTTAGGCTGCTTGGAAGGTATTCCTTCAATTCCATTCCATTATCTTCATGATCCCTTTACTTTCCTTCCATTCACTCCTATTCATTCCCCTTCCATTCCATTTCCTTAATTTTTTAACTCAATAACAGAACGTAAGTAACTAGCTCTTCCTCTCCATCCCGCACAACCCGTTACAGTCCTTGTCCTCGGTCGCATCTGCTTACCCTTTGCTTCCTTACCCTCCAACTTCTAGTCACACCCTTTTGTGGTTCATATTTCTATCATACTGAGAGAAATAGATACATGGAGAGAGAAAGTGACACGAGAGTCTTACAGGAGGGTGGTGGTCGGTGAGGTTGTCACTATTGTGGTCGTCGGAGGAGAGTATGCTATTGCTGAATGAGATAGTGAGCGATTGTGAAAATGCCGGATAGAAAGGAACTACAGTGAGAGAGGAACAGGTTGTCGGAGCAGCGGTTGGTTGTTGTCAGTTGCTCCTGTTGGAAATATGGAGGACGACGGTGGGTGTGATGTTTAGCCTCGGCTAAAGGGTAAGTGCCATTGTGCGTTTTTTTCTGCTTTCATCACCCGACACCACATGGCTATTGGCTTGCCATCCTCTACACCACCACCAACCACCACAGTATGGTGGTGGTGTTGTTTCGTTCAATGCAATCCCATGATCTCGTTCTAGCTATGATATGTATCTACATTTTTTATTTTGATTATTAGTGAGTTGTTGGTTTTCCATCACCGTTGAACCATCGGCCAACCAGCACGTGCCGCCTCGGACCACCATAAAGTGGTGGGTGCTTGTGGTTGGTTTTCCTATTTTAGCCCTTTAGTTTATGGCCAACCCTAGAAGTATTAATGTTCGTATTTTTTTAGGTTGTGGACTTTGGTTGTTGTTGGCTTACACCTCCATATAATCGTCGACTAGCGACCGTTAGACCATCATGCCACCACTACTGTGCAGTAGATGTAAGGCACTTGAATAAGCAGGTTGAAGTTGAGTCTTATGTGTTCCATGGATTATGTTACAGTCAAAACCCTTGTGTAAGTTATGATTTTATGTGGAAAATATTTGAATATTGTAGTCACAAGTTCAAGCTCTTGTATTTACCCTTTAATAAAGTCTTAATGAGCTGCTTAACACCAATAATCATATCGTACTCCATTAAGGGCTTAGTGGGTATAGTAGCAACTAAATGTCCAAGTAGAACAACTAGAACTAAGATAAATGCCTTAAAAGTTTGTAACAGTAAACATCATCAGTCTTGCAAACTGTTTTGCGAAAAATTGGGGTAGAATTGGAGAAAACTCATGAGACAGTAAGTGTATGAAATTGAATCTAGTTGCCAGTTTTTTATAAAGCATGTCATTTGGAAATATGGTCCAATAGCTATGATCATAACAGTGAACAGTGGTCCAAATGGACTTTTAATGGAAATTTTGTAAAATGGGATTTAAGAACCCTCATGCACTAAACCTTTTAAATACATCCTAACAAAGTCTAATAGAGTCTAAAATGCACTTAATAACATCGGAAAGCTTGGGTCTTAATGGCCTATGTAGAACATAAATTACCAATAAGTAAAAAAACTTACAAGCAACAGAAAAGAATATCAAAGTATAGTAACTATACGTATTAAATGGAACTACAATCTACGTAGTGGTAATTATTTATGATTGTTGGTGATCAATGAGAGTTTTTAGTAGCCTTTACTTGTAAAGTGGTTCAAACATTCAATATCAGGTGAGTTACACAAACTTATATATTATGTTGACTATGTATGTTGAGTGTAACTTGTTCAGTATGTTCATATTATGTGATTAGACAAATGGGGGAATTGTCCAGTATCAGAAAGTTGGTACAAGCCCTTTGGGGCAATTGGTCAGAAGGAACAGCGCAAAGACAAGCCATTTAAGGGAATTAACCAGTATCATAAACTTGGTACCAACATTATGTGACTATGTGTCAAGTATTATGTGTTTATTTAATATGTGATTAATGTGACAACCATGCATAATATTGATATAATGTGTATACTCACTAAACATTGTGCTTACCCGTTGTTAATTTAACCTTTTCAAGACCCTCACGGGTAGATAGATGGAAGAACCCGACATGACCGCTCGTTGTCTACATTTTCAGCTTCCATAGTTTTATTTTTATATTTGATTGTAACATGGGATAGACTTCCGCGGTTTACCATATTTGTTAATTTTAAACTTTGATACATTTTTGGAAATATCTTTAAGTGAATATTATGTGTTATTTTTTAATTGGGTTGTTACAGTTTGATATTTGAAACAACAGTAATGATCAAAATTCAAAAGTTGGACAAATAACTTTGTCTAAGATTAATTAACTATAAATTGTTAAAAATAACACTAAACCAAATCTTATATTTTTTTACATGCAATACACGATCAGACACCTTTAAGATAATGTCGTTTTAATATTAACGGTACAAATAATTAAAAGAAACACTAAATCCAAAACTATATGTGGTTTTTTCACAGGCAACACATGAGTAGATACGATTAAAATTATATAGTTTTCATGTATATATATATATATATATATATATATATATATATATGTGTGTGTGTGTGTGTGTGTGTGTGTGTATGTGTTATTATATGATTCAAAACGGTTAAAATGTCTATTTCAACTTAATAAAAAAGTATTATTTCAAAGTTTATTATAAATAGATTATTATTTTTAATAACATGAATTTATAAATATTTTAACCATATAATTGTAGTTCGCGCAACGTGCGAGTATTCTATCTATATAACTCTTATAATAGAGGTCATTCATGAATGTGGATCAAGATAACTCAAATACTTCCACCATATTCATTTGAAACCTCCAAGACTCTTCAACTTATTCTACTTAATGGTTTGATTAAATGAAATGTTTTGGCTATATAAGAACATCATTTCCATGCTTGGTTACTCTTAATTCTTTTTATTCTCTTTCCAATTTCTTTTTGTAGAGTACATGAAAATTTAGTACAAGGTCGTAGTCATCTCATGTGTAAAAGAAAACGTTCAACGATGAAATATGTCAAGAGATATGTTGTTCTTTGGCTATATCAAATATTTGAATGGTCGAATTGTTTGATTGGTTTAAAACATAGTGATGCGTCTCTACAATTGTCTCACTGCCACTTTTGAAGAATTTGCATTGATGAAAGAAAGCAAGTTAATATGTTTAGAGAATCTTATTTTCCATGTTTGGTTAGTCTCATTTGTTTTTCTTATCTTTCCAGTTTTCATGTAGAGTGGGTGAAAAATATAGGAGTTTGTAGTCGTGTGATGTGTAAAAGAAAAAAGTATTATGAACTTATGTAGCGGGATACGATATTCAGCTCTATCAAATATTTAAACCATAAAACTATTCGTTTGATGTAAAATACGTTGATGTTTTGCATTACAAGTTAATTGATTTTCGTTGTATTATTTCTTCACTAATATATCATCACAATTGATCCCATAATTTTTTATTAATATTGTAAGTTTTGTCATTCTTTTATAATTATTTTTAGATAAATTGCTAATGTTTCTTAGTATAAATAGCAATTGCTTTATATTGAAGTTTGTTTTTGATTGTTTTAGGTTTTATGGCGTTAATACTTTTTTTAAGAAGACGAAACTCAAAACAATAGAGATATATATCATTACAAAAATGATAATAACAAATGTTAAATTAGATGTCGTACAATGAACTGTCATTTTTTCAATTTCCAAAAATAACTATTTGTTATTTATAATATAAATTAAATTGTAGATTTAGAACATCTATGAGATTAATTATGAAGATGAAGAAGGAAACAAATAAAAAAGTAAATATTTTTAGTTTTTTCATTGAATTTATTTTCACACAATTTAAATAATATTATATTTTTATTAAACAGACTTAAAAAATTGTTTAAACGAAACCATATGTATCCGTTATTATTTTCAGTCTCACTTTATATAATTTTTTAAAGTTAGAATGTGTACGTTTTTATTAAATGAATTTTAATGTTAACGTATAAAATAAATCGTCTAAAAAAAGAAAGAGCGTGACAAATTAGATATTTAGGAAAGTGTAAATATTTTGTATAAATTCAATACAATTAACAAGTTTTTATTACATTAATTTCAAGATATAATATCTATATTGAACCATATGTATTTGAAAGTTTCAACTCTTCATCTTCCTAATATTAGCCACTCTATTAATTTATTTTAATACTAAATCTCTTCACCTCTCAACTAATTAAAAACTACAACCTAAATTTTTTTGAACTTATGGAGGTTAATTGCTACTTATGACACATTGGTTAATATAAAGATATATATAGTTCACATAGGTAACTTATGTTGCTGTAGCTTGGAAAATAAGATGGAAGAAAACATGATTGATAACACACAATATTTACTTTAGAGACGACTATTTATTTTGTATTAAACTAGAAAAGACGAAGATAAATAAGCTAAAAGAAATTACAAGTCGCAAGACAATAGACCTATTGCATGCTTAGTTTTACCCCCAAAATATTCGTACTTTTGGGATTAACATTATTTGATAAGAAAAATAATATACATTTTCTGATGTTGTTGTCAAGTCGGTTGTTAAAGATTTAAAATTTTAGATTTTACTTATAATACAACAAAGCATGCAACAGGTCTATTGTCAAGTCGGTTGTTAAAGATTTAAAATAATATAAATTTGTGAGGTTGTTGTCAAGTCGGTTTTACTATGTTTTTTCGATGTTTGGATGAAAAATTATTATTAATACAATATGTTATATGATTGATTTTTTTTAGTTTTGCATATTTTGATTATATCTAATGTATTTATGTTTATATTTGATCGGTCAATATATTTTACTATATAAATTTACTCCTGCGCAACGCGCAGGAATACGCCTAGTAACTATTATAATAGAGGCCATTCATGAATGTGAATCAAGATAAATCAAATACTTCCACCATATTGATTTGAAACCCCTAAGACTTTTCAACTTATACTATTTAATGTCTTTGATGTTTTGGCTATATAAGAACATCATTTT
>CM042015.1:85790749-86068249 GCA_023525715.1 Cichorium intybus | reverse complement strand
GAACCTCGCAGTCAAAGTTGTACGAATACGCAGTGAAGGTTGTACGAAAACGCAGTCAAGGTTGTACGAATACGCAGTCAAGGTTGTACGAAAACGCAGTCAAAGTTATACGAATACGCAGTCAAGGTTGTACGAAAACGCAGTCAAATGTTGTACGACTACGCAGTCAAAGTTGTACGTCTACGCAGTCAAAGTTGTACGAATACGCAGTCAAAATTTGTACAACTACGCAGTCAATGTTGTACGAATACGCAGTCAAAGTTGTACGAATACGCAGTCAAAAGTTGTACGACTACGCAGTCAATGTTGTACGAATACGCAGTCAAAGTTGTACGAATACGCCGTCAAAAGTTGTACGACTACGCAGTCAAAAGTTGTACGACTACGCAGTCAAAAGTTGTACGAATACGCAGTCAAAAGTTGTACGAATACGCAGTCATAGTTGTACGAATACGCAGACAAAGTTGTACGAATACGCAGTCATAGTTGAACGACAACGCAATGTTGTATGAATACGCAGTCAATGTTGTACGACTACGCAGTCAAAGTTGTACAGATACGCTGACAATGTTGTACAACTACGCAGTCAAAGTTAAACGAATGCACAGTCAATGTTGTATACTGTTATAAAAACTGTTACAAGGTAGTAAGCATTTCTGGAGTTACATTATGAGTTCTTCTAAAGATGCTTCTTGGCATTGTGATGATGATGATTGTTACATTTGTTCAGATATTAACCCTTTTCCCGATGTCTGCCCAGGTCAGCCAGGATATTCTATGAATGATCCACTACCAGATAAAATGCCTGACTATATATTTGATGCGATGACACGCGCAGAGGAAGAAAACAAAATAGACATGGAAAAAACAAGGATTCTAGATGACCGTATAGAAGTCCTTTGTGAGAAATTGAAGGAAAAGAAAATTTGGGTTAAAGATACGTCTATGAAGCTAAAAAATGCTAAACGTTGGATTGAGGAAACTGAACAACAAGTTTCTAAGCTTGTGGAAGAAAAAAATCGTATTGCGGATGTTAGTAGGATAAGGGGAGATTTTATCGACCGTGAAAAAACAATGTATCCGTTGCAATTCCCAAATTTGTGGCCTAGTATTTAAGATTATTTATTATGTTATTCCAATTAAAGCTAATCGCAGTCTATATACTAGACAGTTGATGTGACAATTAAGTAGATGTAGGTAGAGTGGTTTGTTTGTATCTGTATATTTCCTACTTTTCATCTCTATATAAAGGTGTGCTCTTATGGTCTAATGCGTATCTTTTTGTTGTATCTGAGTTTGTTCCATCGTCAAAATATCAAATGGCAAGAACTTGCAGTTGTTGCGGTTATCCTACCCTAATACGTGTGTCGAATACAAGCAGAAACCCAGGAAGACAGTTCTATGCTTGTGGTAACAAGGTAATATTATAATATCGAACCCACCTATGTTTTATAATATGATCGTACTATATGATAACCTTTGCTGTAATATCATTAATACAGATGCTAAACTGTGGCTTTAATGGGTGGGTCGATGAAGACAATGTTGTTGCCAGAATTCAAAGAGATAGAGAACTAAGAAGGCTTCAACTCGAGAATCGAAATTTGAAGATCGTCCTAGTGCTCAGTTGGATGTTTTTTGTAGCCATACTAGTTTATAAACTCTAATTACCATATAACGGTGATGAATTGTGTAATGGTAGTAAAGTAAATCCTTATATGACTTTACTGAACCATCTAGTAGTTTTCCTAATGTGTGTAACGTCGTTGGAATCTAATTTAAATTTCTATGTTGTCCTTAAAGATCCGATAGGTAAACATACTTTTGCAATCATGAAGTAAACTTAACCAAAAACACGCAATCCAGGACCAACTGCTTCGTCTCCTATGAACTACACCAAAGATGCAACATATCATTCGGAGTTTGCAGAAAGAAATAGAAGCAATTTAGGTAAATGCATCTAAAGACAAAGCTAATACAAAGCTAATGGGGGGAAAACAACGAAATACGCTTAACACAAAGGTCATATATCTAATACAAAGCTAATGGGGGGAAAACATTTAAGACAAAGCTAAAGGGGGTAAAACATCCACCATGTTGACAGGTACATGCCATTCACTTTGAGGGGGTACAGCCTGCACCACTTCCGTTTGATATGCAGCTCTATATGCAGCCGTAGTGAAATAAATGTTCACCGTATTAAAATCCTCCTGTAACATCATATAGGTTCGATACGCAGCCAGGCCGTGACGACATGGAATACCAGAACTCCTAAATTTTCCACAATCACAAGTGTGTTCACGCAGGTTAACAAGATATGTTTTCGTGAAGTCACAGACAAAAAACTCGGTGTTGTATAATTCCGTTACTTCACATGGTTCAGACTTGCGCATTCGTCTATAAAGTATGTTCTCTGCATACGGGGTCAGTTCATGATGAAGCATGCCTGAAACAAATCATTAGGAAATTAGCATAAGCAAAAGTATCTTACACACAAATATAATTAAATAATAACGATTAACCTCCTAAAGCACCGCGATCAGCATAAATACGTTGCAGCATGTCAACGAAAGACCGAAGAAGTGATATTATTGGTAAATCTTGCTGAGCTGCAGAGACCCAACGAATCTCATCGGGCATTATTATGGAGAGGATGTTGTAACGGAAAATAGGGAACATCACCCGTGCCCATTTTTCTTGAGAAATACCTTCAAACCAGGTTATTATATCTTGGCCCCCGTGTTGGACCAAAACATCTCTAAGTATAGCAAAGTTCGGTTCAAAATGACGTAATTCGTAAGCCTTGCAAGTCTGCCAAAAAATATGTGGACATTCTTGGAATATTGGCATTCTATCAACAAAATATTTAAACACACATTTGCAACAATATCCATGGTAACAGTGTGGGAACACATGAGATAGGGCGACGTCTAAGTGATTGGACAATTTGGTAATGAAACAAACTTCTCTAGCATTTCTAAAGCATTCATGTAGTCTCATAAGGAACCATGTCCACGAATCTAACGATTATGAGATTCCAAGACCGATTGCTATTGGTAGAGGTTGATGGTTTCCATCTACCGAGACCGCTACGTACATTGTATGGACGTATGGTCCATTCAATGGTAGGCACTCCAGTAAAATGACTGGTAGGGTGGTAGAAAGGAATGTATGCATCTACAAAAAAGTTTACAACAAATGTTAGTAGTATAAAGTTGTGATCATTAGATTAAAAATATGATCAGAATAACAACTTACGACACATCCTACAGCCATAAAACAAAATTCAAATCGTTTCTGGGCATCTTGCTTTATGCTAGTGATTGTATGTGGGTTCGCAAGTTGAAGGTTATGGAAGAAGAGGGGAAGGCGGGTAAAGCTTTGTTTGTGTTGCTTGGTTGATGTACTCATTTTGGATAATAATTGAAATACAAACTGATTGATTACAAAGTATGGAGATATCCACGTATTTATATCCTACTCATTGTCCATTACTATTGACTACACACCCTACCTACTGCTAAAAACTATAGACAATACACTGCTCCCTAATACAGCACAATGTAGAGTACCCATGTAGACATGACATTTCACTGCATGGACACTATACGGGCTCCCATGGGCTGCGTTTTCTTCTAGATGGGCTGCGTTTTCCTCTAGATGGGCTGCGTTTTCCGTATGCAGAAAATGTCGTTGACAAGACAAGACACTGCTCCCTATTAAAAGACACCAAAGGGTACCATGTGGACATGACATTTCACTGCATGGACACTATACGGGCTCCCATGGGCTGCGTTTTCCTCTAGATGGGCTGCGTTTTCCTCTAGATGGGCTGCGTTTTCCTCCAGCAGAAAATGTCGTTGACAAGACAAGACACTGCTCCCTATTAAAAGACACCAAAGGGTACCCTGTGGACATGACATTTCACTGCATGGACACTATACGGGCTCCAGTGGGCTGCGTTTTCCTCTAGATGGGCTGCGTTTTCCTCTAGCAGAAAATGTCGTTGACAAGACAAGACACTGGCTCCCTATTACAGGACACCATAGGGTACCCTGTGGACAAGACAAGACACTATACGTTTTCCGTATGCAGAAAATGTCGTTGACAAGACAACACACTATACGGGCTCCCATGGGCTGCGTTTTCCTCTAGATGGGCTGCGTTTTCCTCTAGATGGGTTGCGTTTTCCGTATGCAGAAAATGTCGTTGACAAGACAAGACACTGCTACCTATTACAGGACACCATAGGGTACCCTGTGAACATGACATTTCATTGCATGGACACTATACGGGCTCCCATGGGCTGCGTTTTCCTCCAGATGGGCTGCGTTTTCCTCTAGATGGGCTGCGTTTTCCGTATTGACATGACATTTCGCAGTCAAACCCACTTATTTCGTAGTCAAACTAATACATGCGATTTCCCTAATTTCTATATAAATAAACTTTTTCATGTCAACTATCACATCTACACGATCAATCAAATTTAGATATTTTTTATTTGTAAACATGTCTGATCAATCACAGAAGTTAAAACGGGTATTGGAAAAACGCAAGGCTCCTTCTACATCAACAACTCCACCTACTATTGATGATAGGATGCCAGAGGAAATGAAAATAATTCTCCTTCACAACGCCTCTGAAGTCGACAAACAAATTCAATCAATTGCTGAAGATACAAAATTCTTAGAGGGTCAACGGAGATTACTTGACGGTAAAAAAAATTGGATAGCTTCAAAAAAACAAGAAGTAATAGAAGCTGAGAAATGGATTAAGTCAACCAAAGCAAACATTGATCGAGAGATGGATAATGTTTTGTCACTTGGGCAAGAAATTACTGAAAAAAAGTTTTGGGTAGCTAATATGAAAAAAACTATCAATATGAGTTTCCTGAGTGGCAAATTAAAGATTAGTTTTTCTATTTCGTAGGTATTAATTATTTCTATTTCAATGTTGGTATTTAGGGTCCCAGTAGTCATTTGTCGCTTGTTGTTTGTATCTCAGTAGTTATTGTTTGTATCACTTTATGTATTTCAGTACTCTATATATCTTTATATTTAATGGTCACATCAACCCCCTCCCCTGTATTATTATTTCCAACCTACCATTCTAAATGTTCTATATATACACATTATTTCACCTTATCATTCTTCACACCAAACCATTATCACTCATCGAAAATATCGTAGCCCAAATATGTCTGCTTCATCCTCAGACCGACAAGGAAAACCTTGGCTCATGCCTGAAGCTCTTAGAAAACTAGTTACACAGAAGGAAGAGGAGATTGAATCTCAAAACAAATCTATTAGGCAGCAAAAAAAAAACAGTTGGATGAAATGCAGGAAGAGGTTGTCAAAAAAATAAAATGGGTCAAAAAGACACAACAAGATATCAAACAAGCAACTATCTGGGTGCAAAAACAAAAGGAGGCTGTTGAACAGGGCGACCTGGAGCTCCAAATTAAGGTCAAGGAAATGAAAAGGAAAAACAATTGGGTGATTGCAGAGAAAAAAAAATATCCTCTTGATTTCCCAGATTTATGTGATAGTAATTAGACGTATTGCGTATGTTTCTCATGTTTCTATTATCATGTAACCTCTTGATTAGGATGTGCTTTTATAATATTTGTCTTTGTTTTTATTTAATATCAGTACTAAATATTACTATATAAACGTTAGCGACAACCTTCTTTAGACCTTCAAAAAGTAAATCTTTCCGACATCAAATAATTTGGTTAATCATGTTTGTGAACACATCTACTGATACCCTTCACGTTAAAAAAAAATTCAATTAAATCGGAGTTCGTATGGAGAAACTACGGCCGTTCAAAGTTGGACAAAATAAAAATAAACGTTACCGACAACCATCTTTAGACCTTCAAAAAGTAAATCTATCCGACATCAAATATTTTGGTTAATCATGTTTGTGAACACATCTACTGATACACTTCACGTTAAAAAAAATTCAAGTAAATCGGAGTTCGTATGGAGAAACTACGGCCGTTCAAAGTTGGACAAAATAAAAATAAACGTTACCGACAACCATCTTTAGACCTTCAAAAAGTAAATCTATCCGATATCAAATAATTTGGTTAATCATGTTTGTGAACACATCTAGTAATACACTTCTCGTTAAAAAAAATTTCAACTAAATCGGTGTTCGTATGAACAAACAACGAGGGTTCAAAGTTGGACAAATAATTAATAAACTTTACCGACAACCTTTTTTAGAGGTTCCAAACGAACACTTTCGGACATCAAAAATTATTTTTAATAATGTTTGTGAACACATCTACTCATACACTTCACGTTAAAAAAAAACTTCAATTCAATCCGAGTTTGTATGAACAAATGATGAGTGTTCAAAGTTGGACAAAAATTATAACTAAACTCATGAACCTCAAGAACATGTGGGAGGAGAGGGGAGGAAAACGCAGGGGAGAGGGAGGAAAACGCAGGGGAGCTTGAAGATGGCTTGAATATGGCTTGAAGAGAGGAAAACGCAACCAAAGAGGGGAAAACGCAGCCAATAGCCACGAAAACGCAGCCAATGGCTGCGTCAAAGAGGAAAACGCAGGGGAGAGGGACGAAAACGCAGGCGCCCCCTGCGGCCTGCGTTTTCGTTGGCTAGTTTGAGGCACAACCCGATTTTTTGGCTATTTTGAGGCAAACCCCTAAGGGATTAGGCTATTTTAGTCATTTTCTCTATGTTTTAACTCATTTAAATTAGTAGATTAATAACTTAATAAAAAGCTTACATTTTAATTAATTTATGAGTATCAAATGATTTTAATTGAATGTGCTTTAACTTATTTAAATTAGTTGATTAAGAACTTAACAAAAAGCTTACATATTAATTAATTATACTATTTCTATTAATAGATAAAGGTCAATGATTTAAGTAAACACATAATATGAATAATATGAAAAATTTAGAAAAAAAAAACAAATATAAGGCATCAACAAAATAACTTAACAACTTTTGTGTTGGTTAAATATTTTTTGGGCCATGTTCCAAGGTAAGTTACGGAATTAAAACTTTTAATTTGTATATTTTTATATATTGTAAGATAACTTAGTATTTTTCATTATGCTTAATAGATTAAAAATGATCATACTACCATTACCGACGATAAAAACATGTGTATATGAAACTAATTTTACAATGAGTTTATACCGAATTAACAAAGGAGATTAAGTATATAATCTTAAAACTCACGAACACTTAAAATAAGCATAATGAAAAAAATCATGTGTTTCGATATAAATAATAAGTTCTTATATATTAATTTGAAAATTTTATTTAATTAATATATTATATTGATTAAACTTTTTGACTTTTAAGTAGTATATAGAAATAAAAACATATGGTTTGATAAAAATAATTATCTCTTATATATTAATTTCGAAAATTTTATTTAATTAAATTAATTATAATTGATTAAATAATTATCTTTCTTTATTTTTATATTTATCTTTATAATATTTATAATTATTATAATAAATACCTTCCAATTCAATGTGGTTCAAGATATGTCATCTATCTTTAACCATGTTCTTTTTAAACTACCAAACTCTTCAACTTAATCTAATTAATTGGTTAGTAATGTATATTGGTTAATCATAAATAAAAACCTTTCAATTCTCAACTAATTAATTACTACAACTTAAGAGTTTTTCTAACTTATGATATTTAGTCGGTGGTTATGGTTAACATAGTGGTATATATAGTTTATTGAGATTAATTAATTTGTTTGGCTTAACGAATGAGATGACGGAAAATAAGACTTGAAACACATTTATATATTTTGCTAACATCCATTGAGATTTCGTGCTTTAGTTTTATTATTTACTAACTTACCTCAATATTTTTTTTTCTCGGTATTTATGTGTTAATCGGATGAAAAAGAGAAATATAGATAACTTTTTTTACATGGTGTTATATGCAGATCAAATTCATAAAAATTCATACTACGATACTATTCAAGAGAAAAAAAGTGATTCTTTTTTCTTTAATTATCAATTAGAGTTAGTTATGTTTAAAGATAGTCTTTAAGTTTGATTTTGTGAAATTATTTACAAGTCAAAGTATATTGTTAGTTTTTATAATATATAGGGTAAAGAATGAAATGTAATGATTCGAATGTAACTACATACTAAAATTTGCAAAAGTTGTTATTAGTTACCTTTGATGAAATGCATGAAGAAAAATTGTCATAATAATACAATTGTTTCTCAATGGTAACATTTGTAATATTATTAGTATGTTTATTTCTATTTTATTTTAGATGTTAGAGCTAATTTATGTTAAGACATTTTCTTATGTTTTAATTACACTATCCATATTTAATACAAAATTATTATTGGATGTTTCATTGATGTTGTTTAAATTAATATGCTGATAACATTATAATTATATAAATATATGATTATGATATTGTGTTTGAGTTTTGTGATGAAAATTTTACAATTGATACATGATATATATTGTGATGACATATTTATAATTAAACCTACATATTTATATTAGATCCAATGTTTTCAGATTCTTATATGATATCAAATATTTTTTACCAAATATTTTTATTCCTGCGCGTTGCGCGGGATACGCCTAGTTAATATATATTACAAAGGTTGCAACAAAGTAGCATTTAAAGTGATAGGTGGTAGAAGATAAGTAACTTAAAAAGACTCATATTAGATGCATTTAAAACAAGTCCCCACAAATTCGACTTTAGTCAATACTTTCTTTTAATATTTATTCTTAATGCATTTAAATCATCAGCTTCAAAAAGTATCTCTTGTAAGTTCAGGAGCCTAAAAATTATCTACTCAAAATAATGCACACATCTATTACATGTATTGCAATAAACAACAACATAACATAATACAAAACTATACATACATACATATATATATATATATATATATATACATACATATATATATATATATATATATATATATATATATATATATATATATATAACCTAAAAACATCTTTTCCTTATTATACAAAATAACGTACCATCTGAAAGTGAAAAACATCTATGGATTATACATGGAAACATGTAATTATTGGCATTTACTTAGTTCTTTAATGTTTGAGGTCAATCGTTCATATGATTTGATGACGACATAGTAATTGGATCTATTAGAGTAGTACTCTATAAATACTTTATGTAAAGCGTCGAAAGGAAAATTCTACAAATCCACCAATTTTGTCCATTTGTTGTTGATTTTCATGAAGTAAAAACTTTTGTGCTTTTAGACAATTATTTAAGGTGCTGTCGTCAATGGAGGGTGTATGAGTATGAAACCACATAAAATGACAAATTTGAAAGTTGAAAGTTGAAAAAATATGGTACTAGGATGCAAAACATAACGAAAAATGTATGTATATATAATAATAAAAATCATAATATTTGCTATATAGTAGTAAATATAGTGGTTGCTTTTGCATTAAATTACCACAATAGTCATTGGTATCTAAACTATTAATTTTTTAATCTAAGGATATAGATTTGTCATCATAATTGTGGTAGTTGAAACCATGGCCACTATAGACTTCTTTCTGCATGACGTGTGTGGATGTTATGTTGTTTTTAAATGATGTGCAATTTATATATAGTTATAAAGATATGTGAACTTATTTTTTAATATGTAGTAATGATGACCTTATAATTCTACATTGCAGCAATAATATCGATAATAAACTATTAATATCATATTAGAAACTTAAAAGTAATAAATATGACGTTTCAATAAGCATACATAATAGGTTAGTTATACTTCATGAATTTAAATATAACGAGTGGGACCCCGTGCTCCGCACGGGTCCCTTTGCTTTTCGTTTAAATGGAACTGACTCTTTAAGGAAAAATTGTTTGGGATCGCTTGCTTTAAAAAACGTGGGCTGTCGTTTTCCTCCTGATCTTCTTCTCCTGGGGTTTTCATTGTTTGTTTTTATTTGTTCTTCGAGTGTACGCTTTGCTTATTGATTTGGTGATATTTGTGAAGTTGTTTCTTTTATTTCGTTGGTTTAACTTTAACTAATCGTTGTGCCCTAATGTTTGGTAGATGACGGCGAATGGGTATCGTGTTGGGGATCGGGTAGAGGTGATTGGTAGCAGCGAAGGTTTCGAGAACTCTTACTATGCCGCTGGAATTATTGGTTGGTCTCGTCGTCATCTTTCGGTTCGTTATGAGACTTTGGCGGATGAGAACGATGATGTTCCATTGGAGGAGGCGGTTAGTGTTGAAAATGTAAGACCTTATCCATTGACAATTTCAGTTATTTTCTCTCCAGGGGACATTGTTGATGTGTGGCATAATGAGGGTTGGTGGACGGGTAAATATCGTCGTCTTGATGATAATCGAGAAGATGGGAGAGTGTATCGTGTGTACTTCGATTATATGGCTGAGGGTATGCGACATGAAAGCTATTTACCATCGGAAGTTCGGCTGCATCAGGAGTTTCGTTTTGATGAAAATGGTAATTTTAATCAAGTTTGGAGCTATCGGAAGATGTAGGTGGTTTTGATTATGTATGGAAGTTTTTTTTTTGGGTATTTTTTGGAGGTTTATGAAATGTTGATATTGTAACCGTAGGATGTAAGTGATTTTGGCGTCTGTTGGTTTGGAGGTCGGAAGGTTAAAGGGATCTTGGTTATGTTATGATTCTGACTATTCTATTAGTATTAAGATAATGGGTTGTTTATAAGACGTGCAAATCTCTTTGAGATATTTTTTGTATGGTTATTGGTATATGCTTTCCCCATTGATATGTGTAGGTAATGTTACTGAGGTATCACTGTTGTACTATACAGTAATTGTTGGGTTAATCTTTGTTATAGCGAATTGTTGTTTTTTCTAATTGCTTTTAATCGTCTCCCTTCATTGTTTTAGGAAAGCCTAACGTAAATGTTAGTAGAGAAGGTTGGTTTGTAAAGATTGTGACCTTTATATAGGAAAGCTTTTGTTTTTAGAACTCTTTTATATTACAAACTTTTTATTCTGTTTTGGGTATGCATACCTGAATAATATATATAGCTAACAGGGAAATTTTAGGCCATATGTAGGAACTCCGAAAGTATATGGACGGAATACATAATCGGGTGGACAAAAAGGGATGCCTGCCGTTATAGCATACATTTTTTTAAAAACATACACTGCCCAAACTAACACCAAAGTTCCAAAAGAAAAGAACATTTATTCTTAGATACATAGACTAACCATCCAACACAAGAGTTCCCATAGAAACTTCAGCCTTGTCGACGTTGTTCATCCAAAGCTTTTAACATCAGGTTCGTACTCGATGCGCTTTAGCATCTCTTTGTTTTCGTTAACCTCATCTTTGAGGATTTTATCGATTTCGTTGAGCAGTTCGTTTATTTTTGCAGCATTTGAGGTAGCTTGATTCATTGTCGCCTTTGCATTAACGTAGTTCATGAACTTGGGGCTTGTTTCGGGATCTCCAAACATGTCATTCTTTTTCGCAATGTCTTTTTCCAGTTTCTTCTGAAAAGCTTGAACTTGCTTACGGTTACGCTCAGTTTTTTTCATTAATGTGATTAGCATGGTGTTGAGATCTTGACCTCTCATTTTGCTAAATGTGGGTTGTATGGAAAAAGTTGATCGGTTGGAGTTCGTTAAATAGTAGTGGCTGGGCATATGAATATATGGATAATGGAGGACACGTGGATAATGGAGGACACATGGTTTAGTTTGATAATGAATGTATGTAAGCTGAAGTCAGTCGTAGACGGCGTGAAGGCATGATGAGGGTGCATTAAACGATTCGCCCATGCATTGTCAGTCTCAATATTTCTTGTAGTCTTGTCGCATTGAACTTGATATTTTTTTTATTATGGAGAATTTTTTAGTTTGTTTGAAACAAAACGGTAAGGAAATTTATATAGGTAAATGTTGTCGTAGAATTTTTTAATAATTATGTTAGACGGAATTGTGGCTATGTACTTTTTAATATGTGGATGTTAAGTCTTGACAGGTTCGTTTAGCAATATTTCGTGTTGCATATATCTGTTTTTTTGTTTTATAACAAATCTAACAATGGATTTGGTTGGGTGATTAAGTTTTGTTTATTTCTCATTGTAATTAATGTTTAGAGAGAGAGTCCAGCTATTGACGGTTATAACTCTTTCTTGGGAGATGGCAAGAGACTGGCGAATTAATTGTGTAGTAGATATCACAGGTTTGGAAGATACGTAATTGTAGTATTTCATAATGATGCTATGGGGTTTTCTACAAGTTATCTGTATAAGGATATAAAGGAAAAAGGTATGATGCAATTTCCCATAATAATTAGTAAGAAGAAAGATATTCGCTTTATGGGAAAAAAATTTGTAAGAGCACCAATGTTGAGTTGGGGTAATTAATAAGGTTTATTATAATTTATAAAGAAATGGGTCAACTTAAATGCATACTACGCGTTTCCTATGTAAATGCTCTTTGCAATTAAATTTTGTCTCATATCAGTTTTTTTTATTCTATTAAATAATCTCTTAGATTAACATTGTTTTTTGTTACTTATGTCGATGTAATATCTTAATCATTTTTATATCCATTGCATTTGTTGTTGTTACAGTATGCATAAAGGCTAAGTTTTTTTCCAAGATGTTTTTAAATAATATTTAAAGACATTTACTTAGAAAGAAAGAGAGGATTTTTAACAAAGAACAAATTATAGTTAAAATAAATACTTTAACGAATTCCACTAATTTTGGACCTTTCTAGTTTAGATAGTCCAAGGCCAACTATATCAATAAGAACGATATTCAATGCCAAATGAGTTATATTTAACATAAGTTTATTATGCTATTAATTAATTTGGTTTAAAGTAATTTAGGAAATTTACATCCCTTTTCTTCAGATATACAAAAGATCAAAAAAGTCATGACAAAATGTTTTCATCTTTGCCATAGTTAATATGTTAACATAGAACAACCACTAAGAGAGCCTTTCATTTGTCTACATGATATACAAAATGCAGGCACTTTCATAATATTGTTTTATCAGTTAAGATTGTCTTTTGTTTCCAAAACATGCACCCTTATTTGTGGTTGAGCATCAAAAGGCTGTTGTGACGTATTTCGTTTAGTCCTTGTATCGTGTGCGCTTAGTAGGATTGAGAACATTGATGTCATCTGTCATTTAAACAGTTTATGAGTTAAATCATATATGCAGATTAATTTATGTAGATATTCATATACCTGATTCCTCAAAAGAAAGAAGCCTTGCTACTGAGGTTTTCCTTTTACTGTCATCTGAAGGTGCCGATGCGATAGTTTTCTGTGGGGTGTCTGTACTTGGTGTAGCCATTGGTGGATTCGTTCTTGGTGATGTTGCAGGGGTTATGTCTGACGGCGAATCTTCTCCAGATGCGATAGCCATTCTCTTTGAGGAACTTTTATTACTTTCATCAACTAAATCCACAACAACAAAGTGTATTTTGTTGGTAGTGGACTTTCTTGTCATTTCAAGATATAGTTTTAATACTCTTGTTTTGTGGCTTTCAAAAACGGGAGGTAAGATTTTACGATCATCATAGCCATCTTCTAAGATAAGTTGTTCACAAGTCCTCCCTGTCAACTTCGTCATGAAAGCATCTGTTACCATTACCTGAATTGTTTGTGTCCCATCGTCGAGTGTTGCATGCAGATTAAAGCTGTTATATTGACACATTTAATTATGCAAGCTTGCTATTATCAGACATAGTTAAATAGTTTTGGGCATAACGATACTTACAAAAACACATGATTTTGGATCGGGCCGTGAGATACGCAAAACCATGTTTTTCCCTGTACTGGAATTCTGACTTTACATTTGTCACAAGTAGAAATAAACCAACTGTCTTCAATCCGAAAATCCGTAATTCTTGCTTCCACACAGATTGTTTTCCCCTGTGTTAGCATAATATATTTGAATGGACATATATTGGGGAAATATAGATATATATATATATATATATATATATATATATATATATATATATATATATTTTTGACTTACTGTTAAGTAGGAGTGTGTCTTTGATAAGAACTCCTGAATAGTCATGCAGGGATAAGCTGCTGCAACACGGGACAACTTACTTATGTCTACCATAGAGCCTATGCAATGGCCTTTTGTATCAAGCGGAGGATTGAAAATAACATGTGTGGCATCCGTTGAGGATACCCTTATCCTGCCTGCATGTTAATATAATGAAAAAATCTTGAGTACTAATGGTGAAATCTAATTATGATTGCCACATGTAAAAAGATAAACTTTTTAAAGGTAATTATATAAACAATAACCTGCATATACGGTTGGCTTCACATTTGTTATCGCGATGGGTGTTCCTGGTGCAACATTGGCCATCAGATTCTGTTCAAGTTTTTCCTCATTTTCAATGCATTCCTTCCAAAGGGTTGCCACAACTTCTTGACCCCTTTATATGGAAGAATAAAGTTATTATATCTCTTTTACAACATATAAAATTATTTAAACATATTACCCTCCATAACTCTTACATGTGGTCAGTTAAAGTAAGATATAAAAGCGGGTCACCATCTTTTTTGCTTCCTGATGATTGTTTTTTGAAATTTCCAAGAACATCTATAAGAAACAATAGTAACATTCAACAAAAGATAACCGAAAATTCGTCAAAAAGTTCTTTGTATCAGTACTTTCGAAGGAATAACCTCGATAAAATTCTGGATGATCGATGAAACTGTACAGATTTTCAATGCTTACGAAATCAAACCATGTCTTGGGGATTCGCTGCATATCCTCAACAACGGTTATTCTGGAAGCAGGTCCAAGGTTTAGATTTGTTGGGTTTTTCAAAATCCGTTGGTGTCGAGGTGTTTCGGAACAGGAGTAATTCTCAATTTCATAGCATCTAAACAGTTGAAGCATGGACTCCAAATATTTTTGGCCAGCATTTTGGCCAAGGATTGTTATTGCATCCCCTAATCAAATTAACAATTTCCTAAGAAAATGAGTATAGTTTTTACAGAATGCACAATAAACTTAGACGATTGCTTACATTTTCATCAACAGCTAAGTACCAAGTTTCATATTTTCTATAATGCGGAACCCACTTTCGCAATATCCGAATGCGTATTGATTCCCCAAGACATCCATGTCTTAAATCAGCAATCTTCGTCATCTGCATTTAAAAAGAAGTCGTTATAACCTTGAATAGTTTATACATAAAATGGTTAACAATATTTTACAGTAAGTAATAATAAATATAATAAGAGATGTAATTGGATGCATACATATCTCTATGATGTTGATATTAGATTATCAATGTAGCTAAGCAACTCTTTAAAGACAATATTTTTTGTAAATTTAGATGGTTTTTTATTTTCATCTAATATTTATATTTTTACAGAATCTGGTGAAGTGGCGCGTGATAATGCAACATATAACTGCCCATGGCTAAAAACAGGTATTGGCAAATAGATTCCAACTCTATTTAATGATTGTCCCTGGCTCTTATTTATGGTCATCGCGTAACATAGCCTACATGGGAATTGTTTTCGAATGACAACAAAAGGGAGTTCCGGATCTTTGTAGATCAACTTAATTATTGGTATGTGAACGCGTTTGCCAACTGAAGTACCCGTCATGATGATAGCTTCAATCACAGAGGGTAATAATCTCCTAACTAAAAGCCTTGTTCCATTACACAATCCATCTTTCTGATTCAGATTTCGCAACAACAGAACTGGAACATCTTTTTTTAGACATAGACAATGTAAGGGAAATCCTGGGAAATTCAAAGTATTTAGGTATTCCTCCGGATATAACACTTCAAGATCCGACATTTCCCTTCCATGTGAAACAATGCTATCGTTGCTATAGTAAGACACAATTTCATTTGGTCCCATATTTAATATCATGCTGTTGATTTCTTCTGTGGTATCATTTTTGGGACAAACAATTGCTCTACTGCAAAGAGCCTCAATAGAGGGATTCAATAAGATTTCTGGGCTGTAAACAAAAGTCACAAGTTCTTTCAAGGGCTGGCATTCATCTAATATGAGAAATCTTTCAGGAATCTCAAAGAAAGATGCTGATTGAGGTTGTAATGGATCTGGACCTCCAACCAAACCATTCCCAACATCCAACAGCCACGATACAAAGGAATCAGACGCAGTTAACTGGTTTGAAACATCAGTAGAAATGCGCATGTTGTGCAGCAATTTATACACACTAAAGTGTGGCCAAAGATATGAATTGGGCAAAGTTGAAGCTAGAATCTGATGGTTCCCTTGCTTCCGTTTAACTGGTAGAGTTTGTCTGAAATCACCACCCAACAACATCGACATCCCACCGAAAAGAACATCCTTTTTTCCTAATATATCTCTAAAAGTACGATCCACACACTCAAAGCATCGTCGTTCAGTCATCGTCGCTTCATCCCAAATAACCATCGATGTTTCCTTCAAAAGTTCCGTCATTTGAGTCTTTTTCTTGATATTACATATGGAGCTATCTGTAATATCAATGGGTATATTAAAGCGTGAGTGTGCAGTTCTACCATTTGGTAATAATAATGATGCAATGCCAGATGCTGCCACAGCTAAAACAATCTTTCTCATTGATCTGAAATATGCAAGAATTGTTGACCATAAGAACGTTTTCCCAGTACCTTTATGACCATAAACAAACAACAACGTTTGTTTCTTTATTGCCTCATCATCCCGGATTCTGTTATATACTCGAAGTTGATCTGGATTTAACATATTTACCATTTGAAGATGCTGCTGCTGCAATTGTACAGTATCAAACATTGATTCCTCCAATATTAGTCTATTACCCAAAACATTGAGAAAAGCTTGAGAAGGCAGTGGTAAGTGAAAATCAAACAGAGACTTAGAAGGAGTTGCACCGTTCAACAGCCTTTCTAACTCCACCAAAATATATTCTCTTAACATATCATCACTGATTTCAAAATCAGATGATGAGGATGCGTTTCTTAGATTTCGAATTATATCGTCCCCCATTTTTGGCCATCCATTTTCCCATAATGAAATGGGGTTGCTAACCTCACAAAAAAGTAATAGATGACAGAAAAGGCTACGTTACTCTGCAGCAGAAGCCCATTCGGAAGCCTCTATGAAGGCAGTCATCCATTCACGATCATCCCCAATAAGACCCAATGCCTCACATGCCAAACGGTAAGAAGCATAAGTAACCCCATTTACAGTCCTAATATCTGAAAAGGTACGACAACCCTTTTGATGGCACAGAAGCAAACGCAGATAAAACAATTCCCCTGCAGTAGGATGAACATACACAAGACGGCCCACTGCAGGAACTGAATCCCTAATTCTGTAAACCCAATCCTTCAAAGAGTTGTCCCACCTATAAAGTGTCGTATATTCAGCATATGTAAGACCCCTACCTTCAGCATCCCAACGGTTATTTACTAACCACCTAGTTAGTGTAGTATTCCCAAACCCCGACTGCTTAATTAAAGTTTCCAACTGGCTCCGATCCTCAAATGTAGCCGATTGAAAACCCTCAAGATGAACCGCCAAAATCTGAACTGCAGGGTGCCGTTCATGAATAGGAAAATTTAGTAGACGCCATGATGCTTCGTGAGAGCAAATAAATCTACCATCAACAAAATCACTTATCTCATCGATACCCGCCACAGGACGCTGCGAATCACCTCCATCAGAAGCATCAACACGGTGAAGTGTAAAACTGACACGCTCCAAACCCTTTGAAATGTACTTAAAAAGATATTTAATCAACATATTCCACCCACAATATTCAACATTAATATGGGCATCAAACCGGCTGCATAATCTCTTATTATATGGGACAACAAAACCGTTATGCATCTCAATACCACTGTGTAGAAAGTGTGAAGCAGAAGGTCTCCTTTTGTAGTGCGCATATCCATCTTTATCAAAGTAGGTACTCTCACAAAAAGGCTTGGGAAAACGCTTCTTACACTCACCATTACGCATACAAGAAGCAGTCACATTTGCTAACCCACAAGGGCCATGCAACATGCAAGTAGTTACAATGGAGTACAACCTTGATTCTTTTTGCGGATCCGGCATCTCAGCTGTGATATATTTATCCACATCAACAGGATTGACTACCTTTGAAGCACGATCCACCCAAAGTAATGTATGACAATGTGGTAAACCCCTCTTTTGGAACTCGATTGTGTAAAGATCTGCAATGGAAAACAAAAAAAAAAACAGAAAGATTATCAACAACAGTGAAATGAAACCTAATATAAAAATCGATTAAAAAAAGCCCAGTTAAGAAACTCACATCCAATTACATCTCCAAATGTTTTATCTTCTTTCAAAAACTTTATAAAATGTATAACCTTCATTTGGAACACTCGAGCTATTATATCAGGCCTATTTTGTGGCTGTCCCATTGAATTTGAATCCATGAACCGTATAATTTCAGGCCATTTTGCATTACAAGTGAAAGTAATGAAATACTACGGGTTCCCATAAACTCTACGAAGTGCTAATGCATCTTGATAGTGTTTATACATATAATGTGGGCCACCAACAAAACTGGAAGGCAAGAAAAGGCGCTTACCAATAGAACGACCCTCTGAATCACCCTTAGAGACAGCATCATACACACCAGAAACATACTCAGAACGCAATTGAATGTAACGACCCAAAAATCTTGAATTTATATTCGAGATAACGCTTAGGGTAAAGACCAAACATTTTGAAAGTTGAAAAATAATGTAGCGGGAATTGTAGTAAAATTCCAAGAGATCGGAAAAAAATGGTGAAAAAGGGCAAAATGGTCATTTGACATCCAAATGACTTCTAAGTAATGAAAATATGATTTTTGGGTTAATATGTAATGAAATAAAACTTGTAACACCAAATACTTTTGATAAGTATTTGAAAGTTAATTCTAGTAAAAAGGGTAATTTGGTCATTTTACCATAAAAGGGTAATTTGGTCATTTGATCATGTGAAGGACCAAATATATAAAAATATTGTTTGCTTGTGGCAAAAATATAATAAAATAAAGTTTTATGTGATAATATGTGATAAAAGTGCCAAAAGTTCAAGAGATGGAACTTAGGGGCTAAAAATGTAAAATCTGGAAATATATAAGTGAGAAATTAAGTCATAATATTCATAAAAATCAGAAAGAAGTTCTGGAAAACTCCTCTCAAGAACCGTGAACAAGGTTTCACGAAGAAGAACAAGATTGAAGTTGGAAGACTAGAGATTTACACTTGGAATTGATGATTCCAAGCAATTCAAGTAAGAATTCCTTAAGTTTAGCAAGTTCTTTCAAGTTTTGTTGGGTAATCTTCAAATTCAAATTCTGAGTTTTGAAGATTAGGGTAATCTAATGAATTCATACACTTCATCTAGTTCAAATTATCATAGAAATCAAGTTCTAACCATTGATTGTGGTTGAATCCATAGAAATGGGTTTTTAGCTCATGAACCCTAGAAATTGGGTTTTTAATCAAAGTGTTAATTTGATATAAAGAGTTGGTTAGAAATAGTCATAAATGATGTATATGTATGAAGAAACCATTGGAAGTGGTTTCCTAAGAATTTCAATTAGTAAAATGGAACTTTGAATAAAACCTGGAATTTGAAGGGTGGAATGGAATTGGTGATTCCATGAATGACACCCATGGAAATGGTTAATAAAAATAAGGAATTGGTAATTAACAAAGTATGTTTTGGATTGTAAAAACCTTAAATTAAATCATCAATTGGTTATATAAGTGTATGGAAAGAAAATGAACAAAACTAGACTTTAAAATTTGAGTTGATGTGCATATGAGCTTCCTTAGAGCTCTTGTGCCATCCTATGGTATTAATCATTAAGTCATGGACTTAAAAGGACTTAATAGAAGTGAAAACATTCCCTTCACATAATATATGGTCAATAGAACCTATGGTCAAAATTTGGTGAAGTTTGGAGTTAAAACGAGCCCGATACATGATTTTTAGTGAAAAATTAAAGAAAATGGGGTCTGCAGTGAGTTACACGACCCGTGTTGTTTTAGCACGACCCGTGTAACCTGGGAAAGAAGGTTTGGATATCTTGGAAGCCTTACATGACCCCGTATGACCTATACACGACCCGTGTGACCCGAATTCATGCAATTCACTCTCTTTATGACCCGATTTGAATAGTTTGACCCCTTAACCTTTGGTATATGTTTAATATAGTTTGAAAACATAAAAAAATAAGTACATTTAGGGGGATTAAGCGGTCTTTACATGTTGATAAGACCTAAATGTTTTAATAAAATGTTAATGAACTCCTTAGGTAATTAAGAAGAAACGTTTATGGGATGGAAGGGGCAATTGAAGGGAGTAATCCTAGTTAGACTTCTCTAACTAGCCAAGGTGAGTACATGAGATAATTTTACCTATTTTTGGGTACATGGCAAGTAAGTATTTTCAAGATTTCTTATAAAATTTCTATATGTGAAATTATATGCAAGAGTATTATTTCTAACTTGTTGTGAAAGTATAATGCTATATTTAAAGTCATGTTTTGAACTACAATTTAAATTAAGTGAAAGTATGTTGGTCTATGAACCAATTATGTGAAAGTATATTTTGATTACAAGTTATATATGTTTTCAAGTATGAATGGCATATAGCCACAAGATATTTAAGAAGTATGTGTTGGTTACAAACTGTATATGTTTTCAAGTATGAATGGCATATAACCATAAGATGTTGGAAAGTATGATTTGACATAAAGCTTAGAATGTTATAAAAAAACATGTTTTAAACGTATGATTATTATGTGAAGAAAGTTATATATTTGGCATGTAGCCATAAAGACAGAAAATGATAAAGTTTGGCACTTAGCCATTATTCATATGTATGTGAGTAATGATCAAGTAAGCAGAAAGTATTTTGTATGACTGGTATTTGTAGCAAGCAGCGTTAGTAAGGGAACTATGTTCCACCTACCCGGGTTAGGTAAGGAGTCTACTGGGGAAAAAGCCCCATCGCGAAGTAGATTGCCTAAGCACTTCTATGGTGAGGATTGATCCGTTCTTTCTAGCCATAGAGACTTGGGGTATCACTTATGGTGATTAAAGCCCTAAGTATAAAAATCCAGCAAGATTATAAAACCAGTCAAAGAAAGTAAGAAAGAAGCTATTTTTGAAAAGTATATTATGAAGTGAATTTGAAAAGTAAAGAGTTATAGTATGATACTACTATAAGTTTTGAAAGATGTTATTTTTGTAAAGTATGTTATGAAATGATTTCGAGAAGTAAAGAGTTATAGTATGTTATTACTATAAAGTTTTGTCAGAAGTTTTATGTTATAAGTTTTATAAAAAGTTGGAAAAGAAGTTAAAGGTTTGAGTCTAAAATTCATGTAACTCACGAGACATTATTGTCTTACGTATTTTATGTTTTGCCATGTATTCCAGGTTAAATGCTATGCTATAATTGGATGAAGTTTAGCTGGAGTGGAGCCCACATAGCTCCTATCTTGGACATAAGGTTTAATCCTTTCTTGCTTACTATGGTTAGATTTGGTATGGATTTGTAACACCCACAGTTTTAAACATGTAAATTATCGGTTTTTGATAAACCGTATTTTTGTATTCATGAACTTTTATGAAAAACCATAGTATTTACAAACAGTAGAAATGGGGTGTCACATTGAATCTGATGATTACGTATATACTCCAGTCTACTTTGCTCCACACATAAATATGCATCAACCAAAAACTGTTGGAAAAGTCTACCTCCATTCAATAACAAAGTGTACACATTATAACGATCATGGATAAGATGGCTATAAAACATATTGACAGTTAAAGCTTTAGACCCAGCAATACCCCGACCCATAAGCCTAAGAGACGAAGACCAGCCATTTTGACCAAATGGAAATAATAAGGGGTACTGAAGTGGCATATAAGAACGATGCAAATAGCTTATACGATGAGGGGGCCCAAACTTAGAACGAACAATAATATCATATTGAGATGCATTTGGATCATCTGCAACAACAATACCACCTAACGTGCCAGGGGACGGCGCACCATAGCGTCGGTCCTTTTCATTATTGTAAAGCCTCACAGCATAGTCGACTAAATTCATTTGGGTAGCTATCTCCGCCGCAACCCGAAAAGTCCTAACATATTCATTATGTACAGCCAATGTCTCGCTAAGAATACTAACAATATCAGTTCTTAGAGAAGCACCACGATCATAGTGATGGAAAAAGTCCATCCTATTACTTATTTCATTCTCCACATCATAGATATACAACTGCAGAAAGCGTGGCTTCTCAGAAGTCTGAGGGCACAGGGATCCAATCCAATGAGAAACTTGTCCCGAAACTTTGAAGGTATAAGGGCCTTGTCCAGTGTTAACCGTATTGTCAATCTTTGCACCAAAGGAAGTCATAGAGAACATCGCATTGTAAGCTCTAATATTTTCAAAAAAATGCCGATCTTGATACAATGACATAATACTAAAAGGAGGTTCCAAAGGAGAAGGCAAAACCACAGCACCACTCCTACAACATTTGGAGTATCCAACATTCCCACGACAGGACAACCGCAAAACACGTTCATCATACCAAAATAATGCAGAACAATAACCACACATATGCACATGATCACCACAATCAAAATATAAAGGCAAAACAGCAGATGCAGAAGGAACCACATTACTACGACGAACCGATCGACGGGTCGGAAAAGATGAGCTCTCACCAACTTCAAACATCACCAAAGCATTCACTATTGCCAAAAAAAACAAAAACACAGGCAAAAAAAAAACAAAGCCCTACAACAAAAAAGACGACCCTGTCATATTTAAATAACGAAACAAAGGGAATACACCAACTAATGTACTTATTTTTAAAAAGATACAAAAGACAACAGACGATATATACAAAGGAAAAATACGCTGCACAGAAAGCAAATTGACCACTCAAACACTAAAAAAGTCAGCTAATCATAAGCATTAACACAAACACCTTGCATGCAGACCAAAAGGGGAAAAGAACAAAGGAATAACTCACAGTCGACAAAATAAAAAACAACAAAGAAACAAAAAACAACAGTATCAAAAAAGAATAAAAGAGACCGAACCTGGAGACTTTTCAAAAGCAAGATGCTACACCCAGTGAACAACCTACAATTGTAAACAACACTGTAAGGATTTCATCACATTAATGACAAGCATTAAATAAAAACAACCGAATTACTAACCGCTCGATAACCAAATTCTAAAAGACGACGACTAAAGCTCCACGAAGACTCCCAAAAGGACCACAACGCGAATGCATGCAAACACCAACACCCAACTAAACCCAATTGTCAATGCATAGAAACAACGAAACCTAACTGTAAACCAAAATATAAAAGGAAAAAACGGAGAATGGAGGAAGACAGAAAAAAAGAAGAATCAACAACATGGAAACAACATACGGTCAATCGAAAACCTGAAGAAACTTCCACCGACAAGCTGACGATGAGATAGTAGGAAAAACAAAAAAGAAGAAAGAAAAGAGAAAGAAACAGGGAATAACACGTGCCATCCAACAACGAACTCCATACCCGATGCAATGACCCGTGTTACATAATACCCGATGCAATAACCCGTGTTACATAACCCAAAAGGAAAAAAAACGTACCATACCTCCATGAAACTTACGCTAATTAATAAATAGATAAATAACACATTAGTTTTATAGGTTATTACCAAATACTAAACTCTGAGTTTGAATACAAAAAATACAATATGACAAGTTTATATTCGACAGTATTAGATTTTAGAATCAAACATACGATTTCTCAACGTACAATACACGACATCCAACTTGATGTTCAATGAATGAATGAAGCATGCAATATGTTCGTCGCCATAACAAATAAAGTCATCATAATTATTTTCCTTATTTGGAACCACCAAATTCTGAGGTAATCATGACCATCTAAGTGAGCATGGCCATCAATTTTCTTTTCATACACCATCAACAATTCATCATTTTCCTAGTGGGTTGGGACTGTCATCAACACATATACGATAGACCTGCACATATAGACAATGTGATATCTATTTATAACTTGTAACACATATAAGATGAATAGATCAAGGTTTCACTATTAGACACCACATCTGCAGATCTAACCCTTATGGTATGAGCATTGCCTCCATTACAATTATTCACATTCAACGCACCTTGTTTTACACCTAAATCAGTTTATTCCCCCCCACGAGCTCAACAATTAATGTAACATACAATGCCATTTTTTATAGGCAGAATTTCATACATGTCCTTACAAACTTTAAATATTTATTCTATATCATTGCAAAACTCAAAATTACATGTATATCCTTCTAAAACAATGAAATTCACGTATATATCCAAAATTGTATTTAAATTAAGATTAATGTAATTTAATATTAAAAAAATGATTTAAAATAGAAAGATTACATTAATTTACCTAAATAGCCTTATGATTAACAAAAAGACTTAAAATGTGACTTTCTTTTTCCATTATTCTCCAAATCGTAAGATCTTATTATATTATCTTGTACGTATTTTTTTATGTGCGAGGCATTTTTCTACGTGATATGTACAAAAATATAAATACAATTTTATACCATCGTTAATTTTTCTGTCAGCCAATCCTAATATTCATACACGTATCACACATCTGTATATGTAATTATAGTTTTATAACGACAAATAAATTAAATGGAGTTACAAATGAGAAATAACAATAAACATCTAAGATAGGTGATGAGGTTTTAGCTTTGAAAACATGATGATAATGACACTTTTGCCTAACTTCAGAACAGATGTTGGTTAATTAAATGTTACATCGAGTCACCTTTTAAGTATTGTTGTTTATCATAAGGCTATTTAGGTAAATTAATGTAATTTTTCTATTTTAAATCGGTTTTTTAATATTAAATTACATTAATTTTAATTAAAATACAATTCTGGATATATACGTGAATTTCATTGTTTTAGAAGAATATACACGTAATTTTGAGTTTTGGAATGATATACAAGTAATTTTTAAGGTTTGTAATGACGTGTATGAAATTCTGCCTTTTATATAAAGGTTGTGAAGTTTACCTCTACTGCCTTTGTGGATTTTAGATCTTCATGCAAAGTAGCCAACAATTGGGGATCATTGTTAATCTCCAACACTGTGTATAAATAGTAGTTGTTCTGTAGGTTATAATAAACCACTTCCACATGTAAAGCATAATCGTTTCCCTACGATCACATCCAAATCTCTGGGAAATACATATTCATCCACAAATTCCGGCAACCCTTTCACCATGACATATATGCTATCTTGGGCGAGGTGTATCACGATAAAATAGAATTATAGAAACTGTCCCATAATTGTTATCAACATGTCCATAACTTTATAAAGATTATACGTAATGCATGTCTATATTCCAATTCAAAAGCTAACAAGTCTATCTCGTACCATGTGTCTATCAAATACCATGTCACGTTATGTGAAGTAGAGCTAACAATTATGTTACACATCATGTGTCTATAAATACCATGACTTTATTTTTTGTTTTAGTTTTAACTATTTTTTTGTTTTGACTCATAATTATTATGTTGTTATTGTTGTTGTTTATAATGTTTTTTTTGCATTAAAATCTGAATGAAACCTTTGATTTGTTTGAAAACAAAAAGAAAAGTTATTGTATCCGATTATTGTTAGTAGGGATGGCAAGACAAACCGAAAACCGACATGTTAGGGTCGGGTTCGGGATCGGGAGCGGGTTTGGTATGATTGAATTTTGTTTACGGGTTCGAGTACGGGGATGATATACACAGTCCCCGCCCCGATTACCCGACATTGAAACCGAAACCCTATACCTGAATTGTGTGTGTGTATATATATATATATATATATATATATATATATATATATATATATATATATATATATATATATAATGTTTATTTAGTTCCATTTAGTCTCCCGATTTCCTATTTCATTTATTGGTGTCCAATTTCTTAAATGGTTACAACTAGTTTTTTAATTTATTTATTCCATCTAAATATCTAATAGATTATTGAGATACTAAAATACTAAATTGTGACTTTTGCTCCCATGGTCTAAATGTTAAGAAAATGATGTATGAACTATTTCAATAATATGAAACAACTTGAGATCAAAATGCAAGAAATAAGTGTGATGGTGATATGTCTACTTATAACCATGATGTAAGTGACAACGGATTGCTGGCTGACTATTTCAAGTATGTTGAGGAAGATAATCAATCAAGTAAGGTTTATATTTAATTTTATTAGTAACTTTACATTGATTGTAAAATATATAATTTGTTTAATAATTTCAGGTACCAAAGTGGAGCTTGACCGTTACGTTCAATAAACAATTTCTCTATTAAACACTAACTTTGATATATTAGCTTAGTGGAAAACAAATGGTTTTAAGTATCCGATATTATAAATGATTGCTCGAGATATATTAGCTATCCTAATATCAGCTATTGCTTACGAGTTTCCTTTTAGTACAAGTGGTAGATTGGTAAGTCCTCATCGTAGTCGTATTCATGAAAAAACATTAGAAGCTTCAATTTGTGCTCAAAGCGGGTTATTAAATGAAATTAGAGGTAAACACTCATTTTATTCTATTTATAATTCTTATATCATTTAACTTTACTAATTGTGGTGTACTTAGTGATGTATACATTTTACAGTGACTTGCTTTAAAGAATTTAAGGCATATCAAACAATTGAATATGACTACGATGTGAATATCATTTTCCACATTCAATATGCTATCTTTTATTATTTTATTTTAATGATATTTTTTAATTTATTTATTGTAACAAAGTGGCATCCACATATGTCAATGACTTTTTTTTAATTGGCGAATAAATATATAGAAAGAAGCTGAATACCAGCCTAGTAAGGAGCTAGACCAGCCAGCAGAGGAGTACAAAAGAGAAAAAGAAAAATAAGGAAACAATTACACTAACAAATTTATGAACAACTACCCATGGGGTTACTTAACCAACTATCCAATGTCACCTTAATATTGTTACTCCCCCGGTATATCCACGAGAACACCATTGATTCGATATCACCAAGTATCATGTTCACTGGTTTGAGTCTCTTATAAAAAATTAGAGCATTTCTTATATTCCAAATCGTCCCATAACAGATGCTTGCTAGAACACGCCTTTTTTCGGGCTGTGACCCCAAGTCGCTGCTTAATCAATAAGGTTTGACAGTGAAGCGAATCTGAATTGTCCCAAACCGCACAAACTCCAAACTTGATCAAAAATAACACGTGAGCGTTAATAGTGGATGAAGATGTGTTCAACTGATTCAATTCCTGCAAGACAGCGAGAGCATAATGAATATTGAAGGTGCACTCATCTATTGATCAGTCCTTCTACAAACGGTACCCGTCCAATGTGAGCTCTCCATACACATTACTTTCTTTGGAACATCATCCACCCAAATAATTGGGGGATTGGGGGAGAAAAGCAGATCGATCAACGACATCTCTAATTGTTGTCACCGAGAAACGTTCATTAGTGACAAAGTTGGAGGACCACGAGTCTGAAGCTCCATTAGGGCGGAACTCAGCAATGCATCGATTAATTTCGATCAACTCATGGGCCAATTGAGTAATTTGGGTCAAGTTTTTCCATTCCCAATAAACACCGAGAGAATCAAATACGTGACTAACCCTACAGTGCTTCTTATTTTCAAGCATATAGAGCCAAAGGAATTTTTCTTTGAATACGCCATTTCCTATCCAATCATCAAGCGAAAAAAAGGTGTCATTACCTGATTCAACTTTTTTCTTGATCACACGGTTGGTACTAATCCTGAATTTTGTCAAGTCGTGCTCCATTCTAGTGATGTTATTACACACTCCTGGAATCCCTTTGGTAGATAGAGAATGTCATAGTTTATCGTGAAACAAATGAATTCCCATAATAACTTGGTTCTATAACAGGGCTAGGGCTGGACCATCCCGTATCACCACCACCACTTTAGCATGAGCCCGATGTTAAGGGCTTTGAGAGATCCGACCCTCATGCCCCCGTATTCCTTCGGTTCGAGTATTTTCCCCACGAGACCCACTTGATTTTCGATGTGCTATCCGATCCACCTCCCCAAAAGAAAACCGCGCCTGATTTTTTCAAGTATAGCCAAGACTTTATTATGAGTTGTAAACAAAGAAAGAAAATACATTGGAAGAGTGCCAAAGACAGCTTTGATAAGGGTAATTTTGCTGCCAAATGATAAGGATCTCGATTTCCAACTAAATAGCTTCGATCTAAACCGGTCCACCACTGGTTTCTAATTTCTCAATAAGTTAATATTAGCTCCGATAGGTACTCCAAGATACTTGAAGGGCATTGAACCGACTCTACAACCCAAGACGTTTGCACATCTATTAACTTCTTCAATCCCCACATTAATCCCCAAAACTTGTGATTTGTGAAAGTTTACTTTCAGCCCCGAAGTCACGTGGAAACACCACAATATCCTAGTTTGATTTTCTAGATTGGAACGAGAGCATTCACCAATGAGCAAAGCGTCATCCGCATAAAATAAGTGAGAAACAATAGGGCCGCTATTAGGAATTTTTATACCGGAGAATATACCATTAACTTTAGTTGAGTTTAGCGCCACGTTGATCCCCTCCATGACAATAATGGAAATGAATGGGGATAAATGATCCCCTTGTCGAATGCCCTTAGAAATATTGAATTCTTTTGTGGGGGTCCCGTTGACAAGAACCGATGCCCGAGATGACGAAATACATCCGTGAATCCACATACGCCATTTATCAACAAATGTCAATAACTAAATTTGAAGAATGAATAATTGCTTTTGGTGGTGATTAGAATTTAGAAGCAAGTCAAAATTACAATAAACTTTTTATATAATCTATTTTAACGTGATATTTTGGAATTTTTTAGTTTGTTGGTCGCTCGAAATACATTTTTGATGATGACTAATTATTAGTTGTTATTAAGAGTAATGCAATTTTAATTGCTGTTTCATTTTTAATGATAAGTTGTCATTTGAGGAATAATAATCTCCCTGGTTATTTTACCCCTTCATCTTAAATGGGGATCTCTAAGATTAATTTTACCCGTTCATCTTAAACGAGGATCCCCGTTACCCACAGGGATACCCGCAAACCCAATTGTGCTTTCGTAAATGGGTACCCGTCGAGGATCGGGGTGGGAATGGGAGTAGTTTTCATATTTGGGGACGGGGCTGAGAATACCAAAAACGTACCAAACCCGCGCCGTTGCCATCCCTAGTTGTTAGCAAAATGCATATAAAAACCTATTTTCAATATGCTTAGAGGCTGTTTGGATGTGTGTTTCCAAAGTGCTTTTTAGCTTTTTGGCTTTTCAAAAAGTCAATAAGCTGAAAAAAGTGTTTGGGTAACAATAAGCACTTTTTATTTTAGCTTTTCAGCAAAGGTGGAAAAGCTGTTTTCCAAAAGCTCCAAATTCTTGGCTTTTCAAAGATAAAATGGCTTTTTTACTTGCAAAATGACAATAATGCCCCACAACAATATGTAAAAATGTCATTTTTAGTATTTTACATATATAAAAGCTTATCTA
Source organism: Cichorium intybus (assembly GCA_023525715.1). NCBI lineage: Eukaryota > Viridiplantae > Streptophyta > Magnoliopsida > Asterales > Asteraceae > Cichorium > Cichorium intybus. Next base: position 86,038,608 of record CM042015.1, on the reverse strand, counting down.
AACATTTTTTAAACCAATATTAATTTTTCCCACAACATAAGCTTAACCAAACACTTTTTTAAAAACTCCTTTTTTAAAAGCCATAAGCTCATAAGCACTTTTGCCTAAAAGTGCTTATGAGCTAAATAAGCTTATCCAAACAGGGCCTTAGAGTTTATAGTAGATGAAGAACAACAATCTATATTGTCTTGATGTTGTAAACTGTTTTAAGAATAAAAAAAATCAAAGGCACCATAAATAACAATAATAAGAAAAATATGAAAATTACAAGTCAAAACAAAAAAGTTGATTTAAAAGAAAAAGTTTGTGAAATGTGAGAGTTTTTCAAAAAAAAAAAATTTGAGATTTTTTTCGAAAAAACATCAAAGATTTTTCTAAAAAAACCTATAAAAACCAATAAATTATCGATAAATCCGCTAGCTAAATCGAAAGAGAGGTTCTATAACCCTCATACTAAATCTTTATACATTTCATCCTATTCATTAGATCAATATAAGTGTCAAAAACAATGGATGTGATTAAGAAAGAGGATTAGTGGATTCCATATGTCCTTATATGGTAGGTAGGAAGATGAATTAGAAGGATTTAATAGGAATAAATGGAATTTTCCAAAAAAAAAAAAAAAAAAATGTAAGATATTATAAAAAAAAACGTCTTTAGTAAAACTTGGTGCTCTAATTTCTAATTTGATTATTTTATATTTCCTGGTTTTTGATTGTGTTGGGATTTCTAAATCTCCGGTCGGCGGGCACATACTACTCACTTGACCCCCACACACCAATTCAGTAAAACTGAAACTTCATCCCCTCCCCGACATTCCCCAAATCTCCCTCTTTATATCTTTATATCGTTTTCAAATGTAGGGGAGAAATCAACTTCAAAAACGTTATTCTTCTTCTTCCCACACACTACAACTTACAGACTTCGATTTGATCGTCCTTTATATCTAGATACACGTATATAAATATCTGTTCATCTATATAACTCGTAATAATGTCGGAAGAGGAGAATTTGTTAAAGCAGGCCAAGAAGTTGCCATGGGAGGATCGATTGTCACACAAGAACTGGAAGGTGCGTAACGATGCCAACATTGACCTTGCCGCCCTATTCGACTCTATCACCGATCCTAAAGATCCTCGCATCCGTGAATTGGGTTAGTCGGTTTCGTTTCTACTCAGTGTCTATTATTATTTTTTTGGTAGATTGTTTGATTATTACAGATCTAAGTTCGCTCCTTTTAAACCTCAATCCGTGTAATGCATGTCGAATATTGTTTTAATTTTTCTTTGTACCAGGGCATTTTTTTAAGAAGACTGTCGCTGATTCGAATGCGCCTGTACAAGATAAGGCGCTTGATGCGCTAATTGCTTACTTAAAAGCAGCAGATGCTGATGCTGGAAGGTATTGCCCATTTTGTTTCCGTCTATGATTTTGATAACAGTTGTATTCATACATTAACACCAGTCCATCTACATTCTACAATGAATCATTTTGGCCATGTGTAGATGCATAGTGTTTGAAGATGTTATTTATGTATTGTGTAGGTTTGCAAAGGAAGTTTGCGATGCAATTGTGGCAAAATGCCTCACGGGGCGGCCAAAGACAGTGGAGAAGGCACAGATGGTCTTTATGCTTTGGGTGGAGTTGGAGGCCGTGGATGTATTTTTGGTATGTTTGGTGTAGACATATCTCATATACTGAATTTGTAAATGTTGTTATTTTCCTTACTGAAATGTTTGTTGATAGGATGCCATGGAGAAAGCTATAAAAAACAAAGTTGCCAAAGCTGTTGTTCCTGCCATAGATGTCATGTTTCAAGCCTTGAGGTTTGCAATTGAGCTACATTATTTGTTAGGGACTCCTATTTCACAGTATTGAAACTTTGTTTGTCAAAATACCAGTGAATTTGGTTCAAAGATTGTGCCACCAAAGAGAGTATTGAAGATGCTTCCAGAACTCTTTGACCATCAAGATCAAAATGTTCGTGCTTCATCTAAAGGGTTAACACTTGAGCTTTGTCGATGGATTGGTAGAGACCCTGTTAAATCCATACTGTTTGAGAAAATGCGAGATACAATGGTATGCTGATTAATTGTTATTGCTTACATTCATTGTTTAATTTTTTAAAAACTCATAGTTTCTTTCTCTTTTTTAAGAAAAAAGAGTTGGAGGCTGAGCTTGTCAATGTCACCGGGACTGCAAAGCCTACTCGAAAAATAAGGTTTGTTATTCCCTTAGAAAAGTAAATTTAGTAATTAATTTACTTAAACTAATGACAATAATATTTATGAATATATTCTTCACTTGTTGCCAGATCTGAGCAAGACAAGGAACCAGAACAGGAAGTTGCAGCTGAGGCTGGTGGTGCTGGCCCTTCTGAAGAATCCACTGCGGATGGTATGTGATCAACTTAAACAAATTGCTATATTAATCAAATTGTTTGGTTATTCTTTTTGGGCAAATTGCAACTTATTTTACTCTTTTTTCCAATACAGACAAGATACATTATTCATTACCCATAGTGAATGACATTCTTTACCCCTAATAGCAACATGATTGCATATTTTTGACTGATAATAGCAATACGTAAGTCTTGCATTTTCTGTACACATAACAACAATCCTTACTTATAATAGCAACATACTTGCATTTCTTTACCAATAGTAGCACAAATAAAGTACAATGCTCATATTGGTTATGAATGTAAGTACATTGCTATTATAGGTAAAAAATAACGTACATTGCTATTATCGGTAAAGATATGCGAATACGTTGCTATTTCGGGTCAAATATAAAGTGCATTGTCCATGTTGGTACCAAAGGCAAAGTACATTGCTATTACCCACATTTTGCCCTTCAGTTTTTGTAATGAATTTGTAGTCGTGTTGGTTTTTATTTATCTTTTCTGATGTGAGATTATCTGGCAGTTCCTCAGGAAATAGATGAGTACGAACTGGTTGACCCTGTTGATATCTTAACACCTTTGGAGAAGTCATCGTTTTGGAACGGAGTGGTCAGTGATCTTTTTCTCTTTGTTTTATAAAAAAATGCACTTGATTTATATTTTTATTATTATTCTGTTTATTATTTCCAGAAAGCTACCAAGTGGTCTGAGCGAAAAGAGGCTGTTGCAGAATTGACTAAACTTGCTTCAACAAAGAGGATTGCTCCTGGAGATTTTACAGAAGTATGCCGTACACTTAAGAAGGTATTCGGAATAACTATCTTTTATTCATTAGGAATAAGTTACTTAGGCAAATGACCATATCGCCCTTCTCTTTGCAGCTTATTATAGATTCAAATTTAGCTGTAGCAGTAGAAGCGGTCCAGGCGCTCGGGAATCTTGCATCGGGTTTAAGAACTAATTTTTCTGCAAGTTCACGCTTCCTGTTGCCTGTTTTACTTGTAAGTGTACATTTTTGTCATGTTTTTAAATTGGGCAAATTGCAGGAAATGGCAATGTATTTTGCCTCTTTTCACCGATATAGGCAATGTACTTGATTTTTTTTACACATAATAGCAATATAGTTGCATTTTATTTACCCATAACAGCAACATACTCGATTTTTTTTTATTTTTTTTTACCGAAAGTAGCAATATGTAACAGATAACGTACAATGCCCATAATGGTAGCAAACTGCAAGCGCATTGCTATTGTACGTAAAAGATAATGTGCATTGCTATTATTTGTAAATAAATGTAAGTACATTGCTGTTATGGGTGAAAAGTATTGTTCATTGTAGCCAAAATTAAAGAAATATCATTAACTTTGATTTTAATTTTATAGGAGAAATTGAAAGAGAAAAAGCCTACTATGACTGTGGCACTCTCTAATACTCTCCAAGCAATGCACAAGGCTGGATGTTTGACTCTTGCTGATATTGTTGAAGGCATGCTTTATACTTTTTAAGTTTGAAATTTATATGGAGAATATGTTTTATCAGTCATATTTTTCACTTGTCATATTCATATGTTTATGTTATACAACAGATCTTAAAGCAGCTGTCAAAAATAAAGTTCCAAATGTGCGTTCACTGACATTGAATTGGGTAACATATTGCATTGAGACTAGCAACAAGGCTATCATTCTTAAAGTGCATAAGGACTACGTTCCCATTTGCATGGAGGTTAGTATTTTTCTTTGACCTCTCTATATGCGTTTCATTTTATGAGAAAAATTTATTTATTGAAACATGTTTCGGTTTGTAGTGTCTGAATGATGGGACACCTGAAGTCAGGGATGCTGCATTTTCAGTTTTGGCAGCAATAGCAAAGGTATAAGATCCATTATTTCTTTTGGCTACTGTCAATAGTTATTATTATTATTATTATTATTTTGGTGCAAATAATATCACTTGTCTATTTCCTCTTTGTAGATGGTTGGCATGAGGCCTTTGGAAAAATCCTTGGAGAAACTTGATGATGTCAGACGAAAAAAACTCTCAGAAATGATTGGTATTTCTCAAGATGGTGCTCCAACTGCAGGAGGCTCAGGTTTTAGATTGCTTATTATTATATTTTTTTTATGTTAAAGTAGATTCTCTCATGTTCTTGTAAGAGTTACCCTTCCTTTCTTTTTGCAGCTATCCCAGCATCAGGTGGAACTGTGGAGGTGTGTTTGTTTTGTCATTTCTTCAATCATTGTTAGTAATATGCTCAAAGTAACATAATATTTATTTTTGGACCCTATGAATGTACTTGCAGGCTTCTGATGGAGGCTTTGTTAGAAGGTCAGCAGCAAGTATGCTCAGTGGGAAGAAACCTGTTGCAGCTGCTGTGAGTTTCACTTACTTTCTGTCATGCTGAATCTTGTATCCCCTTTTTCTTGGTATTAATACTAATTTTTAATTTTTTGTATTGCTTTAAAGCCTGCTGCTAAAAAGGTGGCTGCTGCAAAGACGGGTGGTGGCACTGGCAAGAAAGCAGATGGACCAAGTCAAACCAAAAAAGCTGCTGAACCCGAAGATGTTGAGGTGAGTTACTTGCACAAATACAAATACACACATATATACATGTATGCATACGTTATGACTTTGTCTTAAATAAAATGCAATGGCTTTTTGCAGCCATCTGAGATGACCCTTGAAGAGATAGAAAGCAGAATAGGATCTCTCATCCAAGTAGACACTGCTAAGTTGAAGAGTACCGCATGGAAAGAGCGACTTGAAGGTATCACCTTTTTTGTAATTCTGATAATAAGAATGAAAACAATGCTTAGTGTAGAAATTATACATTTGATGATATGAAACCATAGTGGTATAGGGTTAAAGTGGAAGTACAATGCTATAACTGGGTAGATTTTTCAAAGTACATAGCCTTGAATGAAATTACAATGTTATGAAAGAAGATGCTATAATACACTAATATATGAAAGTATATTGCTATTTCTTGCACTTGGCTTTTTTTTTTATTCTTATTACTGAATACGGGTTTAAATGTATTTCATGTTTGCCAATGTTTCTGAGTAGAAATCACAAAATTAAAAGAAGACGTTCAAGCACTCCAGGAACTTGACCAGTCAGTTGAGATTTTGGTCCGTCTAGTCTGTGCCGTCCCTGGTTGGAATGAGAAAAACGTGCAGGTATTAGGAGCTTTATAAAACAACATGGATTTCTTTTGATTTTACCAAATTCATCATATTATTTAAAAATGCAGGTCCAGCAACAGGTCATTGAAGTTGTCATCCATATAGCTTCTACTGCATCAAAGTTCCCGAAAAAGTGTGTTGTACTTTGCATAGCAGGTAAAAGGATCACTTCCATATCTGTGGGTTTTTGAAATTATTTTACATCTGAAATTTACCTTTACACGATCACAGGTATATGTGAAAGAGTGGCTGATATTAAGACCCGTATTCAAGCCATGAAATGTTTAACCACTTTCTCCGAGGCAGTGGGCCCAGGTTTCATCTTTGAAAGGGTAAGTGTATAGTTTTTTAGATGTTTAGGATTATGAAATTGAAGTTGTATTTCATATTCTTTATAGATGTTCAAGATCATGAAAGAGCATAAGAATCCAAAGGTTCTTAGTGAGGGTCTGTTGTGGATGGTATCTGCAGTTGAAGACTTTGGTGTTTCGCATCTTAAATTAAAAGATTTAATTGATTTTTGCAAAGATACCGGTTTACAATCAAGTGCAGCTGCTACTAGAAATGCTACCATTAAACTTATTGGTGCATTACACAAATTTGTTGGGCCTGATATCAAAGCATTCTTGTCAGATGTCAAGCCTGCCCTTCTTACTACAGTAGAGGCAGAGTGCGAAAAAAATCCGTTCGAGGTTTTGAGCGTGTTTTCTGATTCTATGTATATTCTTTCTTCTTTTTGGGTATTTTTTTTTATAAAATATATTTCTTTTTCCTTTAGGGGGCGGCTGCAGCAAAGAAGACTGTAAAGGCATCAGATTGTGCACCATCTGGATCCGGTGGTGGGTTGGATGGCTTGCCACGTGAGGACATCAGTGCAAAGATAACACCAGCTCTTCTCAAAGGATTGGAGAGTTCTGATTGGAAGGTGACGTCTTTATTTGTTATTTTATTTAAGGGCTAAATGCAAGAAATAACAACTTACTTTCATTTATTTGTGGTATAGCATCCTGCTTTCATTTTTTTTATAGCAGTGACAATTGCATTTCACTTGGATGGCATTGCTATAAAGTCACACTTGTTAAAGTGCAATGCTGTAATAGAAGTAGGATTGTATAATAGTTAATAAACAAATCAATGGAAGTATGTTGCATTCAACCCTTTATTAAATAATGAAGCATGAAAAAACCACTTGACTTGAATCATGCTAACACTGTTGTTGAGTTGTCCAGATGCGTTTGGAATCTATTGAAGCAGTAAATAAAATTGTGGAAGAAGCTAACAAGCGTATTCAGCCTACTGGAACTGGTAATATTTGCATTGATGAATTGAAACAAGATGGAACTTGTTTTTTTTTAATTAATTTTTTTGTTTACTATATTGTGTTGTTTTTTCAGTGGAATTGTTTGGGGCTCTTAGAGCTCGGTTATACGACAGCAACAAGAATTTGATCATAACTACATTGACCTGTATAAGTGGTCTTGCATCTGCTATGGGACCTGCAGTTGAAAAGTCAAGCAAGGTCCTTTGAATATGCCTTTACATATATGCTCAAGTTTATAACTATGCCTGGTCTCTAAAAGCAACTAATTTAAATGTCTTGATATTTGTTGCAGGGAATTTTGGCAGATGTTTTGAAGTGCCTTGGTGACAACAAAAAGCACATGAGAGAATCTGCTTTGGCAGCCTTGGATTCATGGGTTGCTGCTACTCACCTTGATAAGATGGTCAGTACCTTGGTATTTTTATATTTTATATCGGGGCAAATTGCAGAAACTAACAATGTACTTTGCTCTTTTTACCAATTAGGAAATATGTTATTTTTGCCAATAATAGCATTCACTCATATCTTTGTCCAAATAGGCAATGTGCTAAACTTTTTACTGATAATAGCAATGCATGTGCATTTCTCTGCCCATAATAGCAATGTGCTTCCATTGTTTACCAATAATAGCAATATGTAAACCCATAAATCATAATAGCAAGTACCTTTATGTTATAATATGTTGACTGTTGGTTTTGTTTTAGGTACCATATATTACTACTTGTTTGACTGAAGCTAAACTTGGCGCGGAAGGACGCAAGGACCTTTTTGATTGGTTGTCTAGACAACTTACCGGAGTAGTAGAGTTCCATGATGCCATTCATTTGCTGAGACCCACTGCTGCTGCTATGACGGTATTTTATTATTTAAATATTCATTTGTCAAAACATACGTTTGAGAGACACCTTATACATGCTTTTAATATTTCCATATGTCATCAGGATAAGTCAGCAGACGTTCGTAAAGCAGCAGAAACGTTCTTTGGAGAAATCGTGAGAGTCTGTGGACCAGAAATGGTGTGTAAACTTGTTATTTTGATCTTTTTTGTTTTATTTCTGAACTGATTTTTTCTTTTATTCACTTTAGGTCATGAAGAATTCACGAGATATCCAAGGACCTGCTTTGGCAATTGTTCTTGAACGATTGAAGTCACATGGTGCGGTTCCAGTTTCAGGTACGACTTTGTACATGGGTTAAACGCAAGAAATGGCAACGTACTTTGATTGATTTGCTTTATTATGCCATCCTACTTCTGTTTTTCTTATTACAGCACTCTACTTGGAAAGTTTTACCCAATTATAGCAACGACATTCAAAAATACAAAGAAATTTTTATCGCGGTAGATTTTTCAAAGTATAATGCCCTAATACGAAACCAAATTGAAATTACAACGCTGTAATTGTGTTGGTTTTGCAAAGTACAATCCTTCAGTAAGAAAACACTGAAAGTATAACGCTGTAATAGAGAATGAAAGTATAATACACCAAATGAGTGGAAATAGGTTGCTGTTAATTACGTTTGGATGTTAATTGTCTTTTTTTGGGTCGGATTTTGTTGTTCTTGAGGTTGATGATGTATTATTGATATTCAGAAGTATATGAGACTACAAAAACAGCAGCTCCAAGTTCGCAAGCAGCAAAAACAAAGGTTGGAAAGTCTAATGGTCATGCATCAAAACCTGGTAGCAGAGCGGGATCTTCGGTATGATATATACTTTGTTCATTTTGATTTATGAAACATATGTTAAATCGACTATGGGTTTCAGAGAGCGGTTTCAGCAAAGGCTGCAAGACCAGAGACTATCATGTCCGTTCAAGATATCAACATCCAGTCACAAGCTTTGCTAAATGTTAAGGACTCTAATAAGGTATCCTTTAAGCTGCATAAAGATTTTAAGTTAAAAAAAGGATGAAGCATAATCTTTTATCTGCTTGCAGGATGAGAGGGAGAGAATTGTGGTACGCAGGTTTAAATTTGAAGAGTTGCGGTTGGAGCAGATTCAGGATCTTGAGGTTGCTCTATATCTTTAGTATTACTATAATCACATTGTCTTTCAGATTCACTAAAAGGTGTTAAATGTCTTGAAACAGACTGATCTGATGAAGTACTTGAGGGAGGATTTGCACAGGCTGCTTTTGAGCACAGATTTCAAAAAACAAGTTGTTGGAATCGAGATGCTTCAGAAGGTATGCTTTCTGTTACATATTTATTAGATCAAATTGTTATATCTGACTCATCTCACTTAAAAATCCAGGCACTTCCATCAATCGCCAAGGAAATAATTGAAGTTTTAGATGTACTTTTAAAGTGGTTTGTTTTGCGCTTCTGTGAATCCAACACGTCTTGCCTACTTAAGGTGAACTTTCTATCTATTGATTACGTTGTTTCATTATTGTTTTGTCATTTGTGTAGAAAAGTTATATGTATTCTTGTTTGAAATATGAATATAGGTTTTGGAATTCCTTCCAGAGCTATTTGACACGTTGGGAAATGAAAACTACACAATGAATGAAGCTGAAGCTTCTATCTTTCTCCCTTGCTTGGTCGAGAAGGTTATTCTGACTCTTAAAATATATGATGATGGATGTTACTCTTATACCTGCTGTAAATAATTACCTGATACAAGTTTAATATTGGTGCAGACTGGTCATAACATTGAGAAATTGAGAGAAAAAATACGGAAACTAATGAAGCAGATCATTCAGAGTTATTCTGCTGCTAAAACTTTTCCATATATCTTGGAAGGTCTGCGTTCTAGAAACAACAGGACAAAAATTGAGTGTACTGATCTTGTTGGATTCTTGCTCGATAATCATTACACCGAGGTACATAGTCACTTGATTTTACAACACCTTATAGCTGAAGCTTTCTCATGCCTTTGAATATGATGGTGCAGATAAGTGGACAGCTAAAAAACCTGCAAGTAGTTGCCAGTTTAACAGCAGAACGAGATGGTGAGCTTAGAAAGGCTGCATTGAATTGTTTCGCATCTGGGTATAAGATTCTCGGTAAGTTTAAGGTTCTTGAAATAAAATATTACATATGATATATTATGCACATTACAACAAAGAAATCACATGTTTGTTGGAAACGTGAAGGTGATGATATCTGGAAATACGTTGGGAGGCTGAATGAAGCACAAACGAGCATGCTAGATGAAAAGTTTAAGTGGAAGGTACAAACACTATTTAATTGTTTTCTTAGTACATGTGATTTAGCATTGGTTAAGTCTTTGATTTCCTATTTTTTTTTCAAGTATCGAGAAATGGAGAAAAGAAAGGAGGGGAAGCCAGGTGAAGCAAGAGCTGCTTTAAGACGTGCTGTCAGGGAAAACGGGTAGACATTCACTTTTTTAACACCAACAAAACTGACCATTTTCTTATTCCTATTATTTATCTATGACCATTTACTTGTTATACAGTTCTGATATTGCTGAGCAAAGTGGTGAAGTCTCAAGATCCATGTCTGGACCAGTTTTTAGCAGGTAGTCTTTGGTCCTGTTTTTATCATGTTTTTTATTTTTCCTTAGATTCTATTCCAACACATGTAAGGTGCTTGCTTGATTTGTGGATTTAGGGAAATTTATGCTCCCCAAGAGCCTCAAATGGAAAGGCATCCACTTGCACGCCCATCTACCGACTGGAATGAAGCTCTGGATATCATTACATACGGCTCTCCTGAGCAGGTTTTAATTCGACTTCTTTACAACTTTATACTTGTTGTGATTAGATTCATATTATATTTATAAACTGTTGATTTGCAGTCTGTTGAAGGCATGAAAGTTGTGTGCCATGAATTGGCAGCCGCAACTAATGACCCTGAAGGCAGTTTAATGGATGATTTAGCCAAAGATGCTGACAAACTTGTTTCTTGTTTAGCAGCTAAGGTAAACGTTGCTTAACTTCAAATGCATGTTCTATGAGTTAATGTGCATGCATGCTAATTGCTAACTACATATGCCCTTGTTTTTTTTTTACCAGGTGGCAAAGACTTTTGACTTCAGCTTGATGGGTGCATCTTCTAGATCTTGTAAATATGTTCTCAACACACTCATGCAGGTGATTTGCCATTTTCTTTACATTAAGTTATATAGCAGTTAAAGTAGAGTGTCTTATGTTGCAAGATTATGGTTTTTTGCAGACATTTCAAAACAAGCGACTTGCTCATGCTGTGAACGTGACAACACTAAACAATCTGATAACAGAGCTTTTGCTTTGGCTTCTAGATGAAAGGGTTCCAAGGATGGATGATGGCAGTCAACTTCTGAAAGCATTAAATGTTTTAATGCTTAAGATATTGGTGACTTTTGGTCCCTAAACTCATGTACATATTTTCATATCATTTATTGTATTGAGTTGTTTGTAAATGCAGGATAATGCAGAGCGGACATCCTCATTTGTGGTACTCATCGGTCTCTTAAAACCATTAGACCCCTCCAGATGGCCATCTCCACCATCCAACGAGTCTTTTGCTACAAGAAATTCCAAGTTTTCTGAACTGGTTGTCAAATGCTTGATCAAACTTACAAAGGTCAGTCATCTTTTTCTTTTTGTTTTGGATAGGACTATTAAAATAAAAAGTCAAGGTGGCGATATCTGGTAATATAGCTTATTGGATTAAGTACGTTAAGTCATTCATATTGATGCAGGTTCTTCAAAATACGATATATGAGGTTGACCTTGATCGCATTCTCCAAAGCATTCATATATATCTCCAAGATCTCGGGATGGAAGAAATCAGGAGCAGGTTTGTATAATCTTTGTGATAAATCTTTTCTGAAAATAGCAACCTACTTTACTCCTATCAATATAAACGATATAACTTATTTTTTTTACCTACAATACTGATGTACTTACATTTGGTTACCCATAACAGCAACAAACTTACATTCTTACTTGTAATAGCAATATGAAACCATAACAGCAACACAGTTACATTTTTGTACACACAATAACAACATACTTACAATTCCTTACCTATAATAGCAATATGTATCTAATAAAATACATTGCCCATACAGCAAAATGTAAGTATGTTGCTATCATGGGTAAAAAATCAATGTATGTTGCTATTGGTTAACTTGTATTCCATGCTCCTATTATAGAGCAAGGGCGGATGACAAGCCTTTGCGCATGGTGAAAACGGTTCTGCATGAGCTTGTAAAGCTTCATGGGACAGAAATAAAAGGTCATTTGTCAATGGTCCCAATTGACATGGAACCTCAACCCATTATACTTGCCTACATTGATCTTAATCTTCAGGTATTATGTTCGATAAATTAAATCATAAAAGCCGTTCCATGCTTCTTTTTCACTCGTAACAATTCTATTTCTTATTATATTTTTAGACTTTGGCTGCTGCTAGAATGTTGACGCCAGCTGGACCTGTTGGTCAAACCCATTGGGGTGATTCCATGGCCAATAATCCAATGCCTGCCACACATTCTACAGATGCTCAATTGAGGGTAAGTTCTTTCTTTTCCAAAAATTCAATAAATAGCTTTGTTAATTATAGCATCATACTTCCATTCTTTCCTTTCAAAATATTGTACCAATGTCATCCAAATACAAAAGTAATTTATTTGTATTGTATTTACAGCAAGAACTGAGCGCCATATTCAAGAAAATTGGAGACAAGCAAACATGCAGTGTCGGTCTATGCGAACTATACCGAATAACGCAGTTGCACCCAAAGGTCATAATCGTCATTTTTTTTTTTAAATTTGTATTATTCTGCCTAATATGACAACTTAAGCTTTAAATCTTTCCAGATTGACATATTTTCTCAACTTCAAAACGCAAGCGAAGCTTTCCGGACATACATTAGAGACGGTCTAGCCCAGGTCTGCATACCCTTCTTCAATAATTTCATTTAATCCTAAATGCTAGAAAATAGCAACTTACTTCCATCTATATATGTTGTATGCCATTTTTCTCTTACATCATTGTACTTCCAATTCTTCTTCTTATAAAAAGCTGTAATAAGTAGAAATGAAAGTACATTGCTATTTCTCCAATCTAAATCTCTTCTTTTCTCGTATACAAGATTGAAAAGAACGCAGCATCCGGAAGAACTCCTTCCAGCGTGCCAATGCCAACACCACCACCATCCGCCCTAAACCTTCCATCTCCAAAATCCACACCTCTTTCACCTGTAAATACAAAAACCGACCCCACAAATTTCACCCTACCACCACCGTCATATGCTGAAGACGACAGGTCATCACAATTAGACGACCAACAGAATGACAGATTCCAATCTGGAGGTTCGTGTGTTAAATGTAAATTCAGTACTTATGACATTATGAAACCGATTTATTCATTCCATGGTTATATATATATATAATATATAACTTGTTTGCAGTGAGTAGTGGGATAGATGCAATAAGAGAAAGGATGAAGAGCATACAATTGGCTTCTGAACCTGTAAGCCGGCCAACAATACAAACAAATGGTAATAATAACAACACAGAGCATGAATTGTCTAGTCATCCAACAACAGAAGAGGAGGTAAATACTGGTAGTAGTACAGCAGTAGCCATTAATCCTCCTGTTCACATTGGAGTTCTTCCCATGGATGAAAAGGCATTATCCGGGCTTCAAGCAAGAATGGAGAGGCTCAAAAGTGGAACAATGGACCCTCTTTTTATATAACTTGTCAAGACTTTTTTAAGCCGTCATCATGATACAAGTACAACATTCAAAGGTGCAATGGTAGTTGGAAGTCATATAATCATATTCTTGGTTATATGATCGATGTGAAGAGGTGGTTGTATTGTTGTTAAGTTATGATGTGGAAGGTTTGAAGCATATGTACAACGTGTGTTTCTAGGAAACATGATCACATAGTGCTGTAAATGATCATTGAGAGATTAAGGTTGGTGTGTTTTTTTATTCTTTTCGTGTTTCTTCTTTGTCTAAGAAATGTGGTGACATTGTGTGTTTTCTTTATTCGATAGGTTGTCGAAAGGCTGCTAGTGTTTTGTGTATGTTTGCATTTTATTTGCTAAAACCTGTTGTATGTGAGGCTGCTTTTACCTGGAGTGTTTGTGCGACTAAAATTTGGTAAACGATAAGTGCAACATCTGTTTTTTAAATTGTGCTTCGTGTGTATTCAAACCGGGGATCAAGACGGACCAAAATTACAGTTTATTGTCCCTATTAAAAAGTGGGACATATGTGAAAGAAGTGCATGTTTTTTACCTGGACACACTTTTGTGACTGAAATTTGCTAAAAGATAAGCGTAGCATCTGTCTTTTTAGACTATGTTTGGTGTGCATCGGCTATCTATTGTCTTTTTAGATTGTATTTGGTATGTATTGGACCGGGATTAGATTGTGTTTGATGTGCATTGGAACAAGACTTGTGTTAATGGAACAATAAAATATTTTATTGTCACATTCGAAAAAGGTGGGACATAGGTTTTGATGTTGTTCCACCGTGTGTAAAAGATGAAAATGTAGATAGCCTTAAAGGAGCTTGCGTAGTTTCTTGAAAAAGGGTTTTGTAGATTTGTTATGTAAATATGTTTTTGTTATCGGAATCATGAAAACGGGGTGCATATATATATTTCTTAGGAGGACATGTTCATGGTGGTGGTTGTAGGGGTGCGCATTAATGGGTATAGAACGAAAACCAAAACTAACCGAAATTAAATTTGGATAGAACAAAATTTTAAGTTCGGTTTTCGGTTTGGTTTCAGTTTAACCGAATTGTGAAATCGGTTTATGATTTGAGTTATGGTCCGGTGATGTTCGGAGCAAACTGAACCAAATTATCGAACTTAATTAATTAATTAATTAATTTATTAAATAATTCATATTTTAATGCTTTAAGAAATTAAATTTAAAAACATGTTTTCGATTTAGCTTGACGCATGAGTATTGATATTGTGGCTTCCAAAAATCTCAAAAGTTCCCCGACTTCCCTTTCTTTTCTTCTGTTCTGTTCAAGAAGCCTATTATGCACAATCGATTGATCGTTAATCGCGCTCATTTGCCCGCTCTCCCCACCTTTGCCCATCACAACCAATTGACTGCAAACCATCGCTCCTTCATATGGTGTTCTTCCCTATTTATCAATTGATTGTATTATACAGTCCTACCGAGAACTGATAGAAGATATAAGTGAAACAACCATATGCATGTTTTATATCGATGCAATTGCATTGTGATTTATATATTGTTCTTCATATTGTATGTATTATTCTGCTCCTTATGCTTTATATTCGCTCCTTATGCTTTATATTCTGATTAGCCTATGGATTTTGGCACGTAAAGTTTTTCTAGCTTTAATATTCATTTCATGCTTTGGATTTATGTTTAGAAGATTCGAGATTTATATTTTATTGTTAACTTCAAATTTTGATGTCCTCGGTTTTCATACCCAACCTAATCGAACTGTAATTTCGGTTTTCATTTTGGTCTAGTCTGGGTTGCCTTAAATTTGGCTTGATTCGGTGAAATTTGGATCAAAAGAAATTCAGACAAAAGTAACCAGAGAAACCATAAAACATATTGATTAAGCTTGTGGATGGCCTTATCTATTTTTCAAATACAACTTTAACATGCGTAGATATTGGTCTTTTTATTTAAGTTCTACTTTCAATGGGTACAAAATTTAGTAAAGTTTGATGAATTACCTACAACCGGAACTGATTCACATATCAATTTATGTTAGCTAGGAAAGTTTGAAGAATTAGCCAAAATAAAGCTAATTAAGATATCAAAGGTTGCCTTAAATGTATTCTAATGTTTACATCTTAACTTATATGTGAATCATAATGCATATTTTAAATCAAATAAAAAAAGCAAGGAAAGCATAAAAACATAAGCATCTTGATTGAATCATGGATCTAGTGTTCATAAATTAATAGCAACTAATTATTCTACAAGAAGGTTAATAATATTACCTTTTAATGTAGTCAAGAAGAATTCTAAAAACTTAAAATAGAGTCAGTCTACCGGAATCGTACCCTACGACAACAATCAAGCAAGATGATGTTTCCTTAGCCACTAAGCTGGAACCACAAAACCCTATAAGGGTTCTTCCTTTTTTCTTTGTGCTGTTAAATGAGGGAGGAGAAGAGGAGAGGGTGTGAACGGATTTGGGCGTGTCTTTGACTTGTCTCTCAAGGGTTTTCATGCCATATATAGTGCACAAACTCTAAAGATATATTCCTCTCTGAGTTTACTTAATTATGATATTAATACCATAATTCAAACTAAGGACCTTTATTTGCATAAATGGTCCTTTCTTTTTAATTTCTATTTAATTCATTATTTACTAATGATTAACAAACTAGTCTCTTAGTTCTTTACTTTTGGTTTGAAGATCGGGTTATGTGTAACTCAATGCATTTATTAATTGTATCACTAACTTGTTGTGTCGGTGGGAAAAGTGAAGATAAGGTTGTTATACACCTAATATTAGGTGGGGAACCCATCAAAACAACGTATTTTGGATCAAAATATAACTAATTCCTTCTAATTTGCATAATACTTCTCAAATCCTTGATATCTTCCTAAATTTTCAGTTTATCCAATTTCTTGCTTTGTTTAGAGATCATCGTTATTGTTATGAATTCTAGATTTGTTTAACAAGAGAATCGACCTTCTATTGATTCATAATTAATAATTATTTTTACTTTGACCTTGATTGAAGGATGGAATGCATTTTAAGAACTTTTTATTGTTATTTTAGTTGTATAACACATTCTTTTCCAATGAACTTTTGAATTTTATACTGAAACTTCAACACATGAATTTAGCAAATGGTTTTAGATTTTAGGGAAAATTGCAAAAAAAAAAAACACTAAGTTTTCATAAAATTTCGATTTTAACACGTTGTTATTTTTTTCAAGTAAGACATTAAGCTTTCACAAAAGTTCGATTTTGATACTTCATTTTCTGATTTGCTTCAATGTTGACCATTTAATCGGTCAAACCAGCTAACATGATATGATGCATATCACTCTTTGATGATGTGACGTTGATATGACATGATGGCGTGACTCTTTTTGGTGTATCACTTTCTAGGTTTCAAAATTGAAAAAAAAATATAGTGGCTTAATTGAAAAAATGCAGTGTTAAAATTGAACTTTTGTAAAAACGTAGCAACTTTTCTGCAATTGCCCTAATGTAGTGTTCTATCTGACATGATTTTTGCAAGTCTTTCTAAGCACACACATAAAGTTATCACTCCTACGAATAAATTTTCAAGGAAAGAGAATCCATCTTCGAAACATATACAATTGCTTTATATGCAACTTAATGACCTTCTATTCAATTTTTTTTTTGTTTTTTTCGGTATCCTTGGTTGTTTCGGTAAACTCCTACCATTAAGACAACATACATTACCAATGTATTATTTGATCTTGAGATATGCTTTTTCAAGGAAACATGACATAAGTATAACAATTACGAATAAATTTTTAAGGAAAGAAAATCCATCTTCGAAATATATACAATTATTCTACAATGCAGCCTAAAGTCCTTCTATTCAAAATTTTGTTTTCTCCGGTATCCTTGATTACAATGTGGTTGCTTCGGTTTCATAGTCAAAGTCCTTCTAAACTTAACGTTTCTATCTTTTTTTTTATTGTAAGTCTATATAAGTCCTTTTGGTTTCATTGATACTTTCAAGGAAAGGGAACTAGATAAGTGTTGGTGGGAAGATGATTCACTGCTCCTTGAATTCATGAGCAAGTCACTAAGCGTATACATGTAAAACTAATCGGAACCCTAATCTGATGGTGGGACAATGATTTAGTGCTCCTTGATTTTTAATTATGTAAGGGTAAATTGCACAAAGGACACTAAGTTTTCATAAAAATTCGATTTTGACGTTGTTTTTTTAATTAAGTCATTATATGTTTTTTACCTCAATTTTGACATCTAAAATATGATGTCACAAAAAGTGTCATATTATCATGTCATGTCAACATCAAATCATCATAGACTGACATGTCACCATGTCACGTTAGCTGACAACCAGATTGACAGATCAAATAATCAACATTGAAACAAATCGGAAAATAGAGTGTCAAAAGTGAACATAAATATTAGTGTCTTAATTGAAAAATGAAATAATACAATGTCAAAATCGAACTTTTGTAAAAATTTAGTGTCTTTTGTATAGTTTTCCAATATTTTAATACTTGATATTAATTTGTAATACACCGTACTTTAACAAATGATCACCGATTAAGAACCAACAAAAAAAGAATAAGAAATGAATTGTGCTCGACTGAGAGTTTACCGTGAGAATCAATCTCGAACGTTTATGCAATTTATCAGATGATTGTGCATTATACGGTGGTTAACCAATGTGAACTTATTGTAGAAGATCAATCGCCACAATCGTTAGATCAAACCCTTATAAAGTAATATGTGAGGTAGATTAATTACTTTTAGTTCTCAATCTTTTAATAATTCTCATTTGAACATGTTTATATATATATATATATATATATATATATATATATATATATATATATATATATATATATATATATATATATATATATATATATATATATATATATATATAGAAGTTCAAATGAGACCATGTAAATTTTGTGAGACGGGGAGACGCAATCCTAACCATTCATTTTGGAGATCAAAAAATAAAAAAATTAAAATAGGCTAAAATAATGAGAATTAAAAAAACAAATTTTCTACTAGTTTTTGCTATTTATTCTATCTGAAAATAATTAAAAATTTAAAAATTTAAAAATTCGAAAAAAAAACCCTGGAAAAAATCAAAAAAATTATTCTAGTAAAATGTTGATGGATGTTGCATATTCTAATAGAATATTATACAAAATAGTGTAATATTCTACTAGAATATGAAAAAAAACTCTAATTTTTTTTAATTTTTATAAAAAATTTTGAATAAAAAATGACAAATATAATAAATAAATAAATACTTTTTAATTTTTTTCATTTTTTTATAAAAAATTTTGAATAAAAAATGACAAAAATGTCAAATTTAGTAAAAGAGGAAAGTTGAGTCCAAGATACATTGGACCCTTTAGAATTCTAAAAAGAGTTGGATTTCAAGCATTCAAGATGGAGTTACCATCAGAACTCAGTGGAATACATGATACCTTTCATGTATGCTATCTCAAGAAGTATTTTGAAAAAGAAGAGCTAATTATACCTTATACAGACTTAAGGGTGGAGACCCCTAGCAGATTGATTGAAGAACCTGAGGCAATTCTAGAAATGCAGACTAAGAAGCTAAGAAACAAGAAGATTGACTTAATATTAGTCAAGTGGAAGCATCCGTTAGGATCAAACCTGACTTGGGAGACGTTAGAAGAGATAAAGAGAAGATACCCAGATTTCACAGATTACGAAAAGATTCCGAGGACGGAATCCGCATAAGGAGGGGTGACTGTAAGAACCCGCAAAAGTTGTAAAAGGGTAAAATGGTCTTTTGACACGTTATAAGACCCTTATGTAAAATTATATGTTGCTATGAAATAATAATATAAGAAATAAAAGTTTATGTGAAATTTGGAGTTTTACCGCGTGAATAGTGAAATTTGGACAAAAAGGGCAAATTGGTCATTTGACATGAAAATGACCATTTTGTTAAGAAATTTCAGTAAGGAGCTAAGTTAGTAATTATTAGAACTTTGTTTGCAAGATTTTGGGTCTTAGGACCATTTTTGTAAAGAAAGAGGGAGAGTAGGGACTAAAATGTAAATATTTAATAAAAAAATTAAATATAAATGAGAGATATCTAACTCTCATTTTCCAGAAAGCTTGAGAAGCATCGGGAGAGAACGAGAGACCACGAGAGAAGAGAAAGAATTCTGGGAATTTTGCAAGGAATTGGGGCTAGAATTGAAGATTTCCAAATAAACCAAGGTGAGAAATCAAGTTTGAATACTTACTATTCATCGTCTTCTTGGGATGAAATCTGGAAATCTGATTCATGGAGTTCATGAAATGTTTCCAGAGGTTTGTCTCCATTTAAGTATGCTAAAATCACCAAGTAAGCATGTTCTAGTCCTTGAACATGTTGAAAAATCAAGAAATGATGATTTTTGCTCAAGAACCCTAATTCACGGGTTTGTATGATCAAGACTAGTTTTTATGGTTTTGTTGAGTCCAAATGAACACTTAGGATGTATTAAGACACTCCTAAGTGGTTAATTTCAAAAAGATGGATTTTTAGTGAAAATTATCAAAAAACGGGTTTTCAAAGAATTGGAATTGGAATCAATGATTCCATGGGTTAAAACCTGATGTAAAGTAAGGGTTTTAGTCATGGAATGATAGTAAAACGATTAAGTTAAGTATTAACTATTAAGTGCTTAATAGGTGAAAATAGAGGTCTGCAGCTCAAAAATCGGACTGAAAACCAAGTCTGCAGACATGGCACGAGTCGTGCCTTTTTACTCTAGCATATGCACGAGTCGTGCTCCACTGTAGAGCCAAGAAATAGCATTGCACTATTGGCACGAGTCGTGCTTCCCTAAGCACAAAAAGAGCACGAGTCGTGCTCTTTGCTGGGCAGCATTCTGTCCAATTTTGAGATTTTGACTCGATGCTAGACATGTCCGTTTGATCTATAATTCATACCATAGGCTTAAAATGGTATGAAACCATGTGGAAAATTATTAAATTCAGAATACGACCCCTCGGGGGTACTGTAGTAGAATACGAGTACATTAAAGAGTATATAATTCATAGAAAGATGATTGCTAGTAGTCATATACTTGTTATGACTTGAAGTTGTGTCATATGAGACCATAGAACTGTAGAGTCAGTTGTAGCATATATTTATTAAACATATATATATATATATATATATATATATATATATATATATATATATATATATATATATATATATATATATATGTGATATATGTGTAGGAGGTGCTTCAAATACTAGTGAGCACGGAGAGGGAGAAGGCGTATAAGAAGCATAGTGGTTTATAGCTAAACCAAGGTGAGTTTTATGAGGATTTTTTCTAGTACATAGCAAAATGATATTTTCAGAAAATGAGATTTCCAAATACTTTTAAATTCTAAAGTTTGGAAATAGTTTTGAAAGTAGCTCTAAGAGCTAAGTGTTTAAAAGAAATTTTAAAGAAGTTCAGTTTTTAAAGAAGTATAGCTTGTAAAGTTTTGAAAGAAGCTCCATATGAGAGCTAAAGATATTGAAGTTAATTTTAAAGTGATTTTCGAGAGTATGAGTCAAAGAGCTTATAAGTTTGAGTTTATTTATAAATTGTGTCCCTTTTGACCAATTTGAGATGTAATGAAGAAAGTAATGAGATAAAAAAAAACTAAAGCAAAGAAAGTAATAAGAGTTAGTTGTCCGGACTAGGATCACCCACATAATCGGGAGATCTGAAGACACTACTGGGATGGTACCTCCCGTCGCGAAGTAGTTGTCTAGCTTAGCATACCCTTGTGCTTGAATCCGTTCCAAGTCACAAAGGGGAGTCAGAAAGAGCATAACCTAGCGGGTGGATCTGTTCTGTCCCGCGAGGGGAGCTAGTAGAATGAATTAAACTAAATTAATTCATAAGTTTCAGTTGGTCACCAGTAAATGAGAAAGAAAGCAGTTATAAGAAGGAAAGCAGTTTTTTTTAAAGAAAGAAATCAGTTTTGAGAAAGAATACAGTTTTGATAAAAGAAAGTAGTTTTTGAGAAAGAAAGTAGTTTTTGAGAAAGAAAGTATTTTTGAATTTTGAAGATAGAAAAGAAAAGAGATTTGAGATTTATTATGGAAATAAGTTCTAATAGTTTACTTGTTTATAATTCATGTTTTAAAGCAGAGAAGTTTTGGGTCTAAAACCCATATTACTCACGAGACTTTATGTCTCACGTATTATTTTTAAATGCTATGTACTTAGGTGAGATTGAGCAGGAGCTGGAGTGGGACCAGTGTGAAATACATATAAGTTTAAATTATGGTTTCTGTATTCAGTCTGTAATACCCCTTGAGAGTAAAATTTGTAAAAAAAAACTATTAAGTGGCTTTTTGATAGTCACGTGTTGTAAGATGTTTTATATTATAAACGGTACTAAACTACGGTTTGAGAAATGGGTGTTACAATAAAATAACAACCAATAATATATAATTTGCTCTTTAGGCCGCTTATCTTTTTATTGTATTCAATAGGTCACTAAACGTTTTTTAGTGTTTTCATTACACAATTAGAGTGCATTTCAATCGATTAATTCAGTCAAAATGGATGCCACTATGAACGCAACGTCAGTGCCAAAATGACCTAAATTGATAAATTATGATATAATGAATGTCATAGTGGACAACAGATATAATTCAATACTAGTTTATCTAGTTTAAACCCATCACGATAGTGTGATGATAACCTAAAAAAAGTTTAGTAATCCATTCGATGTAATTAAAATATAAGTGACCTAAATAGAAAATTATATATTGTTGGTTGTCATCCCAATTACAAAATATGCATTTTTAGGAATTAAATAGGAAACAAGTTTGTTTTCAGGGACTAAAAGGTGATTCTCTAGTTTTCTTCCGAGGACTAAAAGGTAACTGAATTATTTTCGTCATTAGATATCTTACTTTTCTACAAGTTTGATATAAGGGTGGGAGTAATGCGTTTTTTGCCACATCAACTTTTTCTATTTCCTCTCACTTCGAACTTTCCCCATCCCACTCCATCCCACACCCATGGAAGCAGTTCTCACCGAACCCGCGATGCCATATCATATTTTTTATTATAAAATTAATTAATTAATTACACACATTAATTTAACATTATATATATATATATATATATATATATATATATATATATATATATATATATATATATATATATATATATATAAAAGAAATCTTATATCCTCCTAATTTTTCCTCCTAACTATCCTCCTAATCATGTGAAATAATGAAAAGTGGATTAAAATATTATTAATTTTATTGAATATGACACTTGTCATCATTTCAAATGGTTAGGAGGATAAGTAGAAGGAAAAATTAGGAAGATATAAGATTTGTCATATATATATATATATATATATATATATATATATATATATATATATATATATATATATATATATATATATATATATATCATTGATTCGGATAGAAGGGGAAGCCACACCAACCCGATGTCACGCGAACCCGAGCAACATGGTGCAGTGATCATTTTGGTACCACGGCGGTACCGTCGGTACCGACCCTCAAATTAGTTGAACCCGTTTGAGCTCGAACACCACTCCGTGCACCCTAAGAGATTGAGTTATTATTGTTCTAGATTAACTTTATATAAATTTTCAAAAATTGAATATAACGACTTTGAAAAATATAAATGCATGGCTTACCAAAAATGATGTATCCATAAACACTATAAGTTTGATATTATTTAGTTATATATTGTTCTAGATTAATTTTTTGCAGATATAAAATATCTAATACAATGATTTTTTAGAAAATGTTAATGTATGGTTTATAAAAAACGATGTATCCGAAAATTACATGGATATAAGAATCGTTTATTTATCCTTAACATATTTATTGTTCATATTTGACCGGTACTTATAGTTGAATTCACTAATTTTTATATCAAACAATTTAGACAACAATAAAATTAAATATTAAAATATTTGTATCCTTAAAACTCAAAAGTATATAAAGAATAATTAATATCATTGTTTCATAAGACACTTTAACGATTGATAGAAACTTTATGAATGGAGCTACTTTGGAACTTTGGATGCCAATAAAGATGCCATAACGTACAAAACTCGTTAAAAATTTAAAAAATGAATTCAACTAAAAGTATTTTATAAAATCCCAAAGAAGAATCGAGATGATTATCAACTATTATACTTTTATTATTGAGTGGAAGATCGATCTTACATCAACCGAACGTGAACGGTTCGATGAAAGTATGTTTATGTTCTTTTATTTAATAAATGAACGAGTATGAATAACATATTTTATTTGTTAATTAAATAAACGAATATAAATAGTAGTCTTGTTCGTTTATTTACTTTCGTTTATTAATGATTTTTTATATTAGTTTACATCTATTTATATTTGTGAGTATTTTTTGTTTTTTAAACTCTTTTCAAACAACATTTGTTTGATAGCTTGTTTATTTTGCTCGTTGTTGATTTAGATGTTGATGTTTATTTATGTATGGTGATTCTTGATTTGAATTATTATGTTTATATATGTTTGTTAACAATAATTTATGTTCATTCGGTTATGTTTGTTAATTTATCATCGTTTCAGTGACATTTGATATGGGGATAAAACTGGACTGAACTGAACCGAACCGAATAGATTGTTTTATGTAGCATTTGGTAAGGCTAGAACAAAACATATTAAAATGTCAAAGTTACAATACTATACTTGAGTGTGTGTGTGTGTGTGTGAGTATGTGTGTACGTATATATGTATGTATGTATGTGTGTGTGTATATATATATATATATATATATATATATATATATATATATATATATATATATATATATATATATATATATATAGAGAGAGAGAGAGAGAGAGAGAGAGAGAGTTAGGATCATGTATAATCTTTAATTACCGTGTGAATATACGGCCAATTTTGAATCAATCATTTAATAAGGACATGATGGTAAATTAACATAATAATCAGTTAATTAGATTTTAATTTAATCCACTAATTTAGGTATTTGACATGTTTATATATGTTCATTAACAATCATTTATGTTCATTCGTTTATGTTTGTTCATTTATTATTGTTTCGGTGACATTCGATACAAGGATAAGATTGGACTGAACAGAACTGAACCAAATAAATTGTTATGTGTAGCGTTTGGTAAGGCTAGAACAGAACATATTAAAATATCAAAGTTACAATATTATCCTTGAGTGTGTGTGTCTTTATGTATGTATGTATGTATGTATGTATGTATGTATGTATGTATGTATGTATATGTATGTGTATATATATATATATATATATATATATATATATATATATATATATATATATATATATATATATATATATATATATATATATATATATAGAATGAGTTAGGATCATGTATAATCTTTAATTACTGTGTGAATACATGACCAGTTTTGGATCATCCACTTGATAATGGCATGATGATAAATTAACATAATAATCAATTAATTACATTTTAATTTAATCCACTAATTTAGGTAATTGACTAATTATCTTCGTATTTTATCTCATACCCCTATCTTTCTCCCTTTATATTGAATGCTCCATCAAATTCTACTCATCTATACCAAATTCCATTCTGACCTTCCACCGCTTCCATCCCCACAATCATAATCATCATCGCCATTATCCTAAACAACCACTATGACCAACAATACATCGATCATCGCTACCATTCATTACCTTTCCTCGACACTCCTTCTTATTGTACTTGACACTTGTAGCCATTTCCAAGTTAACCTTCCATCACTTCCATCCATACAGTCACGATCAACATCACCATCGCCATAAACAACCATCGTGACCAACCATACATCAACCATCACTTCCCTTCCACCTTTCTCGACACTCTTTCTCACATATGCGGACACCTGACAACAACTAGCAAACCAACACCATCACAACCCTTTAACTCCTTCTCGTTAATATCACCTGACACTGAATCGGAAGTATCTTGTTTGCTTTCCTGATAATTCTTGTCATTATTTCCTTTATTTGCAACTGCACCGTATTTGTCTTTTTTATTGACTATCATAACACAAAGTTTGTCCACAAACTCCCTGGGAATTGATAATTACTTACCCTAGATATTGGTGGTAATAATGTTTATTTTTTACCATAACAACGTCCTCGATCACTGCCAACCACCAACACGATCACCCATAATCCCTCTGTTGAATGGAGATGATTTATGGTGGACTGAAAGTGGATTTTGGGTTTAGCTGGTATTTAGATATAATCTATGGACTAGTGTTGTGTTATGTGTTCACCATCTTTTTCTCCACCACCGACCTTTTGTATCAACAACATCCCCACTACTAGATCCTCATAATGAAGTTGTTATTTAAGAATGAAAGGAAAATATTAGGGGTGTTCAAAAATATCCGTATCTGAATATCCGATCCGAAAATCCGATGCTAAATTATCTGAAAAATCGGATATCCGAAACATGGGTATCCAAATTTTCGGATTCGGATTCGGATATTGATTTTACAAAATTTCGGATATTTCGGATATCCGATATCCGAATTCCAAAAAATATATTTCCTTTTTTTGTATATTAACTATGTTTCGTCGATTAATCTCATACTCTTTTTACTTCGTTTGGTTTTGAATACCACAATGTAATATCGAATATGTTTATATTAATGTATTTATTGGATAAATAATTTTTTAGGCTAATTTAATTAAATTTGAAAAAAAAGTTTTATCAAATCGGATATCCGAAATGATATCCGAATCCGTATTCGAAATTTCAGATATCCAAATTTCGGATATCTGAAATTTCGGATACGGATTCGGATATCAATATCCACTATCCGAAATTTCCGGATATCCGAAAGTCCGGATATCCGAATTTGAACACCCCTAGAAAATATATGATATTTCATTCTCATTTGACGTATAAAAATAACAATATTCTTTTAAAATTTATTGAGAGATTTGTCATAAGGCATTCTCAAATCTGATATGAATTTTATACTTCATTCTCACGATAATATGTCAATATTGTAATAAGAATTATTATTCTTTTTATACAAATTGTTGTTCTTGATAATATATGTAATAGTATTCTTTAATATTGTTAATCCTTAAATGCATAATGTCTTTATTAAGTTTTTCAGGTTTTTCAGATGTCTAGTCATACGTTATGTTGATCTAACTTCCATTCTACAAATCATAACAAATATCTAACTAGTGAGACTGACATACTATACAACATTGAGGGTATATCCATACGTGTAAGTCTGAAGTAAACACTTAGTCATAATTAGAACACCATAATGACCCTAGGTCCTTGTTAATGTCTACTCACTCGAAGATATATATGCTATTTGTTAAACAAATACTTGCTTATAATGGTAAAAAAAATTCCACTATGTTACATCGTTGTTTCCACAACAATCATGAATTCACAAGTAAGTATCTACAACACATACCTACCCCATGATATGTAATGACTCGAAACTTGCACAATTCAATACATGTTAATAAAAAGGGTAAATTGCATAAAAGTCATTAAGTTTTCCAATTTTCTCGATTTTGACACTGCATTTTTAGTTTTTGCAATTAAGTCATTATGTTTTCAGAAAAGTTGCAATTAAGTCATTATGTTTTCCAAAAAGTTGCAAAAATGACCATATGACCGGATGGTAACAGGTTACCAGGTCATATGGTCAGATTTGCAATTTTTCAGAAAACCTAATGACTTAATAGCAAAAATAAAACATAGTGTCAAAATCAAGAAATCTGAAAAAGTTAGCGACTTTTAGGGTTTATTTCATAAAAAACCCTAAATTTTCAACTTTTTCTGTTTAAACCTAAAACTTTATTTTTTTTCAAAAAAACCTAAATTTTGGAGAAACTTTTTAATTTATCCCCTAACCGGTTTTACAGGTTATACATATTTTTTTTTTTCAAAAAAAACCCTAATTTCTTTTTTTTTTTCGAAAAAAACCCTCAATTTCAGTGATTTTTTCACAAAAAAAAATGTTTTCTTCGTTTTTGTAATTGACATAACTTTCATATACGATGTCCAAATTCTACGAACTTTATATCCTTGGAAAGGTCGTAAGTAATACTACAACTTTCCTTTACTGACTTTTGTTTGAATATGTTCAGATATTTCGCTACACTGGCTTGTTTTCTTATAATAGTTGTATCTTTTGCATACGAGCTTTGTTTTCGACGTTCTATAAGTCAACGGATTCGTAAACACGAATACATCGTGTAATGAATATTACTTAAACCAAAATATTATTTGTATGATTTATCGAATTTTACGCTACTATAGTCTATTATTCGAAATTATAACGTTTACTCGATAATTGATTCGAAATAGCATATTGTAGTATTATAATTTCCAATAATACATTAGGAAAGTTATGAAAATTACATTTCAACGTATTATCCTAATTTGCGCTCTGGTTGACTTTTGTTGACCAAATTTGACGGATGTTACAGACGGGGTCGTAGAATTTGGACATCGTATATGAAAGTTATGTCATTTACAAAAACGAATAAACATTTTTTTGTTGAAAAAATCACTGAAATTGAGGGTTTTTTCCCAAAAAAAAAAAAGAAATTAGGGTTTTTTCTGAAAAAAAAAAGTATGTTTAACCTGTAAAACCGGTTAAGGGGATAAATTAAAAAGTTTCTCCAAAATTTAGGTTTTTTTTTTGAAAAAAAAATAAAGTTTTAGGTTTAAACAGAAAAAGTTGAAAATTTAAGGTTTTTTATGAAATAAACCCTAAAAGTCGCTAACTTTTTCAGATTTCTTGATTTTGACACTATGTTTTATTTTTGCTATTAAGTCATTAGGTTTTCTGAAAAATTGCAAATCTGACCATATGACCTGGTAACCTGTTACCATCCGGTCATATGGTTATTTTTACAACTTTTTGGAAAACATAATGACTTAATTGCAACTTTTCTGAAAACATAATGACTTAATTGCAAAAACTAAAAATGCAGTGTCAAAATCGAGAAAATTGAAAAACTTAATGACTTTTATACAATTTACCCTAATAAAAATTCCCTTTAATACACACAATATACATAAAAGTATAAACATAGTTAAACTTGTAATAAAATATTTTATATTATAAAATACATGTTTATAAAATATCCACGTACTCATCAAAAAAGTAAACACCATTGAGTCATAAATGACCAAGATACATTTTAAATAATTGTTAGGTCATCACATACTTTTTTAGAATACTCTTTTTTTAAAGCTACCATATTAGGCTTAATGACATAAAAAGTATTGTAGCTTGGCCAAAATCTAGTTTAAGCACTATATATTTTTTTGTTCTAAAAAAACCACTCATACTTTAAAAAAATTCGTAAAAACCACTCATATTTTCAAAAAGATCTACTGCGACCACTACAACAAATAAAAGTCATTATTATATGTTGTCAATTCGAAACACTCATTACCGCTATCGCATTCAAAATTTAGTGTATTCAGTTGGACACCCTATGCATTCACAACATGGCCGAAGAGTTGCACTTAAGAAGACAAAAATTACATGTAGACAAGTTTATGTATCATTTGCACTGCAATTGGGTCCCAATATTTGCTTCAAATATCGATATGGAACTTTTCACATAATCTTTCAATAAAAATAATCCTTAAAAGTTATAAAATAAAACGAATAGTGGTCACTATGAAATTATTTGAAAGTATAAGTGGTTTTTATGGAACAAAAATAATTATAATGGTACATCATAATTTTGGCCAAACTATAGTGGCGTTTATGTTAGGGATATATTCAGAAAAGTCTTTACATTTTGACCCTATATTCGATTAAATCCTAATTGTTTTTTTATATTCAATTAAGCCCAATATTTTGTTAAATGTTTACAATTTTAGTTATATATAAAAATGAAATATTCATTAAAGTCCTTACATTTTGACCCTTTTAACAATTTAGAGTTGATTTTTTAGTTTGTATTCAATTAAGTCCTTACATTTTGACCTATACATCATCTATTGTAAAAATATATAAAAATAGAATAACTAGCTACTATCCAAAATTGTAAACATTTAACAAAATATTGGGCTTAATTGAATATAAAAAACAATTAGGGCTTAATCGAATATAGGGTCAAAATATAAGGACTTTCAAGAATATATCCCTATATGTTATTAACCCTTTGTTTTAAAAAGACACCCTATGCCTTTATTAAACATTGATAGGTTTTCTATACCCTAGATACATTAAACATGGCAGCCGAGATACACAAAAATTATCTAAGGCCAATAACAATTACTAAAACCTACAATGATTATACTTGATGATAATTACAACTACAATAAGGATTAAATTCTCAACCTTTAGCAAAACCATTTTTCTTGAAGAACCCTTGTGTATATCAAATCCCAAGTTAAGGAAGGTAGTATCCAAAACAGAGTACCTCTAATGGTTCACACCCAATAAGTCCAAATTATCAGGTTAATCCAGAAAGCTCGCTATAAAACCTTAGTGAGGGATTATAGATTCTGCTGAGAGAGAATTGAGAAATTTCAGGTCTAAGGAGCTCTAAAATCGGATGTAGAATATGGTGCAAGGGGACCTCTATTTATACTTGAAGGTGGGATAGAAATAATGCATGTTTGAATAATAATAATTAAGGAAACAACTCAATCTTACCAATAATCAAATCCTATTTGATTCTCTGCATTTTGGATGAAATCTTCTCGAATGATCCTTCCAAAATTTCATCCACTTTCTTCCATGGTTCCAGAATGTTCATTTATCAACTATTGAACAATTACAATTCAGCCCATACACTTTTATTAATTGTCAAATTAATTTCAATTAATTACAGATCAATTATAAGTAATCCATCTGTTGAATGAAGATGATTTGTGGGGGATTGAAAGAGGATTTTGGGTTTAGTCGGTATTCAGATATGATAAATGGACTAGTTTTGTGTTTTGCATTCAACCATCTTTTTATCCACCACCCACATTCTATATCAGCAACATCCCCACCACTAGATCCTCATAATGAAGTTGTTTATTTAAGAATGCAAGGAAAACAGATGATCTTTCATTATCATTTGATGTATAAAAATAACAATATTCTTTTAAAATTTATTAAGAGAATTGTCATAACGCATTCTCAAATCTGATATCAGTTTTATACTTCATTCTCATGATAATATGTCAATGTTGTAACAAGAATTATTATTCTTTTTATACAAATAGTTGTTATTTATAATATATGTAATGGTATTCTGCTATGAGAGAAGAGAGAAATTTCAGGTCTAAGGAGCTATGGAATGGGATGCAGAATATGGTGACAGGAGACCTCTATTTATACTTGAAGGTGAGACAGAAATAATGCAGGTTGAGTCAACCCAATCTTATCAAGAATCAAAACCTCATTGATTTTCCACCTTTTGGATGAAATATTCTGGAAGGATCTTTCTAAAATTTGTCCCTTTTCTTCCATGGTTCCAGAATATTCATTGTTCAACTATTGAACAATTACAATTCAGCCCCTGCACTTTTATTAATTATCGAATTAATTCCAATTAATTACAAATCAGTTATAATTAATTATAAATGAATTGTACTTATTTTTAATTTAGTTTTTAATTAATTTATCATTACATGACAAATTAATAAACTAATTATCTCTATCTCTTAAATAACATTGATATTATTTGGACTACTGATGACAATCCAAAAAGGACCCTGCTATTAATGGAAAGCCGTTACCAATTAGTTATGACATTGGACACTATTCCAACAAACATTGTATGCCATGAAAAGACAAACTTGTTTAATTCACCATGGTGACACATTTATAACACTTGTATACCACTATAGCACCCCCCGTATGAGTTTATAAAATAATGACAT
The DNA here is from genome assembly GCA_023525715.1 of Cichorium intybus. Taxonomy (NCBI): domain Eukaryota; kingdom Viridiplantae; phylum Streptophyta; class Magnoliopsida; order Asterales; family Asteraceae; genus Cichorium; species Cichorium intybus. The sequence continues at coordinate 86,007,116 of CM042015.1, read as the reverse complement.
TAACTTTAAGAAAGTGTTCAAAGATAGTTTAAAATAAAACATTTAAAACTTCATTTGTCAGTTTGACGTTTATCTTTAAAATATCAACAAACTCATTTAACAATACAAGCAAGTGTTAGGAGTTAAAGTCTAAGTTTAAGAACACTTATAAGAAATCATCGATTCTTCTCATATACTTTTATTTTATTCTCTAACCATACTCCTCATGTATCACAATTTAAGAGTAAAACATTAGGTAATAAGAAACATAATGAGCAATTTCATTTAATAAACAACAAACTTGAACTTCAACAAGTCCTCTATTAAGTTAAACCTCACTTGTTGGTTATTTATGTTCTTAATTAAAAAAAACCTAAATCATACTTAGCATTTGACACACACTTTATCTAGATTCTCTTATCTCATTGTAATATTTCTATTGTCTCATCAATATGATTCATCAACATGGAAATATACACTTGGATGAAAACAAGTAAGCAAGTTCTATTTTTTATTTAATGATTATTTAATCATTTATCCTATTTTTCTAGGCACTCGACAATGCCCATATTATTTGATAATGTTTCAAGACAAACAAAAATGACTACTCTTTTCTCTTTTATTCTCATATCACTATGCATAGTTAGCAAGTCCACATACTCCACATTACGTAATTAAGACACCAATTCCTCACCTTGCACACAAAAGGCTAAAGGTTCTAACTATATGGAAGATCAATCCCTCATACATTGCACAATTTCATATAGATTTAATCATATGTATGCTCGTAAATTAGCAAAGTAAAACTCTTCACACTCTATTTCACTATATCAATTCATTGCTACTTTCACTATAATTCCAGGAAACCATTAGAAGTTACAAAAGCTTCATTAGATCTCAATTGAAAAAGCTATGCAAATTTTACAATATGTGAACAAACTTTTACTTGGTTGAGTAAATTTGGTCTATACTCGATTGTGTGGATGCACAATATTGTCATTACGAAGTAAAACTCACATTTCAGCCCATAAATTGTTCCCAACTCACTTTGACACTTTGAATAATGATTTCTAATGGTTATAATGTATATATAACAATAAAACTAAAGTTCCAAACACAAATTTACACTTTTATTAACCTAGTTTCAACTTCACATTCACGAATTAACATTTAATCATCCATTAACATAAAAAATTAAGCTCTCGCTTGTTCATTTGACTAAATACTTTATATTTTCCAAATGATATACATAACTTAATAAATTCAATGTTGTAACATAATTTTCTCATTAATTAGGTTAGTCAAATGTTAAAACACAATTCTAAATTTATCTATTCGAAAGTCTTACTAAAGCTCAAAACCATAACTCAAATAGCGAGGACATGTACTTACTTAACTGTTAACTCAAACATTAATTCTCTTTTCCTCCAAATAATTCCCCCTGCCCCTCCCCCCCCCCCCCCCCCGAAAATGAAGTCCAAGTCCTAAATCCTAGGGTTTATCCATGTTTTCCTACTTAACACTTCTTGTGACAACCGAAATTTTTGACATAGATAATATAAGGATTTTGTACGAAGAAGTTATGCCCGTGCAAAGTCGAAAAAAATAAATAAATAAAGAGAAAAGCTGGAAATTTCTAGACTAAGAAGACTCGTCTTGGTTATATAAAATCAAGTAAAACTTAGACTAAGAAGACTCGTCTTAGTCTTAAGTCTGGAATAAGGTGCAAATATAGAAATGGATGGGTTAAGACATTTTATTTAGTCAATATGAGATATTAGTTTGATTAGAATTTTAATTTTAAAGGCATAAGGGCAAAGTTTGAAATAAAGGACTAAAGGTGAAAAGTTTATTGTGCAAACTTTGGAAATTAATATCTCAAAATCTATAAGAAATTGGGGAAAAGTAATCAAGATGACTTTGGTAATATTTGAGATAAAAAGAATGTAGGAAAAATATTCAAGCCATTTGGATTTATAACGAAGGAGTTATGAAGGTTTTAAAATGGTCCAAAAGTGACAAAAATGACCAAAGGGTCATTTTCAAGGGTTAATAAAAGAAAATTCATTAAGATTCAGATGTAAGTCAGTAAGGATAAATTGTTAAGCTTATTCCCACCTTTCTAAAGGTATAAAGTTTGAAAATTTTGGATAACATATGTGCAAGTTATGGCAATGGGAAAATCAGGAAAAATTAATAAGTAATAGTTAGAAAATTTACTAAGTGCTGGAAGGAGGGGTATTTTCGGAATTTGCCAAATCTGACCCAATTAAAATAGAACACGGTTTGGGAGAAACCAGATGCGCGTTCTCTCCTTGGAAACGTGACCTCTCCCATCTCGATTAAAACACAAACACGCAACTAGTTCCCAAAATGTTCAAGAAATCTGATGTCGATGGGAGAAAGAGAATTTTCGTGAGGGAGGAAGGGGGAGATCGAGAAAGGTGAGACAGAGAGAAGGGAAGAACGATTGATGTGGGTACAAGAGTATGTATGCGTGAATCAAACCAGGGACAGAAGCAAAGGATGGAAGAGAGGACGAGAATAGCAGCAGCCATTGCTGCTGCCGGCGACATGAAGGACTGCAGCGGCAGCGACGGACGGCGGTTAGCCGCCGGTGGTCGGTGGTGGCCGAGATTTCTCTTCAGTGGTCTGATTTTACTAGGAGCTTAAGAGTGTTCCTGATTTGTGAAATTTGACAGCATTTTGAAGGTATTTTCTAACCTAATTACCAAATACATGAAATTTATTAGGATTTAGCAATGCATGAAGAGATTTGTGTTTGATTTTTGGTTTAACACATTTCTGGAAGTTTAAGTTCATGACAATAATATAATTCCTTCAATTTGGACAGATTTGAGTATACTTTATTAGTCAAGTTCTTGATGAGATTTCATTGCTTATGGTTGAAACGATGAAAGCCTATGTAACACCCCTTTCTCAAACCATATTTAAATACAATTTACATTACAAACATATTTTACAACTCGTGACTATGTAGTAGTCACTTAAATTTTTTTTTCAACTTATTCTGAAGGGGTATTACAGACTCAATACAGAACACCATAATTTAAACTTACTGTTTATACACTGGTCCTAACTTCAACTTTTATTCCTTTCACCTAAGTACATAGTATTTAAAAATATTGTATGTGAGACATAAAGCCTCGTGAGTAATATGGGTTTTAGACCCAAAACTTTTCTGCTCAAAACTTGAAATATAAACAAGTAAACTGCTTAGAATTTATTTTCATAATAAATCTCAAAATACTTTATTTCTAAAAAAAAACTTCTTCTTTTCTCAAAATTGTTTTCTTCCTTAAAACTGAATTCTTTCTTTAAAACTGCTTTCTTTCTTAAAAACTGCTTTCTTTCTAATATTCTTGTGACCAACTAAAACTCATGAATTATTTTATTTTAATTCATTCTACTAACTCCCCTCACGGGACAGAACGGATCCACCCGCAAGGTTATGCAATCTCTGTCTCCCCTTTATGACTTGGAACAGATCCAAACACAAAGGGTATGCTAAGCTAGACAACTACTTCGCGACGGGAGGTACCACCCCAGTAGTGTCTTCAGATCTCCCGATTATGTAGGTGATCCTAGTCCGGACAACTGACTCTTATTACTTTCTTAGCTTTAGTTATTATCTCATTACTTTCTTCATTTCATCTCAAATTGGTCAAATGGGACACAATTTAAAATAAACTCAAACTCATAAACTTTATAATTCTTAATCAAAAATACCATCAAAACTAACTTCAATATCTCTAGCTCTTATATAGAGCTTCTTTCAAAACTTTTCAAACTTTACTTCTTTAAAAACTAAACTTCTTTAAAATCTCTTTTAAACATTTAGCTCTTAGAGCTACTTTCAAAACTGTTTCCAAACTTTAATATTTGCAAATATTTGGAAATCTCATTTTCTGAAAATATTATTTTGCTATGTACTAGAGAAATCTTCATAAAACTCACCTTGATGTTGTTAAAGATCACTGAGCTTCTCATACTCCTTTCCCTTTTCCGTGCTCAATGGTATTTGAAGCACCTCCTACATATATCACATATATATTCTTAATTAATAAATATATACTACAACTATTTCTATATCTTAAGAGTCTCTCATGACACAACTTCAGGTCATAACAAATGTATAACCATTAATAAACTCATTTTATAATTTTCTCCGAAATACGCGTATTTTGCTACAGTTCCCCCGAGGGGTCGTATTTCAGTTCCGACACTTTTCCATGAAGTCTTATGCTATATTAGACTTGTGTTTCAAATTTGGAGTTAATTGGACAAGTCTAGCTCAAGTTCCAAAAATCAAGTTTTGACATAAACTTAATATTTGGCCACTGCCGCTACAGTGGTTTTTCCGCAAGGTCGGATTACGAATTTAACGATTTCCCATATGTTTTCATACCATTTTAGGGCTATGGTATGAGTTACAGACCAAACGGACAAGCCTAACATCGAGTTCAAGTCTTAAAAATTGGACAGAACCAAGCAGCATTTCTACCGCGAGATCGGGTCGCGATCTGCCCTAGGATCGGGTCGCGATCTGTAGTATGTTGCCATTTTTGACGTTTTTTCCAAACTGCAGCTCCACTATTCACCCCATTAAGCCTTTAATACTTGACTTAATTTTAAGGTTTTTCTGCAATCTATAAACTAAAATTCTAACTTCACATGCAACCTAGAAAGGATCTATGTTTTCTATCTTTGAACATATAATAAATTAATGCTAACGGCTAACGGAAATTTCTAAATAAAATAATTAAGAGAAAAAAAAAACTAACATTTAGTTTTAATTCCTGAAGCCGAGCAGCACAAGTGTCCTGCCTCAAATGAGATCACACCCAGAAGCTCAAGCAGAGGTTAACTGTCTTAACTTCTTATTAAGAACGGCTCGCTATAAAACCTTAGAGAAGGATTATAGACGGCAAGGAGAGAAGAGAAATTCCAAGGAGATGATTTGGAATGGTGCAAGTTTTCAAGTGATGGGGAGAGGCTTATTTATAGTGTTTAACTTTTGAACAATTGCATTCCAGCCCCTGCACTTATAATCAATTTAGCCCCTGCACTTTTAATTAATTCCAAATTAATTCCAATTAATTCTGATTAATTCCAAACTAGTTTATCATTAATTTATTATCACATAATAAATTAACGAACTATTTATTTCTCTCTCTATTTAACCTTGATGCAGGTTGGACTACCAAGGGCAACCCAAATGGACTTTGCTTCTATTAATAAGATAAATACAAATTATAAGTCATGGCTTAGACACCTAATCCAACAGTCTCCCACTTGGATAAGTCTATGACTTTAATTGTCCATTTATCTTTAGATTAATTAGCAAACTGTAGCTTCCTAGAAACTGCTGCCGAACTCTGACCCAGTCAGTTCTGTCCATAGATAAGTGATCATATGATCCTTCGTCCAACAATATATTTTCAGACACGAGACATGGATTGAGATCAATCTCTGTCTGATACTCTGTTTCCCGATTTCCGATTCTGCTTATGACTTTCGGACTTCTAATTGAACACATCAATTTAGTCCAGGCTGGCCAGCACTTTAGTCAACTTCAAAATCATCGAGCGGCCTATAGATATCTGTTTCCCACCAGGGTCACGGAACGAATAAGCTTCGACTCATATGATTGTGTCTTTTACTTATCAAATCGTACACAACAATGCGTTTTGTAACATCGAGTTACCGATGCGTTTTCACATTATCAATCCACAACCGATTCGTAAATTTCAACTCATATGTCTCCGCTTCAAGATCATACGATATTATCGTCTCAACATTGCTCGTGATGTAATCCATGAAGCAATCTATTGAGCGCGGGTTTATCCAATACTCAAATCTCTATTTCTAAGTACTCATGAACGTTGTAGCAGTCTTACTGCAATGTCTAACTCCTTAGACAATCTACAAACCAATTCACGACAGTCTTCGTTCATACTTACTCCCGAAAAGTATGAGCGAATGTGGACTTTTGAATAATCAAATTATTCGGGAAGTGAAACATGCAAAATTGAAACATAAAATCTGACTGGTGGCTACTCTTGCCTAATTACCAAGTCTCCACGAGGTAATCACCAAGTCGGATTTTACATAAAACTATTATTGGTTTCTAGATTCCTTTTAAACTATTTAATTCGTGTTATGTAACTATGTCTACTTGACCTTTCACTCTTTCTATGTATTTAAATGTTATTAATACACTTCATTCGATCGGATATCCTTCCGATGATATTTCAATTTGGTCATACTGTCATCCCAACTACCTCCAAAATCCATCACGCATGATCGTAGCATGTCTTCTAATGTCTGGATCGTTCGTTCACTCTGACCATCCGTTTGTGGATGATATGTTGTACTTAACTGAATTCTTGTCCCCATTTTATCTTGTAATGCTCTCCAGAAGTTAGAGGTAAATCTAGGGCCTCTGTCTAACACGATAGACAATGGTGCACCATATCTTCTAAATACTTCATCGGTATATAACTGGGCTAACTGCTCCAATGGAGTAGTTTCTTTTATGGCTAGAAACAGTGCACTCTTGGTCAACCGGTCCACTATGACCCATATACTATCATGACCTCTTCTTGTTCTCGGTAACCCGACAATCAAGTCCATGGTTACATCTTCCCACTTTCCTGCTGGAATGTGCAATGACTGAGCATTTCCATGCGGGACCTGATGTTCCGCCTTAACTTGTGCACAAATGACACACTTGGAGGTGTACTTAGCTATTCTTTTCTTCATTCCAGGCCACCAATACTGTCTTTTCAGATCTTGATAAGTCTTGGTACTCCCTGGATGTATGGAATACTTTGACTTATGCGACTCTTCTAGAATCAGCTTTCTCAATCCTCCTGTCTTTGGTACCCATATGCGATTTCTGAAGGTCTTCAAGCCTTGACTATTGGTCTCAAACTGGGTTTCTTTTCCTAGCTTTTCATCTTTTAAATTTCCACTTTCTTCCACTTTCTGTTGAACTGCTTTAATCTGTTCTATAATGCTGGACACCAGTTCTATGCGCATCGACCTTGCCTTGATTCTTTTCTCGGAAACTTTTCTACTCAGTGCATCCGCTACTACATTTGCTTTACCTGGATGGTACACAATTTCGCAATCATAATCACTGATCAGCTCTAGCCATCTACTCTGTCTCATGTTCAACTCTTTTTGAGTGAACACATACTGTAAACTCTTGTGGTCGGTGAATAGCTTGCACTTTGTACCATACAAGTAATGTCTCCAAATCTTCAAGGCAAATACGATCGCTGCAAGCTCTAAATCATGAGTTGTGTACTTTTTCTCTGGATCTTTTAACTGTCTGGAAGCGTATGCTATGACCTTCCCTCTTTGCATCAATACACAGCCAAGCCCCCGATGCGAGGCATCGCTGTACACTTCAAAGTCTTCCGTCCCATCTGGCAATGTAAGGACATGTGCATTACACAACTTCTCTTTCAATGTAGCGAAAGCTCTTTCTTGTTCTTCTTGCCAACTAAATTTCTCTTCCTTTCGGGTTAATCGTGTAAGCGGTACTGCTATACGGGAGAAATCTTGAATAAATCTCCTGTAATACCCGGCAAGACCGAGAAAACTTCTAACTTCTGTTGGCGTCTTAGGAGGCTCCCATTTCATCACTGCTTCAACTTTCGCTGGATCAACTTTTATACCTTGGATAGAAACAACATGTCCAAGGAACTGCACTTCTCTCATCCAAAACTCGCACTTGGAAAACTTTGCATATAGATGTTCCCGCTTCAAAGTCTCAAGTACTAACCGCAGATGGCTCGCATGCTCCTCTTTATTATTGGAGTAGATCAGAATGTCATCTATGAACACTATAACAAACCGGTCTAAGAATGGTTTACAGACCCGATTCATTAAGTCCATAAAGATCGCTGGTGCATTCGTAAGACCAAATGGCATTACTAAGAACTCATAATGCCCGTATCGTGTACGGAACGCCGTCTTTTCAACATCACTTTCTTTTACCCTAACTTGATGATACCCAGATCTCAAATCAATTTTTGAGAAATAATCTGCTCCTTGCAACTGGTCAAACAAATCGTCTATTCTGGGCAACGGGTAACGGTTCTTAATAGTAATCTTGTTCAACTCTCTGTAATCAATGCACATTCGCATTGACCCATCTTTCTTCTTCACAAACAGAACTGGAGCACCCCATGGAGAAGAACTAGGCCTGATAAAGCCTTTATCTAGTAACTCCTGCAACTGGGACATTAATTCCCGCATCTCTGTTGGTGCTAACCGGTACGGTGCTCGGGCTATTGGGGAAGCTCCTGGAACAAGATCTATTCGGAACTCAACTTGCCTTTCTGGTGGCAAGCCTGGTAATTCATCTGGAAAAACTTCTGGGAATTCTTTCACTACTTCTATGTCTTTGTACGTCTGTTTCACTTTGTTTTCAGTCATCACATAGGCCAGGAAAGATACACATCCTTTCCTGATACATCTTCGAGCCTTAGCTACACTGATGATACTTGGCACGTGCTTTCTTCTTTCCCCATATACGTACACTTTTGCTCCTAGAGTTTTAACAGATACCCTCTTCTGTCCACAAGCTATCTTCGCGTCATTTGCACCAAGCCAATCCATCCCAATTATTACATCAAAGGACTTAATTCCAATAGGAAGGAGATTAAGTCGAAACTTCTTGCCGTTGATGTCAAGTTCACAATCTTGGTACATATGTTGAACTTCCACAAATTTCCCGTCCGCCACTTCTACTTCAAAAGCTAGATCTAACAATTCTAATGAGACTTTTAATCTGGCTCCAAACCCATGGGACACAAATGAATATGTAGACCCGGAATCAAACAAGACATATGCAGGTGTCGAGTTGATTAGTAGTATACCTGAGACCACATCATGAGTCTCCTTCGCTTCTTCCCTGGTGATCTGAAAAGCTTTGGTCTTCACTTTATGAGGTTCGGTCTTCTTCTGGGCTGTTGACACCACAGTTTCTCCTCCCTTGTTTGGGCAGTTGAAACTATAGTGTCCCATCTGATGACATGAGAAGCATTCCACCTCACTGGCTTTCCTGGCTTTGCAATCTTTCACTTTGTGACCGAATCCGCCACAATTAAAGCAGGCATTTGATCCCGCTCGGCACTCGCCACCGTGTTCTTTCCCACACTTCTCACACTTCTTTACACTGCCCTGTCGGCTCTGACTTGAACTCATCTTCCCTTTCTTCTTTATGTTTCCACTTGTACTAACTGTCTTCCTCTTGTCACCAAAACCAGGTCCTTCCTCCTTCATTCATTTTCCAACATCTTCCACAGTTCGGGCAGCATTGATCGCCCCATCTAGCGTTTCGGCTTTCTTTACTTCTAGCTCATAGTTCCATGGCAAACCCCGGACATAGCGGTTAATTCGGGACCGCTCACTGGGGTAAGATTCCCCCACAAAAGGTAACATGTCGCAAAACTTCTTCGTATACTCATCCACCGTCAAGTCTCCTTTCTTTATTGTTAAGAAATCTTCGTTCATTTTCTCCAAATCTCGCGTGGGACAGAATTTATCTTTGAGACACGTGACAAACTCCGCCCATGACCAACCATATACCGCATCCTTTCCCAAGCTATCATATTTGGTGTTCCACCACACCAGAGCATCATCCTTCAACTGCCGAGAGGCGTAGTTGACCCGATCTTTTTCGCCACATTTACTTGCTTGCATCACTTGTTCGATCTCTCGGACCCATCGCATCGTCACCTTTGGCTCAAAACTACCATAGTATTCAGGCGGTTTGCAAGCCATAAAGGACTTAAAAGAGCAGCCCTTTGCTTCCTTCTTGTTTTCTCCGCTAGCTTCTTCCTCGGTTGCTTTTTTAGAGACTTCTTGCGAAGATTGGGCTCTGGGTTCACCCATTCGACCATCAATTATGTTGTTCACATCTTGTCTCAACTCAGTTCGTAAGTTATCGATGAGAAACTGAATTGCCTCCATAGTGACAGGTTGTGGTGGTGGGTTTGGCTCAGACTCATCGTTTTGAATAACATGTGGTTCACTTCCTCTTGAGGAAGTGTGACTGCCCTCACCCCTGTCAGCTTGTCTTCTGCCGTCCATTACTATATAGATGAACAAATTATCGGTTTAATACACAATTCTATATAGTATTTCGTAAGCGGTAGCATGTTATCTCCTTATCTTGACTGCATTTTTATAACAGTCATACTCACTCTATGCCTCCTATATTACTAAGGCAACTTACTACTACTCTTGCTAGTTTAAGCTTAGGATGATATTCCAACCTAATTTGCTTAAACTATGGCTCTGATACCAAAACTGTAACACCCCTTTTCTCAAACCATATTTAAAATACAAATACAGTTTTCAAACATATTTTACAACTCGTGACTATAAAATAGCCACTTAAATTTTTGTTTTATTTTACAAACTTAAACTCGAGGGGTATTACAGACTCAATACAGATAACCATAATTTAAACTTACAGTACATTAACCGGTCCCAACTGCAACCTCTGCTCCTTTCACCTAAGTACATAGCATTTCAAAAACATAGTATACGTGAGACATAAAGTCTCGTGAGTAATATGGGTTTAGACCCAAAACTTTTCTATTCAAAACTTGAAATATCAAAAGTACATTGCTCAAAACTGATTTATTTCATAAATCTCAAAATATCTTACTATCTTTACTTTCAAGCTTTAAAAATACTTTCTTTCTCAAAACTGCTTTCTTTCTCTTTACTTGTGACCAACTGAAACTTATGAATTAAGTTATTTAATTCATTTAACTAGCTCCCCTCGCGGAACAGAACAGATCTGCCCACTCGGTTATGCTCATTCTGTCTCCCCTTTGTGACTTGGAACAAATTCAAGCACAAGGGTATGCTAAGCTAGACAACTACTTCGCGACGGGAGGTACCATCCCAGTAGTGTCTTCTGATCCCCCGATTATGTGGGTGATCCTAGTCCGGACAACTGGCTCATACTTCTTTCTTTCTTTAATTCTTACTTCATTTCATCTCAAATTGGTCAAAATGGGACACAATTTGTAAACAACTCTTACTCAAACATTTTATAACTCTTTACTAAAAATACTTTCAAAACTGCTTATGACATCTTAGTTCCTATAAGGAACTTCTTTCAAAATACTTTGCAAACCATACTTTAAAATCTTGTTTAAAACACTAAGCCCTTGTATAGAGCTTCATTCAAAACTATTTTCCAAACTTTAGTATTTATAAACATTTGGAAATCTTACTTTTCTGAAAATAACATTTTGCTATGTACTATAGAAATCCTCATAAAACTCACCTTGATTCTATTACGGTTTACTAAGCGTCGCGTACGGCTTTTCCCTTCCCGTGCTCAATAACGTTTGAAGCACCACCTATACAAATAGTATATATAAATACTCAATATAATTAACTTTATAATGCTAAAGTCTCATATGTCATGACTCCAGGTTATAATAAATGTATAACCATTAATACACTCGTTTTATCGTTTTCCCCGAGATACGCGTATACTGCTACAGTAATCCCGAGGGGTCGTATTTCAGTTCCGACTCTTTTCCATGAAATCTTATCCCATATTAGACTTGTGTTTCAAATTTGGAGTTCATTGGACAAGTCTAGCTCAAATTCCAAAAATCATTGGCATGAATAGTAATTTTAGCCTCTGCCGCTACAGTGACTTTTCCGCAAGGTCGGATTACAGATTTGACCATTCCCAACATGTTCTTATACCATTTTAGGGTTATGGCTAAAATTTCAGGTCAATCGGACATGTCTAGCTATGGTTTCTAGCGTTTGGAATATTTGAAATTTCTAACAATTTTGGTCCCTGTTTGAAGGCGCACTGCGCCTGGCTAGGGGCGCACTGCGCCTGGGCGCACCCCGCCCTGGACCTGGGCGCACTGCGCCTGGCGCCTGGGCAGTGGCCTGATCAGTCGCGATTGTGCACTGTAGCACGCAGTTTTCACCCATTAAGTCCTTATTTCAGTTCTTAATCGTATGGGGTTTGTTCTAGGACCAAAACCCTTGACTAACAACAAGTTTTAAGCTATTAAAATCGATTGAATCCATCATATACAAGAATTTAAGTTGTTGACCAAACTTGAAAATTCTCAATTATAGCAACTTACTTCCATGATTTTGAGTTAAGTTCTTAACTAATGGCTTATTAGAAGCATTAGCTACTTAACCCACATGATTTATAACTGCAATTGCAGTTTCAACTCAACCCAAGAACCAAATCAAGAACACACACAAAAACCTAGGTTAGAACTTTACCTCTTAGAGCTTGGAATCTTCAATTCCAAAGTTTCTCTTGATTTCTTAGCAACGATTCTTGAGCCTTTGCTTCTTCTCCCTTGCTCTCTCTAGCTCTCTCTCGTACTCTCTAGAATCCTCTGCATACTTCTGGGAAATGAGAGTAATTACTCTCTTATTAATATAATTAATATTTATAAAATAATTACATTTTAGTCCCTAACTTCCAAACTTTCCTTCAAAAATGGTCCAAAGGTCATAACTTTACCATTTATGCTTCATTACTCCCAACTTAACATTTCCTTGACATTTTTGATCATTTTCATGTCAAATGACCAATTTGCCCTTTTTGGCCACGTTTCACTATTCATGCGGCAAAACTTCAAATTTCTCATAAACTTTTATTTCTTACATTATAATTTCACAAATACATATTATTACACATAATAGTCGTACAACGTGACAAAAGACGATTTTACCCTTTTTGACTTTTTCGCGGGTTCTTACAGTCACCCCTCCTTAAGCGGATTCCGTCCTCGGAATCTTTTCGTAATCAGTGAAATTCGGATATTTTCTCTTCATTTCTGCTAGCGTTTCCCAAGTTAGGTTTGACCCTAACGGGTGCTTCCACTTGACTAGTACAAGGTCAATCTCCTTGTTCCTTAGCTTCTTAGTCTGTATTTCTAGGATGGCTTCGGGTTCCTCAATCAGTTTGCTAGGAGTCTCCACTCTCAGGTCGGTATACGGTATTACTAACTCTTCTTTACCAAAGTACTTCTTCAAGTAGCATACATGAAAGGTATCATGTATTCCACTAAGTTCAGGTGGTAACTCCAGCTTGAACGCCTGTAATCCAACTCTCTTCAGGATTCTAAAAGGTCCAATGTACCTTGGACTCAGCTTTCCTCTCTTGCCAAATCTGACCACTCCTTTCCATGGCGACACTTTTATCATCACCAAATCTCCTTCTTGCAAGTCATACGGTCTCTTCTTCAGATTTGAGTAACTCCTCTGTCGATCTTGTGCGGCTTTAATGTTGGCTTGAATTACTCTAATATTCTCATTAGTTACTCTAACAATCTCTGGCCCTGTAAGCTTTGTCTCACCCGCTTCTGACCAGCATAAAGGAGTTCTACATTTTCTACCATACAATGCCTCAAAAGGTGGCATTTTAATGCTAAAATGGTAGCTGTTGTTATATGCAAACTCCACTAGTGGCAGGTGTTCATCCCAACTACCTCCAAAATCCATCACGCATGATCGTAGCATGTCTTCTAATGTCTGGATCGTTCGTTCACTCTGACCATCCGTTTGTGGATGATATGTTGTACTTAACTGAATTCTTGTCCCCATTTTATCTTGTAATGCTCTCCAGAAGTTAGAGGTAAATCTAGGGCCTCTGTCTAACACGATAGACAATGGTGCACCATATCTTCTAAATACTTCATCGGTATATAACTGGGCTAACTGCTCCAATGGAGTAGTTTCTTTTATGGCTAGAAACAGTGCACTCTTGGTCAACCGGTCCACTATGACCCATATACTATCATGACCTCTTCTTGTTCTCGGTAACCCGACAATCAAGTCCATGGTTACATCTTCCCACTTTCCTGCTGGAATGTGCAATGACTGAGCATTTCCATGCGGGACCTGATGTTCCGCCTTAACTTGTGCACAAATGACACACTTGGAGGTGTACTTAGCTATTCTTTTCTTCATTCCAGGCCACCAATACTGTCTTTTCAGATCTTGATAAGTCTTGGTACTCCCTGGATGTATGGAATACTTTGACTTATGCGACTCTTCTAGAATCAGCTTTCTCAATCCTCCTGTCTTTGGTACCCATATGCGATTTCTGAAGGTCTTCAAGCCTTGACTATTGGTCTCAAACTGGGTTTCTTTTCCTAGCTTTTCATCTTTTAAATTTCCACTTTCTTCCACTTTCTGTTGAACTGCTTTAATCTGTTCTATAATGCTGGACACCAGTTCTATGCGCATCGACCTTGCCTTGATTCTTTTCTCGGAAACTTTTCTACTCAGTGCATCCGCTACTACATTTGCTTTACCTGGATGGTACACAATTTCGCAATCATAATCACTGATCAGCTCTAGCCATCTACTCTGTCTCATGTTCAACTCTTTTTGAGTGAACACATACTGTAAACTCTTGTGGTCGGTGAATAGCTTGCACTTTGTACCATACAAGTAATGTCTCCAAATCTTCAAGGCAAATACGATCGCTGCAAGCTCTAAATCATGAGTTGTGTACTTTTTCTCTGGATCTTTTAACTGTCTGGAAGCGTATGCTATGACCTTCCCTCTTTGCATCAATACACAGCCAAGCCCCCGATGCGAGGCATCGCTGTACACTTCAAAGTCTTCCGTCCCATCTGGCAATGTAAGGACATGTGCATTACACAACTTCTCTTTCAATGTAGCGAAAGCTCTTTCTTGTTCTTCTTGCCAACTAAATTTCTCTTCCTTTCGGGTTAATCGTGTAAGCGGTACTGCTATACGGGAGAAATCTTGAATAAATCTCCTGTAATACCCGGCAAGACCGAGAAAACTTCTAACTTCTGTTGGCGTCTTAGGAGGCTCCCATTTCATCACTGCTTCAACTTTCGCTGGATCAACTTTTATACCTTGGATAGAAACAACATGTCCAAGGAACTGCACTTCTCTCATCCAAAACTCGCACTTGGAAAACTTTGCATATAGATGTTCCCGCTTCAAAGTCTCAAGTACTAACCGCAGATGGCTCGCATGCTCCTCTTTATTATTGGAGTAGATCAGAATGTCATCTATGAACACTATAACAAACCGGTCTAAGAATGGTTTACAGACCCGATTCATTAAGTCCATAAAGATCGCTGGTGCATTCGTAAGACCAAATGGCATTACTAAGAACTCATAATGCCCGTATCGTGTACGGAATGCCGTCTTTTCAACATCACTTTCTTTTACCCTAACTTGATGATACCCAGATCTCAAATCAATTTTTGAGAAATAATCTGCTCCTTGCAACTGGTCAAACAAATCGTCTATTCTGGGCAACGGGTAACGGTTCTTAATAGTAATCTTGTTCAACTCTCTGTAATCAATGCACATTCGCATTGACCCATCTTTCTTCTTCACAAACAGAACTGGAGCACCCCATGGAGAAGAACTAGGCCTGATAAAGCCTTTATCTAGTAACTCCTGCAACTGGGACATTAATTCCCGCATCTCTGTTGGTGCTAACCGGTACGGTGCTCGGGCTATTGGGGAAGCTCCTGGAACAAGATCTATTCGGAACTCAAATTGCCTTTCTGGTGGCAAGCCTGGTAATTCATCTGGAAAAACTTCTGGGAATTCTTTCACTACTTCTATGTCTTTGTACGTCTGTTTCACTTTGTCTTCAGTCATCACATAGGCCAGGAAAGATACACATCCTTTCCTGATACATCTTCGAGCCTTAGCTACACTGATGATACTTGGCACGTGCTTTCTTCTTTCCCCATATACGTACACTTTTGCTCCTAGAGTTTTAACAGATACCCTCTTCTGTCCACAAGCTATCTTCGCGTCATTTGCACCAAGCCAATCCATCCCAATTATTACATCAAAGGACTTAATTCCAATAGGAAGGAGATTAAGTCGAAACTTCTTGCCGTTGATGTCAAGTTCACAATCTTGGTACATATGTTGAACTTCCACAAATTTCCCGTCCGCCACTTCTACTTCAAAAACTAGATCTAACAATTCTAATGAGACTTTTAATCTGGCTCCAAACCCATGGGACACAAATGAATATGTAGACCCGGAATCAAACAAGACATATGCAGGTGTCGAGTTGATTAGTAGTATACCTGAGACCACATCATGAGTCTCCTTCGCTTCTTCCCTGGTGATCTGAAAAGCTTTGGTCTTCACTTTCTGAGGTTCGGTCTTCTTCTGGGCTGTTGACACCACAGTTTCTCCTCCCTTGTTTGGGCAGTTGAAACTATAGTGTCCCATCTGATGACATGAGAAGCATTCCACCTCACTGGCTTTCCTGGCTTTGCAATCTTTCGCTTTGTGACCGAATCCGCCACAATTAAAGCAGGCATTTGATCCCGCTCGGCACTCGCCACCGTGTTCTTTCCCACACTTCTCATACTTCTTTACACTGCCCTGTCGGCTCTGACTTGAACTCATCTTCCCTTTCTTCTTTATGTTTCCACTTGTACTAACTGTCTTCCTCTTGTCACCAAAACCAGGTCCTTCCTCCTTCATTCATTTTCCAACATCTTCCACAGTTCGGGCAGCATTGATCGCCCCATCTAGCGTTTCGGCTTTCTTTACTTCTAGCTCATAGTTCCATGGCAAACCCCGGACATAGCGGTTAATTCGGGACCGCTCACTGGGGTAAGATTCCCCCACAAAAGGTAACATGTCGCAAAACTTCTTCGTATACTCATCCACCGTCAAGTCTCCTTTCTTTATTGTTAAGAAATCTTCGTTCATTTTCTCCAAATCTCGCGTGGGACAGAATTTATCTTTGAGACACGTGACAAACTCCGCCCATGACCAACCATATACCGCATCCTTTCCCAAGCTATCATATTTGGTGTTCCACCACACCAGAGCATCATCCTTCAACTGCCGAGAGGCGTAGTTGACCCGATCTTTTTCGCCACATTTACTTGCTTGCATCACTTGTTCGATCTCTCGGACCCATCGCATCGTCACCTTTGGCTCAAAACTACCATAGTATTCGGGCGGTTTGCAAGCCATAAAGGACTTAAAAGAGCAGCCCTTTGCTTCCTTCTTGTTTTCTCCGCTAGCTTCTTCCTCGGTTGCTTTTTTAGAGACTTCTTGCGAAGATTGGGCTCTGGGTTCACCCATTCGACCATCAATTATGTTGTTCACATCTTGTCTCAACTCAGTTCGTAAGTTATCGATGAGAAACTGAATTGCCTCCATAGTGACAGGTTGTGGTGGTGGGTTTGGCTCAGACTCATCGTTTTGAATAACATGTGGTTCACTTCCTCTTGAGGAAGTGTGACTGCCCTCACCCCTGTCAGCTTGTCTTCTGCCGTCCATTACTATATAGATGAACAAATTATCGGTTTAATACACAATTCTATATAGTATTTCGTAAGCGGTAGCATGTTATCTCCTTATCTTGACTGCATTTTTATAACAGTCATACTCACTCTATGCCTCCTATATTACTAAGGCAACTTACTACTACTCTTGCTAGTTTAAGCTTAGGATGATATTCCAACCTAATTTGCTTAAACTATGGCTCTGATACCAAAACTGTAACACCCCTTTTCTCAAACCATATTTAAAATACAAATACAGTTTTCAAACATATTTTACAACTCGTGACTATAAAATAGCCACTTAAATTTTTGTTTTATTTTACAAACTTAAACTCGAGGGGTATTACAGACTCAATACAGATAACCATAATTTAAACTTACAGTACATTAACCGGTCCCAACTGCAACCTCTGCTCCTTTCACCTAAGTACATAGCATTTCAAAAACATAGTATACGTGAGACATAAAGTCTCGTGAGTAATATGGGTTTAGACCCAAAACTCTTCTATTCAAAACTTGAAATATCAAAAGTACATTGCTCAAAACTGATTTATTTCATAAATCTCAAAATATCTTACTATCTTTACTTTCAAGCTTTAAAAATACTTTCTTTCTCAAAACTGCTTTCTTTCTCTTTACTTGTGACCAATTGAAACTTATGAATTAAGTTATTTAATTCATTTAACTAGCTCCCCTCGCGGAACAGAACAGATCTGCCCACTCGGTTATGCTCATTCTGTCTCCCCTTTGTGACTTGGAACAAATTCAAGCACAAGGGTATGCTAAGCTAGACAACTACTTCGCGACGGGAGGTACCATCCCAGTAGTGTCTTCTGATCCCCCGATTATGTGGGTGATCCTAGTCCGGACAACTGGCTCATACTTCTTTCTTTCTTTAATTCTTACTTCATTTCATCTCAAATTGGTCAAAATGGGACACAATTTGTAAACAACTCTTACTCAAACATTTTATAACTCTTTACTAAAAATACTTTCAAAACTGCTTATGACATCTTAGTTCCTATAAGGAACTTCTTTCAAAATACTTTGCAAACCATACTTTAAAATCTTGTTTAAAACACTAAGCCCTTGTATAGAGCTTCATTCAAAACTATTTTCCAAACTTTAGTATTTATAAACATTTGGAAATCTTACTTTTCTGAAAATAACATTTTGCTATGTACTATAGAAATCCTCATAAAACTCACCTTGATTCTATTACGGTTTACTAAGCGTCGCGTACGGCTTTTCCCTTCCCGTGCTCAATAACGTTTGAAGCACCACCTATACAAATAGTATATATAAATACTCAATATAATTAACTTTATAATGCTAAAGTCTCATATGTCATGACTCCAGGTTATAATAAATGTATAACCATTAATACACTCGTTTTATCGTTTTCCCCGAGATACGCGTATACTGCTACAGTAATCCCGAGGGGTCGTATTTCAGTTCCGACTCTTTTCCATGAAATCTTATCCCATATTAGACTTGTGTTTCAAATTTGGAGTTCATTGGACAAGTCTAGCTCAAATTCCAAAAATCATTGGCATGAATAGTAATTTTAGCCTCTGCCGCTACAGTGACTTTTCCGCAAGGTCGGATTACAGATTTGACCATTCCCAACATGTTCTTATACCATTTTAGGGTTATGGCTAAAATTTCAGGTCAATCGGACATGTCTAGCTATGGTTTCTAGCGTTTGGAATATTTGAAATTTCTAACAATTTTGGTCCCTGTCTGAAGGCGCACTGCGCCTGGCTAGGGGCGCACTGCGCCTGGGCGCACCCCGCCCTGGACCTGGGCGCACTGCGCCTGGCGCCTGGGCAGTGGCCTGATCAGTCGCGATTGTGCACTGTAGCACGCAGTTTTCACCCATTAAGTCCTTATTTCAGTTCTTAATCGTATGGGGTTTGTTCTAGGACCAAAACCCTTGACTAACAACAAGTTTTAAGCTATTAAAATCGATTGAATCCATCATATACAAGAATTTAAGTTGTTGACCAAACTTGAAAATTCTCAATTATAGCAACTTACTTCCATGATTTTGAGTTAAGTTCTTAACTAATGGCTTATTAGAAGCATTAGCTACTTAACCCACATGATTTATAACTGCAATTGCAGTTTCAACTCAACCCAAGAACCAAATCAAGAACACACACAAAAACCTAGGTTAGAACTTTACCTCTTAGAGCTTGGAATCTTCAATTCCAAAGTTTCTCTTGATTTCTTAGCAACGATTCTTGAGCCTTTGCTTCTTCTCCCTTGCTCTCTCTAGCTCTCTCTCGTACTCTCTAGAATCCTCTGCATACTTCTGGGAAATGAGAGTAATTACTCTCTTATTAATATAATTAATATTTATAAAATAATTACATTTTAGTCCCTAACTTCCAAACTTTCCTTCAAAAATGGTCCAAAGGTCATAACTTTACCATTTATGCTTCATTACTCCCAACTTAACATTTCCTTGACATTTTTGATCATTTTCATGTCAAATGACCAATTTGCCCTTTTTGGCCACGTTTCACTATTCATGCGGCAAAACTTCAAATTTCTCATAAACTTTTATTTCTTACATTATAATTTCACAAATACATATTATTACACATAATAGTCGTACAACGTGACAAAAGACGATTTTACCTTTTTTGACTTTTTCGCGGGTTCTTACAGTCCTAACTCCCACTGTTTCCTTAGAACATGAGTTATTTCTAAAAGAGCTCTTTCTTTTCCAGGTACAGCGGGATAGCCAGTGAAATGACATCTCTGATTAGGTTCAGGCTAGTCATGAGGTTCGGACGAACACTACAAGACCCTGGACTTTTAATGTACAAGTAGGACAATCCCAGCTTTACATTTCAGACAGTGTCTGCAAAACCTACTTAGTCTTAGATGTGGTCGGAATATGGTTTATATGATCTGACTGGTATGGTATTTAATTTACGGGAAACTAATTTGACAATGTATCTCATACATCGAGGATCGAACTGTTTCGACCAATGCTCCATCATCTTCCCTAAGACACATTATAACTATTAATGTTCTCGAAAGAAAATAACTGTGAAACATTTTCCCAGTTTATGTTTTCACTCAGGTTCTGTGGATCTTGTACTTCCTTTGAAGTCCTTGAAGTGTTCAAGGTTTCAATCCAATCGCTTGTTCTGATAAGCGAAGCCATATTCGTCATACGGAATGACAAATATTGCGAAGTACAAACAATTGTGTTCTATTTGAAGATTCGAGCAACACACGGCAACTGATGTGTTCGTTGCTCCTAATCTCAATCTCTTTTACATCTCTATGTAAACTTATGACTTTGTTAATTTTGTTCAAGACTTGCAATCTTCAGTTGACTCTAAGTCAACTGATTCCAAAATCTTATCCTCTGGATCTTTGGGTGATTCATTTCTTGCCATTTGTGCTTTATAAAGAACTTAATCATCATCTGACTCTAAGTCGAATGATTCCAAAGTCCTGTCCAACTAGATATTTGGTTGATTCATTTCTTTACACATTAAGAACTCAACTCATCAAGTGACTCTAAGTCAAGTGATTCCAAGGTCCTGTCCAACTGGACCTTTGGTTGAATTGATTCTTATGACATTTATCTTAACAATCATAAAAGGACACAATTCCTAAAATCCAAACACTTTGGATGCATTCAATATTCAAGTTATCATCAATCATGCATTCAACAGAATCATACAACATTTCAAGGATAATTTCAAACAACAGAAGTTAAAAGAAATTAAACGACAATTTTATTAAAAAACAAAATCCTTGAATAACGTACTATATGATAGACAATGTCATACGCATCTGAAAAGCTAATAACAATATTTCAATATCTAACTAAACTTCAAAACTGCATGAGCCGGAAATCCAATCCATATGTGCTCCTATGCGCCAATGTCCCGTACCTTACTGATTCCCTGCATACAGACCAAAATGTGACTATCACATTATGCAACAAGGAATTATGGAACATGAGTTTTGAGGTTTTTAGATATACCTGAGCTTTTAAAAGATTTTGACTTGGAGCGTCTTCCAATCTTTCCACGACTGTATCCGATTTTGTGGATTCCCAGCTTAAAACATATCCAGGCGATCTGGATTGTTTCTTGATGCGTCTTCCCACTGGACTTAATCCAGAAGTAGCTGAACCATTGGAGCTATGCCTGTCCAAGAGTGACTCGTATAAAGTCAACAGTGGACGCATTTCCATAAGGGTTTTTTTCTGGTCTTCTTTTCTATATGTCTGAATGAACAGATCGTACTTACTGGTCAGTGAAGCGAGTAGAGTGATAACACTCGACTCCTGACTCATGGAATAACCAAGTTTGTGCAACTTGCCTATGTACGCTTCAATCTGAAGAACATGCGAATCGATGCTACTTCCTTCTTTTAACTTACACTCTGCAAGTCTTTTGAAGATCCTAGCCCGTTCCTCTTCAACCGATTTTTGGAACTTTTCCTCAACCGATTGCATTAACTAATATGGCCCCAAGGATTCAAAATCCTTGCGGAACTCGGAGTCAATGGTCAATAGCATGAGGTCACGAATCTTTTCGGATTCATCAACTAATAAGTCATGTTTATCATAAAGGCTCTTTATGATGACTTGTTTCGGTGGAACCGGGATCGGGTACTCAGTGAGATGTAGCTTGCCAGCAATTCCGAGAGGCAGTCTCCAATTGCGAAGCCATTCCTTACAGTTAAGGCCAGTCAACCTTTCCATATTTAGCAGGTGCTTTCTGATGCTCTCAGAAATGGGTGAAGGAGGAGAGGGAGGAGAACAGACACTTGATTCAGACATCTTTAGTTTAATTAATCCTTTTAAATAATTACCCAATATATTATTTATTAAGGCTAGGACCCAAAATGCCCCAACTATGGTCTGAAGAGGGATGCCGTAATCACGACATAATGGTCATTAAGGTAGATAATACACTTATCAATTTCATCTTATGAAATTCCTAGATCTGTTGAGACACATTGAACTATTCAATGGCATGTTTAGTCTCGGATGTGCACCACTGTTTGTGACTGGGATGCCGAGGATCACAAACTGGGTGTGAATAACCATGCAAATTAGCTTGGTACTCTCGAAGTCAATTGTCATCTCTAATTAATGTGCCGGTTAACCACACACGCTCCGTTAACAATGACAAAATCGAGAACCCATTGCAAGTCTTTGCGGACCCCAGTTGGCGTGCCGGTAAACCACACACGCTCCACCAACGTTCCACAAAATGCAATGTGCAATCCCATGGATTAGCATCAATTCACATTTTTCCTAAAGTAACTAGATTGGGATTTTTATGAAATGTTCCAGTACTTTTAATAACGACATTATACTTTTAATGAGAATTAGGCGGCTCTATCAAACCTGTTCGGCTAACGACACTCCACTGACCAGAAGAGCGGTGGGTGAGAGTGGACACCCATTAGACTACCATTTTATAGGCAGTCTCCTTATACCCTATTTATAGGTCAGTTTTGTGAATGAGGTCTACTAATGGTATGACTAACCAATTTATCTTATATATAAAATATTAACTATTAACTATAATATATATAAGATGTATTTTAAACTTTTAAAATATTTATGTTTTATCTATTTAATTTTTTGAAAATTAACACTTAATTTTAAAATTAAATTTAAACCGTTAAACGATTTAATTTATCTTTTAATTAAACAATTATAGCAATTCAATAAGAAAACAACCAATGCTCTGTTACCACTTTAAGGTTTTTCTGCAATCTATAAACTAAAATTCTAACTTCACATGCAACCTAGAAAGGATCTATGTTTTCTATCTTTGAACATATAATAAATTAATGCTAACGGCTAACGGAAATTTCTAAATAAAATAATTAAGAGAAAAAAAAACTAACCTTTAGTTTTAATTCCTGAAGCCGAGCAGCACAAGTGTCTTGCCTCAAATGAGATCACACCCAGAAGCCCAAGCAGAGGTTAACTGTCTTAACTTCTTATTAAGAACGGTTCGCTATAAAACCTTAGAGAAAGATTATAGACGGCAAGGAGAGAAGAGAAGTTCCAAGGAGATGATTTGGAATGGTGCAAGTTTTCAAGTGATGGGGAGAGGCTTATTTATAGTGTTCAACTTTTGAACAATTGCATTCCAGCCCCTGCACTTATAATCAATTTAGCCCCTGCACTTTTAATTAATTCCAAATTAATTCCAATTAATTCTGATTAATTCCAAACTAGTTTATCATTAATTTATTATCACATAATAAATTAACGAACTATTTATTTCTCTCTCTATTTAACCTTGATGCCGGTTGGACTATCAAGGGCAACCCAAATGGACTTTGCTTCTATTAATAAGATAAATACAAATTATAAGTCATGGCTTAGACACCTAATCCAACATTAATTTGTTTAGGGTCATTCTTAGGCCCTAAATACCAACTTACATCTAATTTTTACCCACAAAAACATCAAATCTTCTTTAAAATCTTAAAAGTCCTTCCGAAAATACAAATTTTCACCAAAAATCGTTTTGTTGGATTTTTAAGCTTGAAACTGATTTCTTGCATCACTTATATCATGTTTGACTTAACAAGACTATAAGAAACATATAAAATCAGTTTCATCTCCTTTACCCATTTCTAGGGTTCTTGGGATAAAAACCCATTTTTACAATTGTTGCATCAAGGCTTCATTTTTATCAAATTGGCAACCACTACATGTTCATTTCATCATTTCTAACATATTAGGTTCATCAAAATCGCCTGGACATTCAAACCCGTGACTTAGGGTTCTTGAACAAAAATCATATTTTCTTGGTTTTTAACATATTCAAGGGGTAGAACATGTTAGATAGATGATTTTGAGCAAGGTAAGGTCATTAGAACCATAATCTCTTGAAATCAGAAGTTAGAGTTCAACTCCCGTTCAAGGTTCTAGACTTAAAACAAAGAAAATCTTACCTTTCAAGGCTTGGAATCACCAATTCCAAAGGTTCTCTTGATTTATTGGCAACGATTCTTGGACTTTTTCTTCTTCTCCCGTGCTCTCTCTCGCTCTTTCTAGTCTCTTCTGAAACCTTCTACTGACTTCTGGCAAAAGAGAATGATAATTCTCTTATTTGTATTTTAATTTTATAACATATTTACACTTTAACCCCTAACCTTCTAACTTCTTTACAAACACCCAAAATCTTGCAACAATGTTCCATCAACTTCCAACTTAGCTCCTTAATGAAATTTCTTAGCATAATGGTCATTTTCATGTCAAATGACCAATTTGCCCTTTTTGGCCAAACTTCACTATTCACGCGGTAAAATTCCAAATTTCACATAAACTTTTATTTCTTATAATATTATTCCACAAATACATACTATTTTACATAATGGTCTTGTAATGTGTCAAAAGACCGTTTTACCCTTTTACAACTTTTGCGGGTTCTTATAGCCTAATACTTGGAATATGTTAGAAAAATTTGTATGTGAAAAGGATGATAAATACATCTCTCAAGGAACATGTTTAGGTATATTTGAAAGAAAAGAATGAAAATTTGTATCTATGACAATTGGATGTTAATTTGGAACATTTCTAGATACATTATGATCAAGTTGGAATCATAATATGAATAAAATGGTGCAAATTGGTATTTGAGAAATTTGACAGCCTTGACTTTTCTGTCAAAGTCAAACAGTGGACTAAAAATCAAATTACTTTGAATTGGCTTGTCTTATGGGAAATTGGGTTTGGATATATAAAATTCTATATGTAATAAGTTAAAACCACCAAAGAATCAACAATATGAAGTTAGTTTTCTAGATAATAATAAAATGGCAAAAGATGGATGAATTTGACTTTGGTAAAAGTCTAAAATGGGACATAAGTGGAAAATGGTGCTTGTGATCAAGAAACTAGTTAAAGTATGACTTATGTGGCATGGTTATACTACAAAATGGTAACATTGAATTGAAAATACAAGCACTTGATTAAACATCGTGTAAAACACCGTTTTGTTATAAAAAAAAGACTATAATTAGACTATTTTTGGTTAAATTGTCGTTTTAAGTCTAATAAATGAAAGTTTGAGAAACGACCCAAGACTTGAACAAAATGTTTCATTTTTCATGTTGTTATTCTATATTAAAAAGGAAGTTGAAGGTTTGGGTCAAGAAAAGTTAAGTTTTGGTTAAGCCTAAAAATGACTTAATCGGAAACGGTTGAACTAAAAAGTTACTGTTTTAGCAAATACGAGCCCGTATGAGTATGAAATGAATTTATATTAACATTTATGTGTTGTTGGGTGGTTTTGGAAACAAAATATGTAAAAAGTGTGATGTTTAAAAACAGTTTTTACTTTTATAATCTTTAGCGGCAAAATTGCCAAAAATATAATAAAAGAGCGAAATGAATGATGTTTTGACATCTAAGCATTGATATTGATTTATAATTATGTTGAGATCAGAAAGTGACTAAAATTTCATGTTAAAACCCGTGAAAACACAATTGGGCAAAGTAGGATGCCTAAATAGAAAAACGGTCAAAAAGTGTCGAAACAAAAAGTAGCTTAAAAGGTTCCGTGAAGCTTTATACATGTTTAAAGACTATTGGTACATTGTTGGGTTATATAACAATGACTTAAACAAGAGTTTACACGAATTTTGGACTAAGTTGACAAAATGAGACAAAAATGGTAAAATTGTCCAAAATGGTTATTATGCTTTAAGAGTCATACTTAACCATTATAATAGAATTAGATAATGACTAGTAGTAGTCAAGAATGATTAGACACATGATATATGCTTAGTTGTCTAATATGTTCTAATCTTCTATTAGATTAATAGATATTGAAGGACGTTGGAAGCAATGAAAGGATAGAGTTATGTGGATTAGCGTAGCTAGACATACCTAGCTACCGAGGTGAGTACATGTGGCTTTTTCCCACTATGGGGTACATGGCAAATTACTAATAAAGCCTACAATGATTACAAAAGTATGTTTTGGCATTAAGCCTACAATGATTACGAAAGTATGTTTTGGCATTAAGCCTACTTTGTTATTGAAAGATTGTTTTGGCTTCAAGCCTACTATGCCTGTGAAAGAATATTTTGGTTGTCAGTCTAATATGTGTTAATGTTATGAATCTATTTCAAAAGAACAATGATATATGTACTAAATGATTTGATCCTTATATAAGTTTATGAAAGACTTAATTTGTTAATGTTTATGTTATTGCACATGCATCTCATGGCATTCATGATATCTAGTACAAAAGATAAGTAATGCTTTTATGCATGCATAGAGTGTGATTGCATGAGTCAGCGAGGTCCGGACACGTTCCCGTAACGGGATTACAGACTCTATTGGGATGGTACCTCCCGTCGCGAAGTAGAAGTCTTTTAGATACCATTATAGGAATAATTGTTTTCCTATTTTGGTAAGCCTTGGTCTTTATAGACCTCTAGACACGGTGAATAACCGTGAGCTTTTGTCACGAATGTGACCTGGTCTTTTAGACCTCAGACGCGGGTACTCGCGAGCTTTGCATTGGTGTGCGAAACATGCATTGTATATGCATCTATTTTGTATTAATCATATTGAACTGATTATATTGTTTAAGTTTCAAAACTTCTATAAGTTGTTTTCGTAAAGAATTTTGGAAGTAAATGACAATTATATGACTTAGATTGTAAATAAGTTTTTGAAAAGAAAAGGTCAGTCATATGACTTATTTTGCAAAGGATTTTGAAAAGAAATGTATCAAATGTATGATATTGATTATAAAACATTTTCAATGATGTTTTGAGTCTAAAACCCATGTAGCTCACGAGACGTTTTCGTCTTACGTATTTTATTTTTATGCCATGTATCCCAGGTTCTAGGCATGAGTAATAAAAGCAAGTAGATGACCCGAAGAAATTGAGATTTTAGAAGGAGTGAGCTTTGGCCGATGTAACGGTTTGTATCCTAACTTGCTTTCTATGGTTTAGTTTGATATGAAGTTGTAACCCCCATAGTTGTTCAAACATTTGTACAACTTAATTGTTTTTGTTGGGACCAAATTTTTAAGACATGACCTTATGTCATGAGAAAAGTTTTTAAAAGTTGACATTTTGTCACATAATGTTTTAAAACATGATGGAATAATATTTATGCGCTTTTGGCGTTATTATGGTTTTTCAAAAAAAAAAATATGAAAAATCGGGGTGTTACACTTCTAGCATTTATATTTATAATTTGTTCAACTATTAACATAGTTGAGAGAATGTTTGTAATTAAAGTCCTCCATCTACTAACGAATTCCTTTATTTAAATAGTAAATCTTAAGCTTCAGCTATTGTTCATTATTTGCCTTAACTAAGAAAAAGTTTGCACCCTAAGTTTAATATCAGTACAACCATCTTATTTTCCAAATAACTTTAATATACCATTTTATAAAAATTCAAAGTCAGTGAAATTAAACTCAATTAGTGTATTTTCATTAAATTTCCATATCTCTTAAATAGACATCGGGTATATTAATACTTTAATTATTAGTTCACACTAATTATAATACTTAAAATATAAACATTTTTGGGTGTCACAACCACTACCATATAAGACACTAGATGATTGCATATAACCCATGTTATATATCACAATGTTTGTAGTAAGCAAAAGCATTTATTTGAGGGTAACTTATGCTTACAAAATCACAACGATCTCACCCAATCCTTAGTAATGGATCCTCTTTACGTAACACTCTTTTACACTTCCTTGATCACCAATCACATATAAATATGTATGCAACATGTTTATATACTATTTAAATATTAAATGACAAACAAAAAAAGCTAAACCATAGTTTGGCGCCTATACTTCATCACCATTGAACCCCAGTGCTTGTATCGTTCTAAGTTCTAACTTAAAAGATGTTATTGAAGAGGTTGCCAGAGGGTTGTCAGACACCAATCCTAACCGCACAAATCTCGTCGATTGTCAGATGCCCGCCTTCGTCTACAACTGTCTATGTTGAGCTTCATTATTTTGCGATTTCCACTCCCAAATCGACTTGGTTTTCATTGCAGGTTTTAAATTATCGATTATTGTGGTATTAGGATTTTTTTGGCACTCTAAAAGAAAGAAACTCCTTGTATGTTCTTAAACATCATAAATTGCTAAGCACCCATACAAACATATCGCAAAACTTCGAAACCACCGGTCTTCTCCCATGATCTATAATTTCAAATGAAAATGAATGATTTAGTAACAATTCCTCATCTTACTGATTGTCCACCAAATTCCATAAATTCACCCAGTCAAGAAATACGAAAATCCCTCTTAATTGCTCCTTCCATCATCAAATTCGCCCGTTCCTATCGTCTTCTCTCATAGATGACACTATAATCCATAAAAAAAGTTTATTTTAATTAAATAGTCACCACATCCTCAGTTCACACCTAATTAAATAACAACTATTTAATTGTGACCTATTTTATTGATACATAATTAATCATAAATCCTCGATGCTTCACCATAGTCTCTCCAATTAAACATATGTATCATTTTACACAAGAGATTTGATAATTCACGTATTAATGACAAAACTCTAAAATACCGATGAACACAAAGCTTTCACAACACCTTAGTATATAGTGAGACATTCTCCACCCAAAATCACCCAAGTCCATTATTATTTTACTTACAAACAAAAGATCCGATTAAAAACATAATAAACAATTAAACGAGTATTTTAACACCTTAGTACTAAAATGTGTAAATAACTTGAAACACTCAAAAATTATGTTAGTGCTTCGCGAGCTTTGAGGATGATTCAACGGGGCCGTGCGGTCAATCATTTAGAACTTCTATTTTGAAATTGCAAGTTTTACAAATGGGATGAAGTTTATTTATCGGTATAATAATAATAATAATAATAAAAATAAAAATAATAAATAAATAGTTATATTAATATAATAAACAATAATAAACATAAAATAGAAAATGAAGTTAAAGCTATTTTATGATGATTATTTATCAGTATCATTTATTTTGTTATATTAACCGGAGGGACTAACAAAAAGACACCTTGTGAAAAAAACCAAAACTGGACCGGACCATTAATTTCCACTATGGATCGTCGTGCAATTAGTCTATTGTTGGGACGTTACACCGAATATTTATTGTTAAATTTACCATCATACCCTCCTACACTCACTCTCATGTTATGCTGTCCTAACAAATGACTAGGGTGAATTTCGTCTTCCGTCAGCTAAAAAAATTCACACCATTTGACCTGAGTAAAGGAAAACAGAAGGGTGTGATAAAAAAAATTCAAAATCAGAAAACCCACCCAAAACGATAAAAAAAACTCACTTGCTGCATGCTCCTCCTAGGCTCACACAAGAGAGGAGCCCTCACAAATCAGACAACACTCTCTTTCTATAGACGCTTGTAAACCCTCTCTCTCTCATCAATTTCACAATCGACTGATAAAGGCATCTTTTGATGGTTTCTGCACTCATCTTTACGCACATTCTGCAGTAGCATTTCACTCGAATTAGGGTTTTTCCAAACAATTTTTCTCGGGAAAAGAATTTCCGTTCTTAGGTTCTGTTTTCTTTTTCTTATTTCGAAGTGCTCGTTGATTTTGCAGTACATAAATGCATGTGCTGATTTTTTGCGTAAATGTGCCGTTTGACTGTTCGGCGTTGCTTTGATTAATGTTTTTGCTTGTTTGGTTGTTCAAATTGTAGGGTTTTGCTTTCTGTTCTTTTTATGTTGTTGTACTTGTCCGAAATTTTATGTTGAACGATCATCTACGTATTCTGCTTTGTTCGATGTTCTCTTGTTCTTACCGCCATTAAGTTGCTTTTCTAGGTGAAAAATCTAGTAACATTTGTGGATTTTTCACATATGCATAAACATTGTTTCGTTTTTGCTTTGATGAGGTGTATTGTTGGTTGCTCAGCGAGCTAATTTCAGTAATACAATGCTACTTTACTTATGTTTACAGTATGTGAAATGGAGAGTTATTTCACCTTATGGTTTACTTTGTTTTTATTACCCTGTACTTGCATCATATTACTCTAAATGCTTCTATTCTTAGAAATATCCTTGTTTCATACTTCCAGTTTAAGCCTAAGCTTAATTTGTCTGTTGTTGAAAGCTAAGTATCTCTGTCTAATAGGTAGCTGCTAAAAGTGTAAAAAATTCTATAACAACCATGCTGCTGTATTTGGGAAATGAAGGTGTCATTATTATATTGAAAATGACTAAGTTTTTATGTGGCTTTCTGTCTGATAAAGCTATAGAGAATGACATTATATATAGTTTCAAGGATTAAGGCCAGTTATATCATTACAATAATTGATTTATCACCGTATTTCTTCTATGAAATTCTAGAATGCTACAATGAAATCACTTTGCAGTATTATATGTCTAGTAAAACAGATACATTCGATTCTTTATATTCTTTGCAAGGTGGTGTAATGCTTGTTTTTTGATGAAACAGATTTTGATGATGGAAGAAAATCCTTCACCTGCTGTTTTGGAAGGGAAGATAACTGGCATAAGTTTTTCTTTGGCCACTCGTCAAGAAATTGTTAGTTTTTTCACCTTCCTGTATAAATATCAATTATCTTGGTATTTTTTATTCTGATAACTTTTTCTGTGTGTGATGCATGAACATACAAATTCGGGTAGTGTTTGGCCTCCATTAGTGATTGCCCCATTAGCCATACGAGCCAGCTTTCAAATCCATTTCTTGGACTTCCTTTAGAAGTCGGGAAATGTGAATCTTGTGGTACTGCAGAACCTGGAAAGTGTGAAGGTATGTAATGTGTTATCTTTTGCTTATGTTAATGTTTAATATGTCTGATACATTCTGTATTAGGCACATTTAATTAATTAGTTATCTTGAATTTATTTTCTAAAATCTATTTGTCTTGCTCATTTCAGGTCATTTTGGGTATATAGAGTTGCCAATTCCAATATATCATCCATCACATCTTAGCGAGTTGAAGCGTATTTTAAGTTTGATATGCCTGAAGTGCTTAAAGTTCAAGAATAGAAGGGTATTTATTTTTTGGTTTCTTTAAGTTATGTCTCACCTCATCTTTTCATTCGTAAATCTTTTACTTGTACTTTCAGTTGCAAAACAAGACAGCCGGGATGCTTGAAAGAGCATTAACCGTTTGCTGTGAGGTAAACATCCTACCTTATTCTGTGGTGTTTGCATTTCACATAGGTAGTTGTTATTTTTCATCATTTGGAAAGCACTCTACATAAATCATTTATTATTTTTATTTATCTTACATTTTTCTCATGTTGTTGTATAGGAAGCTGCCTATGTTACCGTCACTGAAAAGGAAAAAAAGGACGGTGCATGGTTCTTGGAGCTCAAAGTTCCAGCAAAATCTTATAGAGAAGGATTATGGCGGTTTCTTGATAAATTTGGGTATCGATACGATGATGGGAGTACACGGCCTTTACTTCCATCGGAGGTAATACATGAAACTATTCAATGCATTTTAGATAATCAGTTGACTAAAGATAGGTCTGATTTGGTAATTTTATTATATGTGCAATGATTTCAGGTGTTGGCAATGCTGAAGAAAGTCACTGAAGCAACAAAAAAGAAGCTAGCCGGTAGAGGGTGTTTTTTTCAAGAAGGGTATATAATGCAACATCTTCCAATCCCTCCAAATTGTTTGTCAACACCAGATGTCTCTGATGGCATGAACGTTATGTCTTCGGTTTGTTTTCTTTTCTTTTCTTGATTCCTGAAATTAGTTTAGAGTTTTTATGCACGAATAATCATCATGCCACTAGCCATTTATGAAAATGAATCATCTCTTCTTGTTTTTGCTAATATGATCACTTAGCTTTTCAATGGGACAAGAATTGCAGTTTTTTGTCCCATCCAAAAGACATGAATCCCCTTTACTTATCATCATAAAAATACTGTCCTGTGTAAAAAAAGCAACCTTAAAGGAATATACGTGAAGTTCACATACATTTTAAAAAGTTGAGTAATC
Organism: Cichorium intybus; assembly: GCA_023525715.1. Classification (NCBI taxonomy): domain Eukaryota; kingdom Viridiplantae; phylum Streptophyta; class Magnoliopsida; order Asterales; family Asteraceae; genus Cichorium; species Cichorium intybus. Next base: position 85,974,753 of record CM042015.1, on the reverse strand, counting down.
ATAATTGCAAAAACAGAAATTCTTATTCATGCTAGTGGCCAATATTGTAATAATAATTGATGTCTACAACTAATTTCATCTATCTTTTTATACTTCGTGTAGCATCATTCATTAATTTTATATTCTATCAGGACATCTCAATGACGATGCTTAAGAAAGTTTTGAGGCAAGTGGAAATCATCAAAAGTTCGCGATCTGGTGTTCCTAATTTTGAATCACTTGAAGTGGAGGTTAATGACTTGCAGACGGCCGTGGCACAATATTTGCAATCAAGGGGAGCTAAGGTGATACTTCTGGTTGTTTATATACTTCTTTAGGTTAAATGCAAGAATAGCAATGTACTTCCATTGATTTGCATATTACAACATTCTGCTTTCAATTCTTATTTCAACATCATACTTTGACAAATCTACCCAATTATACACATGTTTTACAAATACAACTCAATTTTGAATGCTATAATTGGGTAGATTTTGCAAAGTATGATGTCCTATAAGAAAAAAACGAAAGCACGCTGTTATAATTGGTTTCCTGCCGTTCTAAAAAAAACACTGCTATAATTGGGTGTTTTTTTAGAGTACAATGTTGTAATAAGAAAGAAAAGCAAAAGTACAATGATGTAATAGAAAGAAATGAAAGTAGGATGCTATAATACACAAATAAATGAAAGTGTGTTGCTATTTCTTCCATGTAGCATTCTACTTTCATTTCTTATTACAACACCGAACTTGGAAAAATCTACCCAGTTGTAAAAATGCTATCCAAATACAAAGCAATTCTGAATGCTATAATTGCGTAGATTTTGCCAAGTATAATGTCCTAATAAGAAAAATTTTAAAGTACAGTGCTATATTTTACAAAATACAATGCTTTAGTAAGAAAAAAAGTAAAAGTACGGCGCTGTACTAGACAGAAATGAAAGTAGGGCTGTAGGATGCTATGAAACACAATTTAGTGAAAGTATGTTGCTATTTCTTGCATTTGGCCCTTTTGTTTATCCTATTTCAATTTGATGCAACTAATGTTTTCTTTTTTCATACTTTAATTTCTTCTAGGCCTCCCCTAACAGAAGCACGCGCTACGGGATTGCCAAAGAACTGAACGACTCGTCTTCGACAAAAGCGTGGCTGGAGAAGATGAAAACCCTTTTCATAAGTAAAGGATCGGGTTTTTCTTCTCGCAGCGTCATCACTGGCGATCCATACAAAGGTGTGGGCGAAATCGGAATTCCATTCGAGATAGCTCAGAGAATAACATTTGAAGAAAGGGTAACCGAATACAACATGAAGTTCCTGCAAAAGCTAGTAGATGACAAGTTATGCTTAACATATCGAGATGGTCAAAATACATATTCTTTAAGAGAAGGATCAAAAGGACATACGTTTTTAAAACCGGGACAAGTTGTTCACCGCAAGATTATGGAGGGAGATGTGATTTTTATCAATAGACCGCCAACTACACACAAGCATTCGTTACAAGCCCTATCTGTTTATATTCATGATGATCATACTTTTAAAATTAACCCTTTAATCTGTGGGCCATTGAGTGCTGACTTTGATGGAGATTGTATTCACATCTTTTACCCTCAATCCCCTGAAGCAAAAGCTGAAGTCTTGGAGCTTTTTGCAGTTGAAAAGCAGCTTTTGAGCTCACATAGTGGAAATGTGAACTTACAACTTGGGTCGGATTCTTTGTTATCTTTAAAAGCTTTATTCAAGAAATTCTTCTTCAAGAAATCAGAAGTCCAACAACTCGCGTTGTTCACATCAAGTACATTACCAAAACCTTCAATGTTAAAAGCCCGGGATTCTGGCCCGTTATGGACTGTTTTGGAGCTTCTGGAAACTTCTTTACCTCCTGGATTTGATTGTTCTGGTGAACAGTTTTTGATCAAAGATAGTAAAATATTGAAGATGGATTACAGTCGAGAGGTGATACAGTCTATCATCAATGATGTCATCAGCTCGATTTTTTTCACTAAAGGCCCGAAAGAGGTGTTGAAGCTTTTTAACTCTTTGCAACCGATGCTAATGGAGAATCTTTCTAATGAAGGATTTAATCTAAGTTTGGAGGATTTTATTGTCCCGAAAAGTGTTTTGAAAGATATTGAGACCGAGCTTCAAGATTTATCTTCTTTGTTATATCATTTGAGATCCACTTACAACGAGGTGATCGCGTTACAGCTCGATAAACATTTGCGGGTAGTAAAATCACCAATTTCTGAATTTATCTTGAGGTTTTCATCGATGGGGAGTTTGATCGATCCCAAGAGCGATTCAGCTGTTACAAGAATCGTCCAACAAATTGGTTTTTTGGGATTACAGATACTTGAAAAGGGGAGGTTGTATTCAAGAACTTTGGCTGAGGATTTATCAAAACATTTTCTTGGGAATTACCCATTTCCTGAACAATACCCGTCTGAGGAATTCGGGTTGATCCGTGGATGTTTGTTCCACGGGCTTGACCCGTATCAGGAAATGGTGCATTCTATTGCGAGCCGGGAAGTGATGGTGCGGTCTTCAAGAGGGTTGACCGAGCCTGGGACTTTGTTTAAGAACTTGATGGCTATTCTTCGAGATGTTGTTATTTGTTATGATGGGACTGTAAGAAATGTCTGCAGCAATTCGATTATACAATTTGAATACGGGGTGCAGACACAGAATATGTTTGCGGCTGGTGAACCGGTGGGAGTATTGGCGGCAACTGCCATGTCGAACCCTGCGTACAAGGCGGTTCTGGATTCTTCCCCGAATAGTAACTCCTCTTGGGATATGATGAAGGTATCCGTTCCTTCTGATTCATTTAAGGCTAATTGCAAGCAAGAGCAATGTACTTTCATTGGTTTGCTTGTTATAGCATCCTATTTTTATTTCTTCCTATTACAGCATTCTGCTTCAATGCTATGATACCCAAATAAGTGAAAGTACATTGCTATTTCTTGCAATTAGCTTGATTTGAAGGTTTTTTTGCTTGTATGTTCGCTATTCTGTGATTTCCATCATTTACCAGATTCTGCATTATACTTTCATGCCATCCAAATACAAAGCAATTTTCACTGTTATAAATGGATACAAATTTCAGGGTATTGAAAGTACAATGCTGTAATTGGTTAGATTTTTTTAAAAGCACGACGTGTTAATAAGAAAAAATTGGATGTGCGATGCTGTAATGGAAAGAACTGGAAGTAAGGTGCTATAATACACAAATAAATGAAAGTACATTGCTAATTCCGTCATTTAGCTTAATTTGAAGTTTTTCTAGCTTTTATTCTTGGTATTCTTAAATCTTTCTCCCATTTCCAATTTTTTAGGAGATTTTGCTTTGTGGAGTGAATTTCAAGAACGTGCATAATGATCGTCGGGTGGTATTGTATCTGAATGACTGTGATTGTGGCAATAAGTATTGCCTTGAGAAGTCTGCATATATGGTGAAAAATCATCTGCGAAAAGTCAGCCTTAAAGATGCTGCAGTGGAATTCCTCATAGAGTATGTCTTCTCTTGTTACTTATTGACTTTTGACTTTGTAGGTTAACCACAAAAGTATCCGGTTTGACCCAAATCTTTATTAATTACTCATATTGTTTGCTGATTTCTTCATACAGATTCCAAAGACAGCAGATTACAGTTGATAATGCTGATATTGGTGGAGGACTTGTTGGTCATGTTCATCTCAACCAGGTTATTGTTTTTTTTTTTTTAATTTATTGCGAACATATTGCTTTCCCGATATTGATTTCTTTAGTTTCACAATAAGGTTTAATTTTCTCCCTGTTTTCTTTACCATATTTGAGTAGGCAATGTTGAAAGAATCCAGAATAAGCATGGAAGAAATTCTATCAAAATGTGAAGACACCTTGAATGTCTACAGGAAGAAGAAAAAATGTGGATATCTGTTCAAGAAAATGGCTTTATCTTGCAGGTATATAATATGCTATTTTTATTACTTTGTGAGCTTATTGGGGACATGACTTAAATCTGATGAGCTAAAATTATGAGTGTTTCTCTCTGACTCAATACAAAAAGAACAACTTAATACAGAAAGTCAGGGAAAGAAGGCTTTCACATTAAGTCCCAACTTTTTACAAATTTGCCCTCGTTAAGTGCGTCAATATTTTTCAAATAATGCTGTGTCCTAACGGCGTTTAAGATATAATTTAACTTTTCTCGTGCATTATTTTTGCAGTGAATGTTCGTTCCACCAATCATCAGAAAACAAATGGATGCCATGCTTGAAGTTCTTTTGGCAGGACATTCCCGATATCCAATTGGAGAAGACTGCCCGTATATTTGCTGACTGTATTTGTCCTGTTCTGTTAGATACAATTATTAAAGGTATTCTTTGTTTCTTGTCTATTTCTATTTGACATGTCACCTGCCCTGGGTAACAAACAGGGGTTTAAAGGTTGCGACTCTCTGAACTATTTTGTAATTGAATAGGTGATCCACGGGTTAAAGAAGCAAATATCATTTGGATAAGTCCAGAAACGACAGTTTGGATTAGAAATCCAAATCAGGATAAAAGAGGTGAGCTGGCAATTGATGTAATTCTCGAGAAAGAAGCTGTTAAGAAAAGCGGGGATGCGTGGAGGACAGTCATGGATACTTGCCTTCCCATAATCCATTTGATTGACACCACACGGTCCATTCCCTATGCAATTAAACAAGTTGAGGATCTTCTTGGTATATCTTGTGCGTTTGAGCAAGCTGTTCAGGTCACCATCTGTCCCTCTATATATATATATATATATATATCATCTTAATTTCTAATTTGGTCACTGGACTTAAAATCATTATTATAAATCATCCAACCATTCAACCATTGTGCACTTTTATAAAACCATCATACTTTTGGAAACTGTTATAGAAACTATCCAATTTTGTAGACAACTAGACATGTTACATGTTTTATAGTTGAAATTATCCAAAATTTCATTTTTTATAGGCTTGTAGTAATTTTCAATAAAACACCACATGCTGCCTGTTACTTTGGATTCTCCGATTATAATATGAATCGTTTAATTTTCTGTAAATTGACCCGTTTTTGTTTATTCTGCAGCGCCTCTCGACTTCTGTGTCAATGGTTTCCAAGGGGATGTTGAAAGAGCACCTACTTCTGTTGGCAAATAGCATGACTTGTGCAGGAACCCTTGTTGGTTTTAATCAAGCTGGCATAAAGGCATTATCCAAAACTCTTAATTTCCAAGTACCCTTTTCTGAAGCAACATTATACGTGAGTCATAAACTTTATGCATCATATTTTATGTTGATGTTGTACTCGAACTTGACAAGTTTACCCTTTAAATTTCTCCAGACACCAAAAAGGTGTTTTGAAAAGGCGGCCGAGAAGTGCCATGCTGATTCCTTATCGAGCATTGTGGCGGCTTGTTCATGGGGTAAACCTGTAGCTGTGGGAACTGGATCTCGATTTGATATTCTATGGGACACACGAGAGGTTTGTACTTGATTCCATGGTTTATCATCAGAGCGTAGAGTGAAGTTACTTATATACCCTTATTTTACCCTCATTTTATCTTAGGGTTAAATGCAAGAAATAGTAATGTATTTTGATTAATTTGTTTATTATAGCATCCTAGGCCTAGTTCAACATTGTACTTCGAAAAATCTGCCAAATTATAGCATTGTCATCCAAATACAAAGCAATTTTCACTGCTATAATAGGTAGATTTTTGAAGTATAATGTCCTAATAAGAAAAACTTGTAATTACAATGCTATAATTGGTGGATTTTCAAAGGCAAAATGCTTTAATTGGAAAAGAAGTTGAAAGCACCATGCTTTTATAAAAAGTAGGATGCTATAACACAGATAAATGAAAGTACCTTGCTATTTATTGCATTTTGCCATTTTCTCCATGACAATAGTTATAATTTCCAAACATGAAATGTGATTATTACAACTTGAAGCAACAAAAGCACGTCTAAACACTAGTCAAACTTGACAATGTTTATTATAATTGATTACTGATTTTGATCATCCAAATATCATATACTCGCATACAAAACGCACATCCAAACATCCACTGAATTTTGCTTCTTTAACGTTGTCTCATAATATGAAATATGTTTTCAGGTTGAACTAAACCAAGAAAATGGCATTGATGTATACAACTTTCTGCACTTGGTACACGGTGGTACTGAAGAAGAAGCTGACAGTGGCTGCCTCGGTGGCGAAGTTGACAGCTTCGAGATGGATTTCATGGAGGCTGGTTCTCCAGAGCATGATTCTGGTGCTCCTAAACCAGTTTTCGAGGACGGTTTGGAATTAAATCTTGATGATATGGAGGGCGCAGCTCCAGACAATGGTGGTGGCTGGGGCGCGGCTGCCGGAAGTACACCCACTGACGGTGGCGGCTGGGGAGCAGCTTCCAAGGCTACAACAACTGAAACCGGTGGCTGGGGAGCAGCTTCCAAGACGACAACCACTGAAACTGGTGGTTGGGGAGCAGCTTCCAAAAGTACAACCGCCACTGAAACTGGTGGTTGGGGAGCCGCTTCCAAGAGTACACCAACTGATGGTGGTGGCTGGGGAGCAGCTGCGAAGACCACGCCGGTGGCTCAAGGTGGTTGGGGGGAAGCGAAATCTGATAAAAATGAGCAGACTGAAGCGTCAGGTAGTTGGGGAAAGAAAAAAGACATTGAACCAGTTGAAAGCGGATGGGGGGCAACCAAATCTATTAAAGAGGCCGAGCCAACCGGGTCATGGGGTTCATTTGGGAAAAAAGATGATAAAGGTGATGAACCGGCATGGGGTGCAAAGAAACCTGAGAGCGAAAAGGGGTCAGGATCGGGCTGGGGTAAGAAACCGGAGGAACCCGCATGGGGCGCCAAGAAACCGGAGTTGGAAACTGCAAAGGGATCAGGTTCTTGGGGTAAAAAAGATGAAAGTGGATCAGCTTCCTGGGGTAAAAAAGACGAAACTGGATCAGCTCCCTGGGGTAAAAAGGATGAAAGTGGATCAGGTTCGTGGGGCAAAAAAGATGAAACCGGGTCAACTCCATGGGGTAAAAAAGATGCAAGTGGATCAGCGTCCTGGGCTAAAAAAGATGAAGCCGGGTCAACTGCATGGGGTAAAAAGGATGTTAAAGCTGACGAGCCCGGTTGGAAGACGCCTGGTCAATCCAATGTTCCGATCGAAGATTCTTCAAAGTCCAACCAGTGGGGTAAAAAGGATTCGTGGAAAGCCCAGCCAGAGTCAGAGTCGTCTGGTTCTGGTTCTGGTTCATGGGGAAAATCGGTACAAAAACCTGATTCTGTACCAAAATGGGGGTCTGTGGAATCTGAGGGTAAAATCGAGGGGTCGGATTGGAGTACAAAGGTGGAGGAGAAAACTGAAAAGAAGGATGGGTGGGGCGCTCAATGGGGTGCAAAGAAAGATAAACCGAATTCAACTCCCACTGCTGAAGAAAGTACCGAAGGTGAGAAAGCTCCCGAGAAACCAGGAGCGTGGGGGTGGAATAGAAAAACCGAACAGAAACCGGATCAGGGTGGTGGTTGGAAGAAAAAGGAAGGATGGGGACCGAGAAGGGAACGGCCTGTTCGGCCACCTGGTGGTCCCAATGACGGGCCGAGACCGGGTGGCCCGTACACCGTCACCAGGCAAAGGTTGGATCTGTTCACCTCTGATGAACAAGAGATTCTTGCTGAGATTGAGCCCATTATGCAATCTCTCCGAAACATCATGCAACAAGAAGGGTAAATTCTATACTCCATAGCCTTTGCCAATATATTTTCCTAAGGAGTAAGGACATTTATCTCTTTTGCATGAACGAGACACCCCGTCCCATCATGTTTCACCTTTTCGAGTGGGACAAAAGTTGAGTCGTCTCAAAGTACATTGCTAATAGCACTTTTTTTTTTTTTTTTTGTGAAGGTACAATGATGGCGATCCTTTGTCTGCTGAAGATCAGAAGTATATTCTTGATAATGTCTTCAACCATCATCCAGACAAAGCTCAGAAAATGGGAGCTGGAGTCGATTACGTCATGGTATAATTTCACCAATCTACTACATTTTGGTTCTTTACCTTGTTATTAGTGAATATTATGTATACAAACGAAATCAACTAAAAATCGAAGGTTAAGCACTGTATCTGTATCTGTTAAGTCCGTTATTAAGTTAAAATGAAACTGAACCTTTCTTTTATCTCCTTGTTCCACTTGCTTTCGATTCCTGAATTCTATTATTATTCTTGTTGACTTTTTTTTTTTTTTTTTAATAATTGTAGGTCACGAAGCATACGCAGTTCCAAGACAGCCGATGTCTATACATTGTATCAACAGACGGCCGGAAAGAAGATTTCTCGTACCGAAAATGTCTCGAGAACTTTGTGCGGGGAAAATATCCCGACAAAGTGGATGAATTCATGCCAAAGTACTTCAAGAAGAATCAACCTCGACCCCCTCGCCCCGGTCCAGATGAAGCCGGGACCCCTAATTCCCAGCCGGGATGGAAACGTGATTCCAATGATGAATCCGGGACCCCTCGTTCACAGGGATGGAAACGCGATTCCGGAGACGATGCCGGGACCCCTCGTTCACAGGGATGGAAACGCGATTCCGCAGATGATGCCGGGACCCCTCGTTCACAGGGATGGAACCGCGATTCCAGTGCGGTGGCAGATGAAGCCGGAACCCCTCGCTCTCAACCGGGATGGAATGTGGTGGCCGATGGTGCCGGAACACCTGTTTCCGGGTGGAAGGAGGCCAGCCCGGCGGCAGAAGGTGGGAGTGGGGCATCTGCAGGTGGATGGAACCAGGGGGGTTCTAGCAGTACAGGGGCACCCCGGTCAGGATGGGGGTCTTGAGGTTAATTTGAATTTGGAGGTAAGTTGTACTGTAGGCTGCTCGCGTTTTTAATCTCTGGTGCACAGTAAGTAGTAAGTAAGGTAGAATGAATTAACTGACAGTAGCTTTTGGTAGAATGATGGGATAATTTGGATGATTAATGGTGTTTGCATCTGCGATTTGTGATGTGTATGGTTATGCAGATGCAGATGGGTGTGTTATTTGATCAACATTATATATATATTCTATGTGCATGGTGAGACTGATGTTGGTCATTTTTTTATCTTGTCGAGATGAGAAATGTTCGTTTGTGATGAATCATGTGAAATTGTACGACATGATCCCACTTTTGTCGATATGTTGATTTTATGTTTTTGCATATAACTTTGTTATTTGCTATTCTTTGTACAAATGAGACAACCCGGAGACCTCCTATACACCCGTCCCTTATCTTATACCCGGTTTTGTGAATTACGGTCACTCTCAAACTCTTCATTGTCCACTAGGAGATGAGCATGTGAATCATCCTCTATTTCAACCCTTCATTTACTCGGTTTTGGCAAAACCAACCCATTCCTGCAACATTGTCTATTATCAAACTGAACTTCCTCATATCGTCTTCCACATCATCGACTTGGTTTTCTAAATCAACTATAAAGTCACTTTCTTTAGCACCCTTACTAGCATCTCTGCTATCTTGCATGTCGCTATAAAGTTAAATAAATCATCAAAATCCTCATGTCAAAAGTCATCTGCATAACAATGATCAAATACCTCATGTCAAAAATCATCTGCATAACAATGATCAAATAACCTGTAGAGTAAATTATACTTTTGGTGGTCCATATGGTTTGCATAAAATCATACGTTTGGTCCAACTACTAAAAAATTGATATGACTAGTCCCTGTGGTTTCTAAATTTTTCTTCGCAACCATCCATATAAAGTAACCTTCTTTCCCTTTCCAAAACCGCATTATACTCGCTCCTATACAATCATATTATGTTCTACAATATCATCAGATCAGACGATCGAAGTAGCGTTAACCTGACTAGTTATTGATGCCATTGGTGTAACAGTCACAGTGGTGACTTCACCGACGTCAAAGGACACATAATCATCTTCTTCTTCCTCATCAACCAAACCAAAGTGGTGGAGAGAGAGAGAGAGAGAGAGTGTGTGTGTGTGTGTGGGGCCGTGTGGAGGTGGCATGGTTTTTTCCCGAGCTTTTTGTTATTAATTATATAGAAGGATAAAAAGAATAAGAAAAAATATATTAAAAAGGGTAAGAAGGTTATCTTATATGGATCAGGTACCTTCGATGTAAGATTTAGGGATTTCATATCAATTTTTTAATAGTTAGACCTAAAATGTGATTTGTGCAAACGGACCAAAAGTGTAATTTACTCTAATATATAGTTAATGACTTTTGAGAAATCAGTTAACGGTAGAACGACTATAAAACGTTGATCTAGTCCTAAGCTCATTCTTATCTTATGTTCCACTTTACATTAAAGTCAGAGGGACGAGGCTTGCAACGAAATAAAAAGCAAGTGACCCGTTGATTGCAACCAAAAAAACATCTCACTAAATTCAAAACCAAATATAGACCAGTTTTGTAGTTTACACCAAAAACTAGTACTATTATTTTGGGATTGATAGTAATCGATATTTCTCTAAATCTAACTCGAAACCTTCGCGACAAGATTCCAGAAGAATCACCGAGTGAGGGAAGCTACGAAAAGATTCTCTCGCCATGAATGCTTGCGTCATCATCTCAGCTTCACTCGTTCTGCTTCTCTCCCTCCTACTCTCACTTCATCTCCACAATAATCACAGTTAAATATCCTTCCAATCTTCAATTTAATCAATTATATCTTTATCATGTTTTACGTCAAGTAATTTCACGAACAATTTTGCAGATGAATCGAACTGGAACAACCGCTTATGGTACCTGTCATCAAAATCATCCTTCTCTTCAGGAATTGCCGCTGATTTGCTGGTGACGAATGGGACGATATACACAAGCGATTCCTCTCTTCCTTTTGCTGATTCCATGGCTATTCGTGACGGGAGAATTCTCCGTATTGGCAACTATTCGTTTGTTCAGGTGAGATTCAGTCGTTCCAGAAAAAAAGGTTCATTTGGAATTTGCAAAACGAGTGAAACTGATGTGAGATACAGTCGTGCCATCTGTATTCACTTCTCACTTAAACAAAGCAAAATGCGGTGGTATTGAAACTTTGAAACATTTTCAACTACACATGGAAGAAGTCAACAAGAAAATACTATTCATCATTGAATTAACTAGTTATTACATCTCATTTTCTTGAAGTTTCACTTACCATCTGAGCATTCTCTTTATCAAGTCTTTGTGTAATCTATATGCAAATGCAGGAAATGTCTGGATATGGAACGGAAGAGTTAAATCTTGAGAGAAAAGTTGCTGTTCCTGGATTTATTGATTCTCATGTTCACTTGCTTTTTGGAGGACTTCAGGTGCTACAATGCTTCAGCTTCTTCATATACATATAAACATTTGTGCTATCTTCTCTTTAGTTTGGGCAAAATGCAAATAATAGCAACGTATTTTCATTCATTTGTGTTGTATAGCATCCTAATTTCATATTTTTATATTACAACATCGTACTTTCAATATTTCTCTTAATAACGTTGTATTTTGAAAATCCCATCAAATTGTAGCATTGTACTTCCATTTTTTTTTTGTTATCAAGACATTATAATTATTTACTTCCCTGAATTCGTTTTGCAACTGTGATATGCTGATTAAGTGAGAAGTGAAAACAGATGGCACGGGTAGAAGTTCGAGGTGTGAAAACAAAAGACGACTTCATTAAAAAGGTTAAAGAAGGAGTGAAACGTAAGTGTTTTCTGTCTTTACACTTGCATTTTGCTTTGTTTCATTTTGAATATGGGACCCACATGATCTTCATCTCTTCATCTGTGTAGACATGAAAGAGGGTTCTTGGTTGTTGGGTGGCGGATGGAACAATGATCTATGGGGAGGAGAATTGCCATCAAAATCTTGGATTGATGACATTACACCTCATCATCCTGTAAGAAATACTAAATAAAATTTATATAAACTTAGAATCCTAATTCACCACAAATCTTTTTAATCTTGAACCCAGTCACATGCAGGTATGGCTTTCAAGAATGGATGGTCACATGGGGTTAGTCAACTCTTTAGCTCTAAAAATAGCTGGAGTTACCAGTAACATGCAAGATCCAGTTGGTGGAACTATAAGTAGAAATGAAAATGGAGGTAATATATGATCATAGTCATCATCTTTGTTTGTATTCTTGGATTCATCTTGTAAACTCATGTTCTTTGGAATCATTATATACAGAACCTACGGGCCTGATGATTGATTCTGCAATGAAGGTTATTCTTTCATGCATTCCAGAAGTTTCCATTGATGAAAGAAGGCAAGCATTGGACCGAGCAAGTAGGTATGCCTTGATGAGGGGTGTCACAACCGTTGTTGATGTTGGAAGATATTTTCCTGGATCATCATTAGAACATTCATGGCAAGATTTTGAAGGTTTATTAGTTTCTTTTTACATATCTATTTCTATCTTTAAGTATGTTGTGCTTTAGTTATTTTATATTGATATCAATATAATAGTTTGATGGTTAAATCAATAAAATAAAGTGGTAACTTTCTTGTTATTTTCAGATGTTTACAAATGGGCTGATTTATCAGGAAGAATGATGATTAGGGTTTGCCTTTTCTTTCCATTGCCAACGTGGTCGCGTTTGCTTGTATGACTACTACTTTATGATAACCTTTCTATGTTTTTTTTTTTTTCAAAATATGTTTATTTTAGCTAATAAAAATTAAATGTTAACACCAAATTTGATGCTCTTGTTTTGTTGTTAGGATACGATACAAAAAACAGGCCGTAGGTTGAGCCAGTGGATATTTTTAGGTGGTGTTAAAGCTTTTTCTGATGGATCCTTAGGGTCTAACAGTGCACTTTTCCATGAGGTGCAAATAATTATTATTTTTTTCTATGTATATTCCACCTTTTTGGTTGGGACAAAAAATTTCAATCTTTGTAAGCAGTAACATTACAAGGTTGTCTGTCATGTCATGTCATGTTTCATGTAGCCATATGCTGATGAACCCTGGAATTATGGTCTTCAAGTTACAGATATGGAAAGTCTGTCTAATATGACTGCCCAATCTGACAAATCTGGCCTCCAGGTATTTCTTTTTCTTTTATCCTTTAATGTGTGCTTAAACTTGTATATATAACAACTTATTAGCTAACGAGCAATTTCTTCATCAGGTTGCTATTCATGCTATTGGAGACAAGGCCAATGACTTGATCTTGGAAATGTATAAATCAGTTGCTTCAACAAATGGGAAAAGGGATCGAAGATTTCGGGTATATGTTATTTAAAACTATTATAAATCATTTGATATCAGTCTTGGTCACAGTACAAGGCTGTCCTTTTCTTGTCATGTCTTAATGTCCTTTTGAGCTCTATGAAATTTGTAATGTTTCCTTTTTTGGAAAGATTCCAACTTAAAGTTACCTATTTTGTATTATTGACATCACAAACAAAGTTATTGATCCTTATATGAGTCCACAAGATTCTCTAATTTGTTTTCTTTGGAGGGTATTTTAGATATTTGATGAATAGTGGTGTAGTTTATAGACGTTTTCATGAATTGGTATTTTGTAATCCCTTTTTTGCAGATTGAACATGCTCAACATTTGACTTATGGAAGTGCAGCCAAGTTTGGTGAACAAGGGATTATTGCTTCAGTGCAGGTAATATGAAGTTCGTGATTTATTCATGGAAGTACCTCCAATTAAATTTATTGATAATAAATAAAGTTTATGTTAGAAAAATTGTGGGAGTGCCACATGGAAAGCAAATAAAATACGTTGCTATAATGCGTAAAAATAAAGTTTGTTAGAGATATATAACTACATTGCAACTATGGCTAAAAAATATAAGTACATTGCTATTTATGGGTGAAAAACAAAGTACATTGCCTATGGTATCAATATAATGTGGATTGAAATTAGTGGTTTAAAGCCCTAACAAGACTTGAGTTAAAAAGAATTTATCAATCTTTCTTTGCACCTCTTGATCTTATATTTGTTGTTGGATACCAATTGTTGACAGCCAGATCATTTGCTGGACGATGCTGACTCAGCAGTTAAAAAAATTGGGGTAGAGAGGGCAGAGAAAGGATCTTATTTATTCCAGTCACTCCTTTCTAGCAATGCACTTGTGGCATTTGGTTCTGATTGGCCAGTAAGAACTTTTCAAACGCTCACCTTTTAAGCCAGTTGTGAAATAGACGTAAAAGCCCTTATCACCCTCATCATAGCAAATAGCCCTAGAAAGCTTGTCCACTCCTATGAATGGGAGGACCGTTGATGACTTTTATGGTCTTTTAACTCGTTATATCTACTAGCTTTTTTTTTTTAACAAAAAATAAATAAATTTCAGGTAGCAGAGATCAATCCTTTGAATAGTATAAAGACTGCAGTTAAAAGGACGCCTCCTGGTTGGGATAAACCTTGGAATTCAGCCGAGTGTATGAAGCTGACTGATGCATTGAATGCGTAAGTAATAGCAATGTACTTTATTTTTTTACCCAATATAGCAACATCCTTACATTTCTGTACAGATAATAGCAATGCATTTTATTTGTTACATATTTACTATTATTGGTAAATAAATGCAAGTATATTACTACTATGAGTAAGGAAATTGCAAGTAAAACTGCTATTATTTGTAAAGAAATGTAAATAAATTGCTATTATAGGTTACACAATGCTATAATCAGTAAACAAAATGCAAATACGTTGCTATTATGTGTTAGAAAATTTACGTAGGTAAAAGATGAACTACAATGGCTATATTGGTAAATAAAGTAAAGTCCATTGCTATATTCTGATTAAACCACATTGTTATTTCTACAACAAGATTCAAATTGCCTTATTTTTCTTCCTTCTCTTCTCAGGCATACTATTTCAGCTGCTCGTGCATGCTTTCTTGATGAAGATATTGGGTCATTATCTGCTGGAAAAATGGCTGATTTTGTTGTACTCACAGCTCATACTTTGGATGACTTGATAACACAAGAAGCATCTTCAGTTATAGCAACGTACATTGGTGGTGTGCGGGCTTACCCTTGATATTTTTATGATTTGTGTACACAATTGTATAAGTAAAAGATTACTAGGTAAGGTGGATAATATAAGCAATCCATGCACTTTTAGGATGTGTTTTTTTTGAGGAACATGACTGGACTGGACAAACTTTTTAAAACTCTTTTCAATGATGATGATAAGAAGGGTGTTTATGTCTTTTGCACAGATGAGAGATCTATAGTGAGTTCCAGGCCCATCTTGTTCCGTTCCAACTTTTTAAGTGGGATAGGATACTTCAATACTATAGAAGACTTAAGTTTCGAAATCAATGGTTATGAAACTATATACGATATATGTTTATAATCAAGTAAATGATTTAGTTATCAAATAAGAAACTAATACTTTATAAGTTGATTGATATTTGAGGTAATTATTTATCATTGACTTATAATAATTGTGGGAAAGAGTAGGTTTGTAAGAGAGGGTCAATTTTTCTCACAGAAGAAAACGGAAGTATGGAACTAAACTTCAGAAATTTTGGTGTTAATAACACTTTCTTAAAAATTATTGACGTAAATTTCGTACATTATGAGCGAGCAAAACAAGTGGATAAGATGGATGGGCTCATGGATTAAATTGGGCTCAAGTAATGTGATCATTACTTTCAGTCAATACGAGTGGGTTGGCCTGTTAGCATTTTCTACCCTTTATTCTTCTTTTGGAATATTTAATGTCTTATAATACTAATAATATAATCAATGAAATGATTTAGGTTGTAAGTATCTTAATTTACGTTTCCAGTTTGACTAATTCTTATGATATATCTATTTGAGCGATAATCAAAAGAGTATGGAAGGGGTTTACTTTTGAAATCAGTGACGGATCTAAAAATTATTGATTAGGAGCACTTTTATTCTTCAAAAAATCATTGAGAACATTCTTTATAAACCTCTGTATATTTAAGGTATTTCAACTAAATTAACACTCAAAGAAATTTTCTACCAAAAATCCATTGGAGGCATCACCCCCATTACTAAAGCATTAGATACGTCCCTATTTGAGATTACAAAGGCCGGACGATATGGTTATGCATGAAAAATAATAACAAAATTGATAGTGGGTGTGGGGTGGATGTGATGGTGAATGTAGATGGGATGGGGGTTGGTGGTGTAATTAATAACCACAATTACTTATTTGTCTTTTAATTTGATTAATATAATATTTCTAAGATTTTTATTTAAAAGAAATTAGTGGCTAAATGTGGGCTCTCAAACATTATCGATCTGTTTTATTATTTTCCTTTGAATATATATATATATATATATATATATATATATATATATATATATATATATATATATATATATATATATATATATATATAATTATTGATTAGGAGCACTTTTATTCTTCAAAAAATCATTGAGAACATTCTTTATAACATCTGTATATTTAAGGTATTTCAACTAAATTAACATTCAAAGAAATTTTCTACCAAGAATCCATTGGAGGCATCACTCCCATTACTAAAGCATTAGATCCGTCCCTATTTGAGATTACAAAGGCCGGACGATATGGTTATGCATGAAAAATAATAACAAAATTGATAGTGGGTGTGGGGTGGATGTGATGGTGAATGTAGATGGGATGGGGGTTGGTGGTGTAATTAATAACCACAATTACTTATTTGTCTTTTAATTTGATTAATATAATATTTCTAAGATTTTTATTTAAAAGAAATTAGTGGCTAAATGTGGGCTCTCAAACATTATCGATCTATTTTATTATTTTCCTTTGAATATATATATATATATATATATATATATATATATATATATATATATATGGTACAAAGTCCTCCAGCTTTTCATACTTTGGGAGAACTTCTAGCTATCAAGGAGACGAAAAGCTCTATGAAGTAAAAAGAAAAAAAGGTTGCTGATTATAATTTTTTTTCAGAAGTATATATTTTATATGTTAATTTTTTTAGAAACAAAAATACAGATTTTTATGTTGTTAGAAGTATATTATACTTTTTTTAAGTATAAACACATATTTTACGTTTTATAACATATAGATATATTTTTTTAGAAGTACAAATACTTATTTTTATGTTTTAGAAATATAAATATGTTTTGTTTTGCATATAATCACGTATCGTATCAATCAAAAGCATGCTTATGATGGAAAAATATTAAGAAATAGGCGTGAACTCGTTTTATAATACGTATTTTATCGATATATACATGTTTATATGGAAAAAACGTATTTATATTTTTTAAAGCATAAAATACGTATATATACTTCTGAAAATGTATCTATATTTTTAAAAATATAAAAATACGCATTTATACTTGTAAAAAATATATCTATACTTCTAAAAACGTAAAAAGACATATTTATGCTTTTAAAAAAATATAGGACAAAATTTCAAAAAAGACACTAAGTTTTCAAAAAAATTTCGATTTTGACATTGTATTATTATTATTATTATTTTCAATTAAGTCAATAACTTTTCAATTTTTTTCTATTTAAGTCACTATGATTTCAATTTTGACACTTGGATGCCACGTCAGCATGTTTGTAGCATCACATCATCAAAAATTGACATGCTATATGGCTACCGGATTGACCGGTTAAATAGTCAAATTTGAAACAAAATTAAAAACACATTGACTTAATTGGAAAAAAATAAAAATTTAGTGACTTAATTGAAAAAAAAAACACAGTATGAAAATCGATATTTTTTTGAAAACTTAATGTCTGTTTTTGGATTTTATCATAAAAAATAATGTTATTGGAAGCTATAAAAAATGTTTTGGTTCTAATTTGACTTTTGAATGGACGGAGCGAATCAATGATTCAATTTGATCAAATATTAATCATGTTCTTCATTTTTATCGATTTGGAAAACAAATTTTCGATAAGTTGAGACATGGGTGAAACATGAGAAGAATTGCGGTGTTAGGACTGCCACCGGACATAAGCCGTATTTGCCGCTCACGCCCACTTCATTGTCTTCATTCAATTAACATTTAATTTTCCCAAACACTTTCAATTCAATTACTTTCGCAACAGGGTGTGTACTGTACATGCATGTAGGGGCCGTGCTTCGTGCCTTCGTGTCACAACTGGATTGGATGAACCAGTATGGAAAAGTACAAATAACGGAATTAAAAACCAAATTATTTAAACGGGAATGTGTAGACAATGTTAATTTTGGGGTTTTCTAACTTTAAAAAAATATACACATAAACCGACATAAACCGACGTTGTTTTATACTTTTATACATGAAACTAGTTGTAAAACCCGTGTATTACACGGGATGATACAAAAAAATTATTAATTAAGAATATCTAAACATTAATAATTTTACATAAGAAATTTGTTTGTGTATCGTGACATCTTACTTTTGATTTTTACTATTACGACTTTGTATTTTGATAAATATAATTGATTATGATAATGTCACCGATACTAAAATCAAATTCACTATTATGATTGGAATCATTTTTCAAAATATTATGACGTCAATTGTCTCTATTGTCTCACAAATCATTTTACACATTAAAAAAATAATCTGATATTAAAAAACAGTTAATTTTGAAATTGAATGATAGCAATTAATTTTAAAATTGAATGATAATTAAAACGATCATTAAGGAGTTAGAAACGTTACAAACAAATTAGCTTTTTTTAAGAAATTCAAAATTATGAGAAAATGACATGTGGCAAAATGAATGTGGTGATGACATGTGTCTTTGAGTTACTTATTTATTAGGATAGGATATAATATTTCCTAACAAATAGTTCGAGTTCGAGTCAGGTTCCGAACCGGACCCAACTGTAAGTTAAGAATTGATTTTCTGAAAAGAAACAAGAACCTACTGAACTGAACATTGATTTATTCGGTTCATCAATATGGACCGAGTTTTCAACACTTACATAAAATGGCTAAAAAGACATGTTTGTGAAATTAGGAGAAAGGTTGTAAAATCATCGATTCTATAGAGTAATTACTTAGATTTTTGTAATTAATGGACGATGGTAATATAATAATCATGTCTCAAATAACATTCGTATAAGATGCATAGCGTCAACTCATTTTTTTTCATGCTATTTGGTTTATGACGTATATATGTTGCTACAAAAATAATCATATTTTTGGTAAATTCTGAAAACACCAACAGAAAAAGTAAATTCAGGGCACATTGAACGTGAGAAGAACATGGCCATCACATTCCACATAAATGCTATTAATAACGATGTATCTCAGTGATATTTATAAGTGTTAGGAAAATTTAGGGGTAAAATAAGCAGGTTGTCTTGTTTTTTTGTCCCTAGATGGAGGAAGAACATTTTAGTGAGTTTATAATGCTTACATTATCATTATAGTTCAAAGGCTTTAGTGGAATGCGTAATTCAAACCGATACGTGCGCTTAGTTGTGACCATGGACGTGAGGGGTGATAACTCTCGATACGATATAAAATATGACATGGACCCTACACAAAAAATTAACGTGTTTGAGTAAAAAATTTCAACTCGTTTAATTAAACGGGTAAGATTAATGTCCAAACTTTCAAATAAAAAATGATTCATTTATTTATATGCAAGCTCTTTTAATTCTATTGGTAAATTGAGAATGCCCAAAACTAAAACCAAATGTAAAAGAAGACTTTAGATTGAGTTTTTCAGTTTTTTACATTTTCATTAATATATCATACTCTACAATTGCATTTGACCCCTTTCCCTCACTGCGACTTTGCTCCTTCAAACTTATTGCGAATTTATCTCATTTGTCTCCTAAACTACAATTCCTTCCAATTTTTTACTTTGTTTTTCCACCTCTCAAACTCTTACTCTTTTAACATATTTAATGTTTCAATCTACCACGACATAACACATTTACAATGCCAAAACCCTAAACCCTAAATCTAAAACAAACTTGACATGGAGATAAACAGGTTGATACGACACAAGATGATAATTAAACGGGTTGCGTTATGGTCAAGCTATTTCAACCTCTTTAAGTTTCAACATGATACGACACAACATGTTTGTCAGACCTATGAAATAGTGTAATTTAGACGTACTTTTCATGTTGCTAGGAGTTGGGGAGCTCTTAGTTTTTAGCAGGGTTCAGGTCGAATCAGGTTGGATCGACCCGACGAAAGTTGACCATGTGTTGACTTCGTGGATAAGGTCCATGAACCTTCTAAAAGCCTAGTCAAACATGAGAATTTCTTTAAGGACAACAATTATGTCGTGTAGTTATTATCGGTCACGATTTCTTCCACATTTCCAAGTATTTGCTTTGCATTTATCGGTTCTTCTATAATTGTTGGAACAAACGATGATCCGCATTAAATTATGGGGTTTTACGCCAAACCTTACAACCATCAGAGTACGTAAATTTCTTTTAGGACATCAGTTATTTCATGCAGTTACTACCAGTCAATAATCCACGATTTTAAAGTTGGTTTTACATTTCTATTATGTTTTTAATTGACCGATAACGGAACAATTTCTCCTTCTACATTTTTTATCATCGATTTGATCGCGAAGAATCAATATGATTTCTAGACGAAGCTTGGTGATGATGATGATGATAATAATAATAATAATAATAATAATAATAATAATAATAATAATCTGATTTATTATATACAACGACTCGATATGTTAATTTACAATATTAATATGTCATTTTGTCTACATTTGTAATGATGATTGAATATTTAGTTACCAATATTATTTATCTACCCTTTTTATATTACTGACTATCTAATAAGTAGTTCACAATATTAATTATCGAATCTTTTAATTGTTTTGTTTGAAATTTAACAATCTTAAATGAATTTATTTTGTGATTAAAATTTCACAATAGACACCGAATTTAATCTGCCAACTTCCGACTAATGAATCAAGAGTTTGTCAAACCGGAGTGTTTCATCCGTTAGAACTACACTTACTAAGTCGACAAGGTCAAGTTTATGCTTATCATATGAAGCATGTTCTATGTCATAGACCCTGGCTTGCCCTTATTCTAGCTGATCATGTCCCGAAAGGGGTAAATGAACCACACTAAAACGCAATTTATGAAGTAGAGAAGCTAAGGTTCTTCTGCAAAGAGAGACAGATGAATTATGTTTTGACTACATAAAGAATTCACTACCTGACCACCTTTTTATTGTACGCACCGGTCATAGATCCTAAAGAGCTTTAGAAAGCCTTGAAGATTTAGCAGAAGACATATGAGGAATTAATTTGCATGTGATGAATTAATAAAAGAAGATTATAAATATTTAAGTGTATATATTTATATAATTCAAATGGTTAAATGATTTAAAAAGATTACCTTAATTCTTTTATTATCTTTCAAGTGTGGAAATAATATGTATTTAATCTATACATATGTATGTGTGTGTGTGTGTGTGTATATATATATATATATATATATATATATATATATATAATAAAAGGTGTGTTCGTAAAATATAAAAGCGGAGAGATAGAGAATCTCTCTCTCCATGCATTCACACCACCGACACCATGGTAAAGGTGAATGTGTTGGTGATTTGGTTGAAAGTTCAACTCTCTTTATTCTCTTCTTGGCTGAGAGTTCCACTCTCTCCATTATCATATTCTTAACAACTAGTTACTAGTGAATTGGTTACTTGTCTCTCTTAAATACCAAATCAAGTTTGTTGTTTAAGCTTAAGAGAAAATGAGAGCACAAGCATAAGAACTAGCATTCTCAAGGGTGTTGCAATTTGTGGCAGATACCATTGGAGAATAACATAGTTTTGTTCTTGTTGCCTTTACCACAACAATCAATCTTTGATATTGAACAAAAGGACATCAATGATTGTATTTCTTTTCTAACTTTATGTTGTTATGATTATTTTTAACATGCATATAATCAAAGTTTTTAGGTGGGAATAAAACTTGTTTATGTTTACGTTCAACTTGAAAGCTGTCGATTTTCATAATATTATATGTTTTGAACATCATAGTTTAAACATAAAATCTCAATAGATAGATCATGATGCTTATTCGAAAATCATAAGAGCAACATCAACAATGGAAACAATTGAACAAAACATCATGATCAAGCCATTGGATCTATGTTGATCGATTTATTGCAACTATAACTAAACTACAAGGGGGATTTAACGTGTATACATTTTCAATGATCAAAAAGAAAAATACAAGAGGATCCAAAGTAGGATACCCCTATCGTAGTCGCACCCAAAGTAACAAGTGAAGCAAGCAAGTATATCAAACCTTTGTATATTGAGGAATAAGTAAAATCGAGAAACCCTTTAAGGTTTGTGCTATCGACTGTCAAAGAGAGGGGAGGGAAGAAGAGAGAGGGTGAATGGAATTCTTAGGGAGTGTTTGTTTACATCTTAATGGCTCAATTAAATAAGGTTAGGCTCTGAACCGTTAACATTCAGAGCTTTGTTTGGCTATGTTTGTACGTCTGAATCACTAAGCTCAGCCCTAAATCGCTCAACTTTAAATCCATCGATGAATGGCTTAGAATGAAAAAAGGACATGCTTGCCCTACCCCCTTACGCCTCCCAATCTTCGCTCAGCTTTCATCCCTGTCCTTCGTCAATTCCATCGACCCCAGTCATCATCATCGTCATCTGTTTTTCCTCCTTTGCTGTCGCAACCATCAGCACCCATCGACAGTGTATAGCAGGCATCAGTTCCACACCGCTGGCTCTGTTGCAGCTCCATTACACCACCATTGGCTCTGTTGGGGTGTTATGGGGTGGGGGTTAGGTGGGTGGGATGGGTAGGCGGGTGGTGGGGTGGGTAGGGTAAGGGTTGGGTGGGGTGGGTGGGTATGGTGAGGTGGGGTAGTATGGACGAGGTAAGGGGTGGGGTGGGTGGGTGTGGTGGGGATTGGGTGGGGTGCGGGTAGGTAGAAGGTAGGGTGGGTGTAGGTGTAATTGTGGGGGTGTAGGTGAGAATGAGTGTGTGTGTGTGTTTGTTTTTTTATATTTTAGAAAAATTTTGGAAATAGAAAAATACAGAAAACAATAATTTTGAGTTTTTAAAAATATTTTTCAAATTCTTTGTAATTTTGGAAAATGAAAAATTTTCATTTTATTGGAAAATTGTAAAAAAATTGACGAACTAAGCGTGTTTTCAGAATTCTCATTTTTCGTGGATTATTTTTCTGGAAAATGTAGCAATTTTCCGCAACTAAACGCACCATTGGATTTTGACAAACGGCCCTTAGTCTTTTTCAAGGGATTTGGATGTGTTTAAACCCTAGAGATTTACTTCCTCTTTAAATTTGGTTTAAATCATGTAATTATCTAATTAAGACAATTATCTTAATGTATATTATCTACATAATTTAATCCTTTGACTTATTACTTAATTTAAACCTTTGCATTATACTCGGGCTCGATAGTTGAATGAACTACTGTATTTTTCTTGGAATTCCTCCAAATCATCATTCCTCTGTTTAGTAAGAAGACAAATCTTGATTGTGAACATTGATCATTTCTATCAATGCTACATGCTCCTCAATGAAATGTTTGAGGAGCATGTAGCATCACGTAGTAAAATTTTGTTACCTTGAAATCGATGAGAAAAAGCACAAGGCCGACGAAGCTAGTACTATACTTGATACCAATGCTACATGCTCCTCAAACATTTCATTGAATTCTAGCAAATTTGAGAATTATGCATCATTTGCTGTGATAAAGAACATGAAAGGACAATTGCTACTCTCTTGAGCTCAAATACACTTCAAAGATAGTGATATATAATCTAAATGTTATTAATCGAGTATTCAAATTGGTATTCACAATTCCAAGACTTGTCTTTAGCAAAATATGAAAATTGTCATTTTATCCAAAAATTAGGGGTGTGTTGGAAAACAGAAACCCAACAAAAAATTAAGAAATTAAAACAAAAAGTCGTTACCGATAAATCAAGCCAATTTAAGAAAACAACTTTTTTTTTTTTGTCTTAAAAAACAATTTTGTTGTCAGTTCGTGATTTGTTTAAAGACCCAAAATAGAAACGAACCATATCTCAGTACAATATTGTTTTTTAAGGTATATAATATAAGTTCCTCGATTGATTATTAAAATATTTCTTATTTGCATTGCACTACAATTAATTGTGTTTGACAATTTTTAAAAATGCATTTTGCTATTATTGCAAAAACTGGTTATAGATTTTAGCTTCAACTAGTATATGTATGAGATCTACTCTTATTGATTTGTGCAACCAGAAAAATCGAACAATATCAGGGTTTTTTTTTCCGTTCTAAGAAAAATCAGTTATTTCCTTCTTCTTCTTCTTTTTTTTTTTTTTTTTTTTTTCTTCTTTTTGGTAGGAACCAACTCTTCTAGATTTGATTTTAGACCGACAAAAACCGAATCAGACTCACCTCACAAACTTTTCATAAAACAGACGAAAATAGATATGTGCAATAAGTATTTCCATGACGACTCCATTGCTAAAGTATAGATATAATGTTGGAGCATCCAAAAACAACATTGGACACACGTTTTAGCAATAAATGTGAAATGGTCATCAGAGATTCCTCCTCCCATGTTGTCTTGTCTCCTTACCTACCCTCCCACCCCTTCATAAATGCACACGTTATACTTAGCAATGTGATTATTTTAAATAATAAACTGTTTACACATATAATAAAGTTTTTAATTATTTATTTCATTTATTATTAAGAGTAGTATATTTGGCACCAGCTTTTCTGTTAAATTGTATACTCATTACTCAATTCCATGTGCATTAGGAGTTGGATATCTCATATCTTTTGATGTAGATAATACTGTCTCTATCTAATCTTTCTGTTACCTTATGCAAAATAACATTTTATTTTAGATTTCATCATTTTGGAAAATCAAGATACGTTGTCTAAAATGAATGAATAAACATGTTGCAAAAGTAAGAATTGGTTTACAGTAGGTTGTTATTTTGTAATTTAATGAATTAAATGCATTTTAGTATTTTTAGTATGTCATCATTAAGTAGTCCAAAGTTTCATTTTAATTATTTGCATGCAAATGTAAATAAATAAAAGAGTTAACTGAACACTTCAAATCAATTCTAACTTTCTAACTGTATGCAATATTTTTTCTGCACAATTAAAACTTCTAATTTTTGTAGTTTAGGCAATGTACTTTCGTCATTTTACACCAAGTAGCAATATGTAATAATTTTTATCTATTGATAATAAATTAATGATTATGTATTCCATCTAGTGTGCTACAATTTAATGATCAACCCATATGCAATAGCTCCATCTTAACAAAAATAAGTGACAAAATGACCTTAAAATAAGGAAATTAGAGCAATCTACGATCAAAACACATTCCAACAAAATTTCACACATTTTGAACTCAAATTCATCACTTTATCATATATAACCAACCATCTACAACTTCAATAATCTCTAACCACTACACTAACCTACAACTAAAACCACTATAAATACGAACCAAATTTGGCCCTGAAATCTCTGTATCTATACATTATATCATCTTTTAAATATCCGAAGTCCTTGATTTTCTCTCCAAAAAAACGTCCGATCCCGACAACCGTAACCATGGTCAACGGTCAAATCCCTCTTAATCGGGGCTATACAATTAAGGCTCACCAAAAAAAAAACTCGAGCCCTTTTAATCGTCCTCTTTAAATACACTAAATATAAAATCGCGAAAACGTCTCTTGTATTGTATCGGGTCAACGGCTGATATAGAAGTCGGGTCGTACTGGAATGATTTATACGCATGTTCAAGCTTTTTATTGATGTCATAATTTTGTAGTATGTCTATTATACCAAAAAATAAGACGACATCATAAAATTCTCCCGTTGGCTCTCCAACTAACTGATTCTGATTACTTCTAACCGTAATTTCAACCCTTGCTGGCATGTTAATTCCAAGCCTTACGGATGCCCACCTACATAAAGTCATAAAGAATGACTTAATAGAGAAAGACAGAGAAATTGTACTTTCCAAGTGTGTTGAGATATTTTATTTATTTATTTATTTATTTATTTATCCAGACAGTACTTAATGAAAAAAAGGAAGAGGCGTTACCGTGTGGGATTGAGAGAAGTGATAGAAGTTTCTGTATCTGCTGAAGAAAGTCTAGGACTAGTCCCTGTGCTATCGGGCTCAGAATTTTCTAAAATGCTTTCTTCTAAAGATGGGTTTTGATTGGATTCTTGAAAGCTAACACCGACTAAAAGACTATAATCCATAATTCTTTCACGTTCAAGAAACTCGAGGTCCTTGTCCACTTGCCTGCATCCACCACAATCTACTCAGACAACAGACAACAGACAACAGACAACAGACAACAGACAACAGACAACAGATTTTGTATTTCAATTATAAAAATTGATTTGAATAAAGCATGAAAAAGGTAATAAGTTCACCTACAGAACTCTTGAAACCAATCACTCTGCAACCGGAAGATAAAATTGAGATCAAGATCTTTAAGGGTTGTATTTGAATCGATTTCAGACTCGGATTTATCTGTTATTCGGCCATGGGAAGATCCTTTCAAGTCAAACCGCCTGTTAATTGGTACATTCGCATAGAACAAATTTCCCATGATAACAAATCGCACCTGGATCATAAATTCAAACAAAGGAACACGTTATAATCATCGATAAAAATTCAAATTGTAACAAAATGTTGAAATTCATATTATTTTTTGTGCTTTACTTTCAATCATACCTTCTTTTGTGAAGTTCCACTCAACTTCACACAATGTAATCCAAAAAATTTAGTCACAAGGGTGTTTTCATACGCTTTCACATGCTCAAAATATGCTGGCAGCATTCTCTTTAGTACCTGAAACAATTATTTGTCACTTCTCATGTAACTTTTAACCATCAGACACATTGTGCCTGTACATATGTATCAGGCACATTGTGTCTGATATATACTAATGAAAATAGATTAAAATCTACTCACTTTGACTTCTGCTTTCTTCATTGTCTTGATCATGTACTTGTCATCATTTGTCATGTAAAAGAAGCTTCCACTTTTACCAGGTGAAGAAAGCTCACGAAGAGCCTCATCCCCACAAATTGATAACATGTAATCAGCCGGATCCACATTAAATAATTTCCTAAGAGTCCTAAAAATCAACGGGCAGTAATCTTTCCATCTAAAATCACATGATTGATGAGGTGGCGTATGTTTGGAACCTTCCGGAGGAAATCTTGTCCATAACTTTTCTTCCGTATCAAAACCCGTAGGCTTCAAATCAAGGTTTTTACTTGGTGCAGGCCTCCCTACAGAATGCCTGAAATTTAACCATTAATTAATAACAATTAACAAACATGAATATAGTCTATAAACATCTATTTTTCACAACTATACACTAATTCTTTTTACCTTATTCCAAGCTGTAAATTTAGCATGAGTTCATAATTTTTATGGCCTTTGCATATTGTCACCCCTTGTCTCTCTCCTGACTGTAAATTAATTCCCAATCCATTAATAAGTCCTTCACCATTGCTAAACCTTCCATCAACAGATTGTCTTCTACCATTGTTCTTATTTCTTGAATTCGTCCTAATATGCTGTTTTTGATGCTTTGGATGTTTACTTTCACTTTTTGACCAAAAAAGCATTTTATCAGAAGGGAATTCCAAAAGGGATTCCGCCTCATGAATCACACATTCAGTCATTTCAAATGAAAATAGCAGAAAAGGGTCCCAATCTTTATGAGAATCTGTTGAAGTTGATGGATAAAATTTCCCTTCTTTTTGATCTTTTTGATCTTTACCCCAAATACCCACATAGAAACTCCCGTCTTTCCATTTAAAAGTACCGTTTCCTTTCGGTATTCCGCCTTCCCAATTCCCATCAAACCGGTTTCCATTACTCCAAATCATGATTCCATTCCCATTCATCTTTCCCTTCTTCCATTGCCCTATATACTGATGACCACTATTCCAGTGATATGTACCTTCCCCATCTTGAAACCCCTTCCTCCAATTCCCTTCATAGTGATCACCATTACCATAACTCTCTTTCCCTTTTCCATGTTTTTTGTTCATTATCCAATAACCTTTGTAAGTATCATTTAAAGAACCTGTAAAAGTACCTTCACCATCAATGTACCCGTTCTTGAATTCACCTTCATAAGTTGCACCTGAAGGCCAACTAAATTTTCCTTTACCGTTACTTTTACCTTTATACCACTCGCCAACATACATACACCCATCTGACCATAAGTATTTACCGTCTCCATGAGGGTAGTTTTCTGCAACCCACTGACCTATATAGATGTCGCCATTGGAGAAGATCTTTTCGACATGGAAAACCTCTGTGTCACTAGCTTCTTCATCTACATGGGCTACAGACATTGTTGTGAAAATATTGACTGCTCTTTTCTTAGCAGATGCTTGCGATTTCTTAACTTTCACTTCCCAGGCCTTCAAGATGCCGGCCATGTGTTTGTTCTTCCGCACAACACCACTTCCTTCTGTACAAATTTGTATGTTATGTGCACTTGTTGCTTGTTAACTAACATACAAAACAGTAATGGTGTTAACCCAGATCAAACTCTCCTTGTTTCATCAAAGTTACTCTCAGGCGCATTGCAACAAACATCTGTAACGCAACCCAAAAGGACACGATTCTGGGACAACACGAAACAGACCCAAATCCCAAAACACAAAGGAGAGTATGATAATGATCAAACGCTTAGAAGAAACAAAAAAAGGAGAAGAAGTAAAGAATGTCAGAAGAAATTCTTGTGATTGCAAGACGGGTGTATCAGATTTGGCAGATACTGGGGTACCTGTGTTTACTAATTTTTAAATGAATGTGCCGAGCTGTTCCATTTCATTGATTCCAAAAGGCAAAAAGCTGTAAATGACGAAATGGAATCAAGCCACGACTTCTTCCGTCGATATTTTTTTTTTATTAAGTAGGTAGATTTTGGCGGAGTGGTGGTGGGGTTAGGATTGAAGAACACAATGTTTCTTGGTTTCGGGATTTGGGTCGTGGAAATCGTAAGGGACCAAACAGTTGGAAGGATCAGATTTTGGTTTAGTAATGATACGATTTGATGCTCATTACACTGCTTAAGAAACAAAGAAAACGATGTTTATTTGATGTGTGGATTCTGCTGTCTAATGGCCAATGTTCAATTTGATAATTTTTTTTGAACGTCAAATCTATCATACTTCTATTCCTAAACCATTCCTTGTTATGTTAGTGTTCAATTTGATAAATAGATATAATAAAAATAAACATAAACGTATATCATTGGAAATAATTAAATAACTATTATTAACAATAAAATAATGATTTTTATATCAGATTGAAAAGTCCAACAAAAAAACTTATCTTTTCAAAAGTTTTTTATTATTGACATAACGATTTCTACCAACTTTTATGAATCAAAACCTTTGTTATAAAAATTAATTAATACATCAAATTGAAAAGTCATTTTAATAGTTAACTTTTAAAATACTTGTTTCTAAAAATTAATTAATATATCTTTATATTTCTTATATATCGCATAAACTAACATTATATAATTTTTTAATTTTTAAGTCTATGTCATATTATTGAAAAATAACATTACTCGATATTAATTTTTAATAAATAAAAGATGATATCATACGATAATGTTTTTTAATCTTTGATATATGTATCAATTTAAAATTTTTGACAACTAATTTTTTGTGATATAAATTAATATAATATATATTTATATATATTTTGAATATCTATAATTATAAAATTAGCTAATACAAAATAAAATATTAATACCTAAATATAATTAGGGTATAAAGTAAATCACTATGAAATGTAACAACCAAAATGGTCACATGATTAAATGGTTAAAAAAATATTAAATGACTAGTAAAAAGCTTTTGGATATCTTCTTCAAATAGGAAATAACTATTGAAAAAGATACTTTTATTATTTTCAAACAGTATAATAATTAATGCAATCTTAGAAAATTATAAGTTAAAAACATTTATAAGTTATAGATGATAATGTAATAAACGTTTTTACGTTTGTTAAAAATATTCGATTTTACCTTCTTACATATTTCTGATTCATTAAAATTGTTAAGTTTGACAGAAATATTCTATTTTACCATTATTATCTGCTATCACGAGTTTCCAAGTTACAATGAAATGAAATTTGCAAAAGACCCTTAAGTTTGGTAGAAATGTTCGGTTTGACCCTTATTAAGTTTCTACCCTAAGTATTTTTTATATTATACATATTTATGAAACGAGAAAAATATTTAATACACGAAAAATGTTTCATTAAATATTGTGTTTACGTTATTAAAATAATGCTATTTATGTGTATATTTTTTTGCCAATTTATGATGTTAAAACGTAAAAAAATGTATTTATATTTTTATATAACAATGAGACTCTGACATTCTTAAAATTGTTTCTACGTTTTATAAAAGTACAAATATATGTTTTAATTTTTAGAAGTATAAACATATTTTCATGATTTAAATAATTTTTTCATTTCATAAATTCATAAAATATAAAAAAATATTTTGGGTAAAAATGTAAGAGAATTAAAAAACTTAAAGTGTTTTTTTTTTCATGGTAACCTGTAAACCTATGATAATAGATAACAAAAGTAAATCCAGTCTTATAAATGTTGTTATACGCTACCAGGTCGGTACACTTTAATACTTTCTTACAACTTTTTAATACTTTCTTACAACTTTTTATACAATTTTGAATTTTACAACCTTTTTAAACTTTTTTACAGCCTTTTTCAAACTTTTTCTACAACGATTTTAAAACTTTTTAAGCTTTTTTTAAAACCATTTATAAATGTTTTTACAACTTTTAATGTTTAAAATATTTTTAAATGTTTATACAACATTTTTACTAAGGATTTTTCGTGTTTTTCACGGTTTCTAAATTTTTCACTTACATTTTTTCAAGTTTTCTTAAAACTTTTATATTAACATAAACAAAAAAGTTTAAAATACTTGAAACGTTATAAAAATTAAAGAAAGCTTGAAAAAACCTAAGAAAAAAATTTTATAAATGTCAAAAATACAAAAGTAAAAAAACTGTACAGAAGTTTAAATATTTGAACGTAATAAAAAACATTATAAAAAGATTAAAAAAATGTCGGTCGAAAACTTTAAAAACCATGAAAAAGCGTTAGTAAAAAGTAATAAAAACATTTAAAAAACTTGAAATATTAAAAATTATAAAAAGGTCAAAACCTTTTTATAAGAAAACATTTATAAAAGGTTTAAAAAAAAGAATTTTAAGAATGAAAAAGTTTAAAAAACTTAGAACATTATAAATAAGGAAATTTGTCAAAAAGTCTCCATATTTTGGATATATTTAGGAAAAAGTCTTCCTTGATTTTTATTTTGTAATTTAATCCTTTAAACCTGCAAAAGTTTGTGAAAAACCATTTTTCACCTGAAATAACAGGTCAGGGGTTAATTCATAAATAAAATGATTTTTCAGGGGCTTTTTCGTAAATAAAAATGACGTTTTCTTCATTTTTTTAAGTGGCATAACTTTTACATACGATATCCAAATTCTACAAACTTTATATCCCTGGAAAGATGGTAAGTAGTACTACAGCTTTTTTTTACAAAATTTTGTCTGAATATGTTCATATCTTTCGCTGTAAGCTCGTAAACATGAGCACAAATTCATTTATGCAACTATTTGGTCATTTTCAAACAATCATATCTCTTTTGCTATAGCTCCAATTAACCTGAATATTTTTCTTACGTTTTTATTACTTAAAATAATACAATTTTCATAATGATGACTTTTTTCCAATTCATCAAATATTTTGAGATATAAGCTATAAACATTGTATACCACAATAATTTAATATTTCATGTGTATGAATACAAATTTTCAAATGAGCATATATTTTGTTATATACATCTATTTCACTTGATTCATTTTTATATACTAAAACTTTCATTTAAAAAGTGTATTCTTAATAGCTTCAGCATTGACTTATTCATTTCCAAACATGGCATCTTGATAACACTTATTTTCTATAAACATTACTTGAAATGGATGTTTATAACAAAAGATAAGAAAAAGAATAAAGTGGAATAGATGTGTATATCAAAAGTCAAGATATGAAGTTATTACGATTTGAAGCTATGTTTATAGCTATGTGTCGCAAAATTCCATATGTTCATTTGATGCCATGTTTGAAGATGAATATTGAATGCCAATGACCTCTTGGTCAAGTGGTAAAGGCGTCGTCCTCCCTTTTTGAGGTTGAAGGTTCAAGTCTTACAAGAGACATAGGTGGAACCAGGGGTAGTTTAGGGGTAGGAGTGGGATAGATTTGTCGTTAAAAACATGGAATATTGAATTATTATCGATAATATGTTTATAGCTATATATCTAAAAAATTTTGACGAATGAGGAAACATCATCATTATGAATATTGGAATATTTGGAATGATAAAAACATAGGAAAATATTCATGTTAATTGGAGTTATAACGAAGGATATATGCATGTTGGAAAATGACTAAACAATCGCATAAATGAGTTTGTGCTCATGTTTAAGGGATTATAGCGAAAGATCTCAACATATTCAGACAAAAGTCTGTAAAACAACGTTACAATGCTACTTACCACATTTCCAGAGATATAAAGTTTGTAGAATTTAGATATCGTATGTAAAAGTTATGCCACTTACAAAAACGAATAAAAAGTCAATTTATTTTCTAAAAAACCCCTGAAAATCATTTACTTGCGAATTAAGCCCTAGCCTGCTATTTCAGGTGAAAATGGTTTTTTTCACAAACTTTTGCAGGTTTAGAGGATTAAAAAACAAAATAAAAATCAGTGAGGATTTTTTTCTCAAATAAAATCAAAATATAAGGAGTTTTTGACAAATTTCCCTTATAAAAATTAAAGAAAGTTTCAGAATACGGAAGCAAAAAAGTTGTAAGAGTCAAAAAAATAAAAGAACAGAAGCTTAAAAACTTGGAACGTTATTAAAAAGTTTAAAGAAAACATGCAAAAGTGGAAGTAAAAAACTTTAAAAAACCGTTAAAATATTTGTAAAAATGTTTAAAAAGCTTGATACGGTAAAAGTCATAATAACGTTCATAAAAACTATTATAAAAAACATTTATAAAGGTTTTAAAAAGGGACATACGAAAGTTTAAAATTGGTTGTAAAAATTTCTTTTAAAAGATTATAAAAAAGTTTTAAAATGTTGTAAAAAGGTATAAAAAAGTTATAAGAAAGTATAAAAATTTGTAATTTTTTCTAAAGGTATGTAAAAGAAGTTGTAAAGTAGTTTAACAAATATTGTAAAAACGTTTATAAAAATGTTTGTGTAAGAAGTCTAAAGAAAAGTTGTAATGAATTCTATTTGAAAAGAAAAAAACTAAATTTAGACGAATCTGTAAAAAAAAAAGTTGGGACCAAAATTGTAACATATTTTAAAAGTTGCCCAAAAATATTAAATTGTAAATGACATAGCAGGTCAAAAGACAAAAGGTGTAGGTTTGGTACTTTTGACACAACTAATTGAGTTTGTTGGCAACTTAAAGACAATTTGAATAGTTCTTTTCCCGAAAACCGTGTTAACCAAACAATATTTACCTCCAACTTAAGCATCTCCAAGTTATTGATCAAACATAGAATAGAACAAATGATACCTCATTGAGTTTAGGAATACACACTTCAAGACTAAGGACCCTTAAATATAATAGAGCCTATGTGGAATACCATATCAAGTTTAGGAATACACACTTCAAGACTAAGGACCCTTAAATATAATAGAGCCTATGTGGAATACCATATCACGATTGATGATCTAGGAATTGCTAATGACATTTAACCTATAATATTGCATCTTGCATAGAGAAACCAAATCAAGAAATTCTACTTTTAGAATTGATCAAAAGATGTTTACAAGCTACCCTTTTATTTCTTTATACCAAAGAACTTACACCTAATTATCAAAGATTATGTACTTAAGCCTCCATCAGTTTTAAGGGATTTCATATGTTGAGGAGCCTAGGTCTTCATAGTTGTACCATTGGTCAGACGCTTCCACGATTCCTTGCTAGGAGCCCATGATTTGACGAACTTACCTTCGTAAGGTACATAAAACTACTTAAGAAGCTTCTTCAACTAAATATATTATCGCAAAAATATTCTGATGTAGTTGGCACTTTCTGAAACTAGCTTCCATGAAGAACATACATGCACATTTGTTGAGTTGTTAAAGTTTTTACCGAAGGTTTAGGTTCTGGAAATTTGTTGCATTTATCAAGGTAGTACGTTAACTTTTACTGTGTGTTAATCCTGGTTTTGGTATTATGTTAAACTTTATCGATGCAAGTGGCCACATAGGCTCCAGACTTCACTACACTTCTAGATCCTTGTTCTTGAAGTGTGTATTTTGGAACCCCGATGCTGTATCTTTAACTTTTTCACCAACATAAACAAAACTACTAAGTCATATTTGTGCTTTCTTTAGCATAAGTGACTTAGTTATGATGAGATCTATATAATCCATCTCATGTGCCAAGTTGTGAAAAAATTTTATCTCGAGTTATTTGATATGTTTCAAATGTAGTTGTTTAGCATGGCCCAAATTGAGGTCTGAGTGGCCTTCAAGATCAAACATCTGGTTGAATTTTTGTTGAGCACACTACTCATGGTCTCTACATATCGAATGAGAAAACATGTCAAAGTTTATCTCGGAGAGGCACAAAAGTTAGAAAATTTTCAATTATGTCTTGAGGAAGAGCATTGATTCTATTCAAGTCTTGATGAGTTCCTCAGAGTTTGATGGTGCACTAGGCTGCAAAGTAGAATTTAAAACCAGATTGGATTTAATTACGTAATACCTTTCTAAATATTAGCCCAAATTGCTATATAATTTACTATCTAACTATTCGATACAAACACTTAAACTATATGGAAATACATAACAAAAGTCCACTAAAAGTACATTGGTTTTTCATTTGCCATAACATGTTCAGTATTTTGAACCTAGTTACTTAATATACATTATATAATAAAATAATACCCTGTTAGTGTGCAAAACCTTACTAGCAAGCAAAATACATATTTAATTTCACATATTTTAGGAACTGAATAGCTAAAACAAATCAATTAACTACCAAAATAAAGCAAATTTACATAAGAAACTATATGTTATTTTGAAGTAGTCACATTCCACCTAAAAACATAGTTACCTTTAAGGACATCGAGAAGACTGAGACTATAATATAGACTTCATATCTTATTCGTTAAGGTAACCCTTCCATTCTATAATTCTTTGTAGTCCTTTTGTTTTTTGTGTTTGTATTATATGCTAGGAATAAAATTCTTTTGTTGGTTCGACCATAAACAAATAAGAACATAAGTTGCAGGTTTGGGCTATGTTTGTTAGACTAGCTGAAAATCTAACTGATAGCTGAAAAGCTAGCTGTTAGTTGAAAAGCTAGCTGATAGATGATAAAAAAAATAGCATTTGGTAAAAATAGCTGATATGTTAGCTGGAAAATTAAAAATGTCGTAAAATGGTATGTGTAAATACGTTTTTAATAATTATTAATGATATATTTGAAAATTAAAAAAAAAGACTTAAGAAGGTCGGTGAAACACTAGTCGAAGGCTATGTTTGGCGTGCCACAACTAGCTGATAAACTACTTTATTTTCCAACGTTTTTATGTTGTCATGTTTGAAATGCCAAAAATTAGCTTAAAAGCTAGTTTATAAGCTAGTGTTTTAGAAAGCTACTTAGACTACTGCTTCAATGAGTTTATTGAACTTTTTTAATATTTTGTCAAATATACCCTTAATAATTATAAAAAAACTTATTTTTCCACATACCCTTTTACGATATTTCAATTTTCCAGTTGGCTTATTCGCTAGTTTTTACCATGCCATTTTTTATTAGTTACTGTAACACCCGACTTATTAACAAAAACACCCCAAAATTTTTTCATTTTTTTGCAAACCAAATATCTTACAATAAAAACCATAAGTAGGGGGTATTAGTTAACAAATACGAGTACAAGTGTATCACGAAGTACAATACATAAATATTATACATTCTTCAAGCCGGGTATTACTTCACACTAAGTCCTCAGTCACGGACTTTGTCCTTTCCCTTCGCGGGATCACGCTCACCTGCAGGGACATATCACATAAACTGTGAGCTACAAGCCCAGTGAGTAATCAAGCAAACAATTAAGCATATACAAGAGAATAATAACAATTAAACTCTTAAACTAATTCTGTCCCCAAAAGTCATGGTCTTTACTGACCGCATCATAATCATAGCCATAAAGGCCGCACCAAACATCGGAGACATAGCCCGAAGGCCGCACCGGAATCATAGCCCGAAGGCCGCACCAAACATCGGAGACATAGCCCGAAGGCCGCACCGGAATCATAGCTAGAAAGCCACATCGGAGACATAGCCCGAAGGCCGCACCGGAATCATATTATATCAGCCAAATAGTTATTTTCCGTCCCCAGAACTATTTTCAATCCGCAGCTGCTCAACAATCATATATCACATCAAACACGAGTGAGATTACTCACCTTGGTAATTGCTACGACTAGCGTTTAGCGGTTCTTGCCTTTCGATGTGTTTCGCGAAATCTTGTCCCGTACCTATAATTCCATTTATTTCAAAATGATTATAGGTTAATAACCATTACAATTTACTCTAATACAATAGAGTTCAATAATATATAATGCCTAGTTAATAAACTTTCCGTTTACTAACTTTATATGAATTTTACTATTCACCGAGGCATTCGGGTCGGTCTACAGTGCCCCCGAGGGGTCGAAAACTCGATACGAAAATTTTCCCAAACTTTTTAGACCATAACGAGCCTATGGTTCAAATTTGAGCTAAAACGGATAAGCCTAGCATCAATTTTCAAAATTGAGCCAAACCTTAACAGAGAGCATGAAAAATCTGATCATTTTCCATGCAGCGCAGGATCGCGTCCCTATCTCCATGAGATCGCGTCCCTACGGATCGCGACCCTATCTCCATGTGATAGGGACCCTATCTTTGCTGGACAGACCAGAATTGCGATTTTTAAGCTAAAAACTCCCAATTTCTCTTATTAAACCCTTAATACACGATTTAATCATTTGGGGTTTATTCCTAGGCTAAAACCTTACATTTTAACAAGGTTTTTAACCCCCAAAACACAATCAATCAATTTAGGGTTCTAAATTTTAACAACCCAAAACTTCAATTTTACCATTTATAGCATCCTACTTCCATTGGATTGAGTTATGTCTTTGTTATAAGAACTTAATGGAAGTATCTAACCAATTTAAACACACATACACAACTGAATTTACAGTTTTTGAGTTTTACACAACTCACCAAGAACAACAATCAAGAGCTTGGAATATTTACCTCAAACTCTTCCAATAATGCCCTTGTGAATGCTATAATCAAGCTTGCAATTTCCAAGTCTTCAAGGACCTTCTATTCTCTGCAGAAATCAGCCAAGAACTTGCTCCCGTAGCTCCCAAATTTTCTGCACAAGTGTTTCTTATATACTTCCAAGATTTGCACTTTGGTCCTTGAAGTTGCATATTTCAAAGTTTTGCCACAATTAACACATTTTATGACAAATAATCAACTTTCATAACATTTTAAGTCCAAGACTTAAAATATTATTACATAACAAGTCCTTTTCTGCCCAAATGACCAAATTACCCTTTTGAGGTAAAATGACCATTTTGCCCTTTTATTATAATTATATAATAATACATTTTTGGCGTTACAAATTCTCCCCTCCTTTAAGAGATTTCGTCCCCGAAATCATACAAAAAGTTGAGGATATTTCTCCCTCATCTCACTCTCGGTCTCCCACGTCATGTCGGAACCTTTGTGATGACGCCAAAGGACTTTCACCATACTGATCTTCTTGTTTCTAAGCTGTCTTATCTTGCGGTCTAGCACCCTCTCGGGTTGTTCCGGGTATCTCAACTTGTCATCCACTTCAATTTCAGCAAGTGGTACTTGTTGAGACTTATCAAATAAGGTTTTCCTCAAATGGGACACATGGAATACATCATGTATACCATGAAGTTCATCAGGTAACTCCAATCTATACGCCACGGCTCCAACTCTTTGGGATATACGGAAAGGTCCAATGAAACGAGGACTCAACTTTCCTTTCTTCCCAAAACGAATTAAGCCTTTCCAAGGGGATACTTTGAGCATAACCATATCTCCTACTTGGAATTTTATCGGTTTCACCCGTCTGTCTGCGTACTGCTTCTGTCTATTCTGAGCTACCTTCAAATTTTCGCGTATCAATTTGATCTTTTCTTCGGTCTGGGCTACAATTTCGGGTCCAGCCAACGGCTTTTCCCCAACTTCAGTCCAGCAGGTTGGAGTACGGCACGGTGCTCCATACATGGCTTCATACGGGGCCATCTGAATGCTGGAATGATAGCTGTTATTGTACGCGAATTCCACTAAAGGTAAATGATCTTCCCAGCTTCCACCGAAGTCTATGACACAAGTCCTCAACATATCTTCCAAAGTTCGGATCGTTCTTTTACTTTGGCCATCAGTCTGCGGGTGATATGCGGTACTCATAAGTACTTTCGTACCCAGTTGCTCTTGAAGACTTTGCCAAAAATGGGAAGTAAATCTGCTGTCTCTGTCCGACACAATCGATGCTGGTACTCCATGCCGACAAAATACTTCATCAATGTAGATTTTCGCCAGTTGATCTACTCTGTACTTTTCCTTATATGGTATAAATTGTGCCGACTTAGTCAATCGATCCACAATCACCCATATAGAATCATAACCTCGCGGCGTCCGCGGCAACTTTGTCACAAAATCCATAGTAATATGGTCCCATTTCTTCTCTGGAAT
Source organism: Cichorium intybus (assembly GCA_023525715.1). NCBI lineage: Eukaryota > Viridiplantae > Streptophyta > Magnoliopsida > Asterales > Asteraceae > Cichorium > Cichorium intybus. The sequence continues at coordinate 85,935,885 of CM042015.1, read as the reverse complement.
CGGCAATGGCTGTATTTCTCCATATGGTTTCTGATGATTTGACTTAACTTGCAAACAAGTCAAACATTTTTCCACGAATCTTCCAACATCTCTTTTCATTCCAGGCCACCAATACATCGGTTTTAACGTCCGATACATCTTAGTGCTGCCCGGATGAACTGCATATCTGCTAAAATGGGCATCTTCCAGAAGTAATTTCCGCACCTCTCCCTGCTTTGGGACCCACACACGTCCTCTGAATGTCTTCAATTTCTGAGTATTTTCTTCCAGATGCTTCAAGTATCCAACCATTCTTTCACTTTTTACATTCTCCGGCTTACAGGCTTCCTCTTGTGCCAAACGAATCAATTCTGGTAACCGGCTCACTACACCCGTACACGCGGATGTAACTTTCAGAGGAGCTTCTTTTCGGCTTAAAGCATCTGCTACCACATTTGCCTTGCCAGGGTGGTACTGAATTTCACAATCAAAGTCTTTCAACAGGTCCATCCACCTTTGCTGTCTCATGCTGAGCTCTTTCTGGTCGAAAAGGTACTTCAGGCTCTTGTGATCCGTGTAAATGACAAATTTAACTCCGTATAAATAATGCCTCCACAGCTTCAATGCTAAGATCACCGCAGCTAATTCCAGATCATGGACTGGATATTTCTTCTCAGCGTCTTTCAATTGGCGGGATGCATAAGCTATAACCCGACCTTTCTGCATCAGAACACAACCAAGACCAATTCTAGACGCATCGCTGTAGATCACATACTCTTCTCCACTTTGAGGTAGTACTAACACTGGCGCTTCACATAAAGCTTGCTTCAGTTTCTGAAATGCTTCTTGCTGTTCTGCAGCCCACGTAAATTTTTCACCTTTCTTAGTCAACTTGGTCAACGGGACAGCTATCGAAGAGAAATTCTCGACAAATCTTCTGTAATAGCCTGCCAAACCAAGAAAACTTCTTACTTCAGTTGGACTTCGGGGCGGTTCCCATTTCATCACGGCTTCAATCTTTGCTGGATCTACCTTCACCCCTTCAGCATTGATTACATGGCCAAGGAATTGGACTTCCCTTAACCAGAATTCACACTTCGAGAATTTAGCATACAGCTTTTCTCGGCGAAGCAACTCCAATACTTGTCGCAAATGCACTTCATGTTCGGCTTGGCTTCGCGAATACACCAAGATTTCATCGATAAACACTATCACCGAGGTATCAAGGAACGGTCGGCACACTCGGTTCATAAGATCCATGAATACTGCAGGAGCATTGGTTAACCCGAAAGGCATCACCAAAAACTCGTAATGACCGTATCTCGTTCGGAATGCCGTCTTCGGAATGTCTGACTCCCTTATCTTCAACTGGTGGTATCCTGACCTCAGATCAATCTTGGAAAAATAGGACGCGCCTTGTAGCTGGTCAAACAAGTCATCAATTCTGGGTAGCGGGTACTTGTTCTTCACCGTAATCTTGTTTAGTTCCCGATAGTCAATACACATACGCATTGACCCATCTTTCTTCTTGACAAACAAAATAGGGGCTCCCCAAGGCGATGTACTCGGTCTAATGAAACCCCTATCTAACAATTCTTCCAGTTGCTTCCGCAGTTCCACCATCTCTGAAGGTGCTAAACGGTATGGAGCTCGAGCAACAGGAGCAGCTCCCGGAATTAGTTCAATCGTGAACTCAACCTGTCGATCTGGTGGCAGTCCTGGAAGTTCGTTCGGAAACACATCTGGGAACTCGTTCACCACATTCACATTCGCTACCCCCACTTTAATCGGTTGAGCTACCGACACATAAGCCAAATAGGACATCCCTCCTTTACTGACACAGCTTCTAGCTTGAGCAAAGGAGATGACTGGCATTCTTAACCGAGGTCGTTCACCTTGAATTTTCATCCATTCCCCTTCCGGTGATAACACTGTAACACTTTTATTTCTGCAATCCACGTTAGCATAATTTGTCGCTAACCAATCCATTCCCACAATTACTCCAAACTCGTTGGTAGTCATCGGCTTCAAATCTATAGGGAAAACGGTCCCGTAGATTTTAAGCTGACAACCTTCCATATGTTCAGAAACCCAGACATACCGGCCGTCTGCTATAGCTACTTCTAAGCTTTCATCCATCGGTGTTAAAGGTACATTCAGGCGAGGCAATAAAGATTCCGATACAAAACAGTGGGTGGCTCCCGGATCAAAGATAACGTATACAGGTATGGTATTGAGAGTGAAAATACCTGTCACCACATCGGTCTTCTCACGGGCTTCTTCCACAGTCATCTGGAAAGCTCGCGAGGCTATCGGTCGTCCCCTGTTCTTCGGCTCTTCTTTCTTCCCGCCCTGTTCAATCCTGGGTCTGTCACTGATCGCTATAGACTTCAACTCGGGACAATTCAGGCGAAGATGATCCGTAGCTCCACACTGGAAACACCTACGTTCTGTCCGACAGTTGTAAACATCATGCCCCGGTTTTCCACAATTTCGACAACTTGTGGATGTAGTGTTGACCCGGCAACTCCCGGAGTGCCATTTTCGACATTTTTCACACCATTTTCTATCGTCCCTTTGACTTTTACCCTTAGACCCGGATTGCTGTGACTTCTTTTGAGGCGTCCAACCTTGGTCTTCCGCCTTTCATTTCGTTTCCAAGACTTTCTTTTCATCTTCCTGTCTCTTCAGTTCTGTTTCTCGTTCCGTGGCTCGATCCACCACTTGTCGAAAATTTGTTAATTTCAACGGTTGTACAACTTCTCTAATTCGGGTTGTCAACCCCCGAATATATTTGTCGATCTTTCTCTTTTCTGTGTAGACATGGTGTTCCGCAAACCGAGCTTTCTCCAGAAAACTGAGTGTATATTCCTGAACAGATCGGGAACCCTGTTCCAAATGCAGGAATTCATCCTCCAGCTTCTGAATAGCTACTTCCGAGCAATATTCTTCATTAAATTTTGTCTTGAATTGCTCCCAAAGTATCGATTGGGACGAATCAAGATCCAGTGACTTATAGTAAGTTTGCCACCAATGTAAAGCACCGCTTGTAAGTTGGTTCGTAGCAAACTCCACTTTATCTTCATCCGCACACTTGCTTACTCGGAACACCTTTTCCATGTGCATGATCCATTCCATAGCTTTGACTGGATCATCTGTCCCCGAAAATTCCTTTGGTTTACAACCAAGAAACGATTTATACGTACACCCAACTTTCCTTGCAGAGGCTTCCCCACCTTGTGTTTCCTTCACTGCCCGGGCTCTACTTTCTCCCTGGCTTTCGTTTTCTGGTTGTCTGTCATGAACACTTTTTGCGGCTTCCTCAGTAGGATCCGGATGCACACTTGGGTTGGGATTGCCACTCGGGTTGGGGTTGTTCGATAATACAGGCATCATCTGCCTAACCACTTCTTCCACAATAGCACGTATATCAGGTGGATTTTGTCCCACCGGTTCCCTCACTGGTGCTCTCCGCCCAACAGAGCCGCGTGACCTAGCTGGTCCGCCTCTTGCAGTTCCACGTGACCTAGCTGGTCCACTTCTTGCTGTTCCACGCGAATTTACACCAGTAGGATTGCTTCGTGTATTTCTCATACTTCAAGATTTCAACAAACTGTTAGCTTACATATATAATGACAAGCTTATACATATCTAACAGTCCATTTATCTGTGTTTCTCTCAGGTTTAAGTCCAGGGATCTAATCTAAGACACCTAGTTCACTTAAACCACGGCTCTGATACCAACTTGTAACACCCGACTTATTAACAAAAACACCCCAAAATTTTTTCATTTTTTTGCAAACCAAATATCTTACAATAAAAACCATAAGTAGGGGGTATTAGTTAACAAATACGAGTACAAGTGTATCACGAAGTACAATACATAAATATTATACATTCTTCAAGCCGGGTATTACTTCACACTAAGTCCTCAGTCACGGACTTTGTCCTTTCCCTTCGCGGGATCACGCTCACCTGCAGGGACATATCACATAAACTGTGAGCTACAAGCCCAGTGAGTAATCAAGCAAACAATTAAGCATATACAAGAGAATAATAACAATTAAACTCTTAAACTAATTCTGTCCCCAAAAGTCATGGTCTTTACTGACCGCATCATAATCATAGCCATAAAGGCCGCACCAAACATCGGAGACATAGCCCGAAGGCCGCACCGGAATCATAGCCCGAAGGCCGCACCAAACATCGGAGACATAGCCCGAAGGCCGCACCGGAATCATAGCTAGAAAGCCACATCGGAGACATAGCCCGAAGGCCGCACCGGAATCATATTATATCAGCCAAATAGTTATTTTCCGTCCCCAGAACTATTTTCAATCCGCAGCTGCTCAACAATCATATATCACATCAAACACGAGTGAGATTACTCACCTTGGTAATTGCTACGACTAGCGTTTAGCGGTTCTTGCCTTTCGATGTGTTTCGCGAAATCTTGTCCCGTACCTATAATTCCATTTATTTCAAAATGATTATAGGTTAATAACCATTACAATTTACTCTAATACAATAGAGTTCAATAATATATAATGCCTAGTTAATAAACTTTCCGTTTACTAACTTTATATGAATTTTACTATTCACCGAGGCATTCGGGTCGGTCTACAGTGCCCCCGAGGGGTCGAAAACTCGATACGAAAATTTTCCCAAACTTTTTAGACCATAACGAGCCTATGGTTCAAATTTGAGCTAAAACGGATAAGCCTAGCATCAATTTTCAAAATTGAGCCAAACCTTAACAGAGAGCATGAAAAATCTGATCATTTTCCATGCAGCGCAGGATCGCGTCCCTATCTCCATGAGATCGCGTCCCTACGGATCGCGACCCTATCTCCATGTGATAGGGACCCTATCTTTGCTGGACAGACCAGAATTGCGATTTTTAAGCTAAAAACTCCCAATTTCTCTTATTAAACCCTTAATACACGATTTAATCATTTGGGGTTTATTCCTAGGCTAAAACCTTACATTTTAACAAGGTTTTTAACCCCCAAAACACAATCAATCAATTTAGGGTTCTAAATTTTAACAACCCAAAACTTCAATTTTACCATTTATAGCATCCTACTTCCATTGGATTGAGTTATGTCTTTGTTATAAGAACTTAATGGAAGTATCTAACCAATTTAAACACACATACACAACTGAATTTACAGTTTTTGAGTTTTACACAACTCACCAAGAACAACAATCAAGAGCTTGGAATATTTACCTCAAACTCTTCCAATAATGCCCTTGTGAATGCTATAATCAAGCTTGCAATTTCCAAGTCTTCAAGGACCTTCTATTCTCTGCAGAAATCAGCCAAGAACTTGCTCCCGTAGCTCCCAAATTTTCTGCACAAGTGTTTCTTATATACTTCCAAGATTTGCACTTTGGTCCTTGAAGTTGCATATTTCAAAGTTTTGCCACAATTAACACATTTTATGACAAATAATCAACTTTCATAACATTTTAAGTCCAAGACTTAAAATATTATTACATAACAAGTCCTTTTCTGCCCAAATGACCAAATTACCCTTTTGAGGTAAAATGACCATTTTGCCCTTTTATTATAATTATATAATAATACATTTTTGGCGTTACAGTTACCTTATCAACTACGAGCTAACTTATTAACTATCACCTACCAGCTAGTCTACCAAACATAGTTTAAGTAGCTTTTTTAAAAAGTTAGCTTATAAGATACTCTTTGGCGTGTCAAACATGACAACCAAGAAAAGCTTGGAAAGTAAGTTAGCTTATCAGCTAGCTGTGACACGCCAAACATATCATTGACTACTAATTGATCGAAAAACAAGATGATAATATTTGAAATTGTTTTGTAATACTAAGGGTATCTCTGATACTACTTCAAACTCTATATTTTACTCAAACTGGAGTTAAATCATCTTCAATCCCACTCAATTTTCCAATTCTATTTTAAATAAATGAATACTATAACTTTGAATGGAAATATATTATCCATTTATCCAAAATGGAGTTGAACTATCAATACTCAAATTTATTTATCAAAATTTTAATTAACTAACTATAATTTAAATGATATGAATTAATCATAATTTATGTATCGAATGATATTAATTAATCATAAAAGTGTGTTAAATATTGCTTTAATAAATTAACAAATAATTCTAATTAATAATATACAATAAAATTATTTGGTTATAATCTTTAAATGATATATTTATTAAAGTTTTACAACATAAAAGATGTAAATCAATATGTAAAAAACTAATAAGTTGAAGGGCGTTATTGACAATTGTTATAAGTTTAGAATATATATATATATATATATATATATATATATATATATATATATATATATATATATATATATATATATATATATATATATATATATATATACTAATTATTTTTTGTTAGTACATATAAAAGTATTTACATAATGTTAAGTTCACATAATAAATAAATTGTATGAATAAAATTATAGAGTATAAAAAGAATGTAATAAAATTACTATTAACTAAAAGAAAATTTTAAATTCGTACATGCTAAAGCTAATATGTATTTTTTATCAAAGTAGGGCCCATTTTTGTATATAACTATATATGATATTGCAAATGATCTTTCAAATTTAGAAAGATCAGAATCTATGTGGCACTTTTCTTTGTAAGACAATTGGCAACCCGATGTCGCTGGTTTAATAAATATCAAAATAGTTAACCACTTCCAACTATTTTGGGCCTTGTGTGATTAAAAAATGAGCTCCATTCAATATCAAAATCTAAGGCTTATAAAATATTAAAGAAAGCAGTGGGTTGAAGCCCACATCGTTTCAAATGGAGTGCTGGATTGCTGGAGCGGTGGAGCCTGTAAAAGAAGAAATGGATAGAAATAGAAGTTCTTGTTGAGTAGTTTAACTACTGTAGTTGCAATATTATTCTATTATTTAAATTGCGTATTTTTTGGAAACGTTACCTCCGGTTTTTTCCTTTCGGGTTGTCACGCGGGTAATTGGGTTTTTTAGGCTTTCTTTTGGATTCTCGGATTTCGGGTTTTGACGCGTATCTCTAACCATTCGTTGGACACGTCTTCTCTCATCCGTATTTCTTCTGCGATTCTTGCCGTTTCGTCTTCTTTTGTTGCCGGTTGTATTTCTTCCTGTGCCGCTGTGGTGAATACCCGTCGGCCAACGAGTTTTTGCAAGTTCTCCTGTTGTCTTTCTCTTCTGCATGTGGGTGGGCTGCTCTCCTCTTTCATCGGGACCGATTGAAGTCGTTCAAGCCATCAATGGCCTCGAAAAGGTTGTTCTCCGTCAAATCCAAGGAAGTAGTGTCTAGGTGAGTAAGTTTATTTCGTCTTCTGGCTTAGATTCGTCTATTTTACTGTGTTTATAACGTCTATAGTGGTATGGTGGCTGTCGACCACCGGCCGCCAACCGTAGAAGTAGAATGAGTTTCGCGTCTTGTCGGGTCGAATCGATTATCTACAGTGGTCTGATGATGGGATGAGGATGGTGGGATAGATACAGGGGTGATGGAGACGGGTGACGGAGGTGGGTGGCACAACACGCAGAAGATGGTGGCGATTGTTATCGGGGGATTAGCGGGATTGTTTTTGGGAATCGTTTTCTTACTGGTTTTGAAATCAGCTTTCAAGAAGAAAAGGACAAATACTGTCATCGTCATGGATGTCGATGCAATCCAACAGAGAGGAAGGAGAGATTGGCGAGACAGAGGAAATTTAGCGTTCATGCCCTAATTTATGCAACAAGGAATTGCGGAAATTAGGTTTCTTTCTCCGTTTCTTCTTTCGATCGATTGGGGATTCAAATTTCCTTCTTCTGGGTCGTCCATTGCCATTAAAGTCATTGATACTTCTCTTAGAGGTAAGGATGTTAATTTCATTTATCATAAATTTACATTAATTGATACTAAAATTAATTTTTGTTTCGGTCAGATGATTTTGGGTTCGATCATATTCTGTGGGTGTACAGTCACAGGCGTGGGGTCGATTGTTGGGTATGTGATGGAAAAGCAAGAAGGTAATGAAAATTTTAAAACTTTTATAGTAAAAGTTTAATATTTTCTGTAACTTTATAAATTTAAGTTTACTATCTTGAATTTCAGGTTGAATAATGAACAACGATCAGCAAATGCTGACTATTTTCGTGTCTACAAGGTTTGATTTAGTTTTTCATGTATACATTTTTTTAGCGACAGATTCTTGATTATCTTTTTTATTTTTTTGTTTTTTAGGGTAACAACAATAGTAAATCAAAGGTTTCTGTAGTGGGTCCTGCCCTTCACCCTTTTCTTGTGTAAGTATGAAAATTTATACAACTTATAAAAGACATTCACTTCTAATTTAAATTCAATTGATTATTATGTAATAATGGCAGGAGATCATATTTTGATGTTTTGAGAGACTTTTTTAGGAGAATTTACTTTGTAGCCAGCAGTTACTTTCAGATGAAAGATATGAAAAAATTATGGAAATGATTACTGATGAATGTATGCAATCTTGATTACACATTGGAATTAACAAATATTAATTTCAAAAAATCTTTATACGAATAAAGAATTAAAATTTATCAAACAGCAATAACTTCAGAACTTAGAGGAAAATGGTAAGACAATAGGCGCTCTTCTAGTGGAAAAGATGTTAATGTTGTGGGATGGGAACAACTTAAACAACTTCTTGGTAACAAAAGGTATACACATTTTATAAATTTTAATCTAAAAAAATATTTTGTAATTTTTTGTTAAGTATTGTTTTGTTTACATGTCAGGCAACTGGAATTCGTAGGTGTGTTGAAGAGATTGTCTTCTCTTTCATTTATCCTAGGCTTGATATGGAGGTAATTAATATGTCTTATTTTTTTAAGATCACTTTTTATGATATTTTTTTATTATAATCATTGAAAGTCACATCTCAGGTTTTAAAACACATGAATCATTTGCTGAAGGCACCTTTTTGCATACACCCTAAAACAGGTCAGTTTTTTTGATATTTGTTTCTTTTAAGCATTGATTTTTATGTTTACAACTTTACATAGGAAATGTTGTTGCATTTTCATAAGACAGCCCATGATATTAAAGTTACCTACGCTCTTGAATTTTCAGAACTTTTATGCTCATAAGCAACCTACATTTCAATAATAGAGATTCAAGACTGCTCTAAGGTTTTGATAGAAGAAGATGAAGATAGGGCAAAATAGTCATTTTTTTAGACTTACCAAACATTCTTAACACCATTAATGTCAGGGACTAATCTTGCAACAAAACTAGAATTTACAGATCACATGTGCACCAAACAAAGCATGTGGCGTAACTTTTGACATACCACAGGGATTTAAGTTGTAATTTACTGTTTAATATTACGTTCCAAAAATAAATCTCATACTTTTTTTTCTCTAGGCCGTGTTTGTGTTCCCATCGACCCAAATGTTTGTGATGAGTTTGATCCCACTAATGTCCCAACACTTTCCAAGGTAATAACATTTTGGTGAAAATTTACTTTTTTATTATTTCATATCTTTAATCTTTTTATTAATCCATTTTAAATTTATCTCACAGCCTTTGAGAGAAATAAACACAGGAGGCTTGCAAGTAGAAGGCGATAAATCTGTCATAGAAATTACAGTAGACTTGGAAAAATATCAACAAAACACTGATGCATCAGGTAAGATGAAAGCATTTAATGGGTGTTTTTGGTTTTAATTTTTGATCAGGAAGTACGGAGTGGTTTGATATTGCAACAGGGATCGAATCAGATGGTGATGAAGATTTTTACAGCATTCAAGATGGTAAATAACCGAGTTTTAAATATTTTTCCTAAAAGTACAATGCTACAATTGACAATTCCTCACTTCATTCTTCAAAATTTTCAGATACAATACCGTTGCAATTGTCATCATAAATCCTGGGAAGCAGTAGCAATTAATTGTATAAGAAGCAGTAGTAAGGTAGATGCTTGATGTGCATACCAATAAGTAGATCTATGATTAACAAAAATAGCAATTACCTTTATCTGTCTAGCAAAAAAGTAACAATGAACGTTATGTAGGTAACAAAAATTTAAAGATGTGCACGTGTGATGTTTATGTTAAAACTTACATATTGTCTTGAAAAAGAGCGAGACGTTACGACGAAAGTAAAGGAAAACAACATGAATATTTGATAAAGATATTTATAGCTTATACTTTCATTACATTTTCCCCTTATGGCATCCTACTTCATTATTTCCATTCATTTCCAGGGTTTCCGCCGCATCGTGCGGAAGAGTGAAGAAATATGGACTTCCATTGTTGCTTCCTCAAGAAGATGTTGTTAAAACATTCATAGCAAATTTGAAGAAGCTGCTTTACGTTAAACTTTCAGTGCCCTTGATAACACTTTTCTCCGATCTCCATACAATAGGTATACTTCGAATTGCATTTTGCTTATGTGATTCACTTTTAAATTTGTGTATTACAAATAATGGATGGAAGCTGGAAAGTTACGACGGATTGTTCTTGTGATTTTATGATTTATGAGTAAGGCCACCAATGAAGTATTTAAGAGGTGGCATTTCAGTATAGAGACAGATAGTGAGGTTGTTGAAAAAGGGTAAACATTTCAGAAACTTTAGTCTACTGATACATTGTTTTCAATTTTTCATGTGAATTTAATGTTCTTTTATTTTCCATAGTTTCAAGGGATAGCATCCAGCATCACATACTTACCATGCGTCGATGAACCATGTAAGTACAGGCCAACAATTTTGTAAAAAAAAAGGTAAGAAGAAAACATCCAGTATAGAAGAAAAAAAGAACATTCTCTCTTCAACCCGTGCAAAGCACGGGCTACCTGCTAGTTTAGATTTATATCGAATTAACCGTTTCCTTTGAAACTGTGGTTTGGATGGTGAGTGGTGTGTTTTGACCACCATCAACATAGTTTTTTTTAATATTTAATTTAGAGTAATTTGGTTTCTGAGATTACGATTTTTTACAGTTTCGGTTCAAGTTTTTGATTTCTTTTATCAGTGGTCTTTATTGAAGGTTTTGGTTATACATTTGGTTCCTAGCCTTTAACACCATTAATGCACTTCTGTTAAGTACATGTAAAATGACTAAAATGCATTTTATATGTTTCTTTTGCCGATTTTATATTTTTTTACAAAAAATAATAAAACTAATAAACTAAAAGGGCCATTTATGAAAGTTATTTAAAGATTGATTAAAGCCCTAAACCTCCTTCCGATATTCTTGATTCTGTTTCTCCGATAGCGCTAATTATGGACCACCATACCCATCTACATATTCTTCCCAACCCCAGCAATAATAATTACTGGATGACCCGACTCCTCCCTTCCATTTTACCACCAAATCCCTCAATCCCACTTCATCAGACTCTCATCACTCCATCGTCGCCATCGAACTACCAAACCTCCTTTGCCTTTCGTTCAACCAAGACTCTGGCTAATTCGCTATCGGTACCTGCCGCAGCTTCCACATATTCAACTATGACCCCTTCCATGAGATTTCCGTCGGGACTTTGAAACCGGAAGCGGTATCGGTATCGTCCAGATGCTCTTCCACCGTAACATACTCATTTTAGTCGGCAGCGGAACTGAATCACAAGTCCTTTTCTCTTCTTCTCGTACAATATACCTCGATCCTTGGCTTGACTTTCTTTCACTTCCCTCAGGTACATCCTAGGGCGGGCCCTAAGCAAGGGCGGGGTGGGCGACCGCACAGGACCCACGTCATCGGAGGGGCCCGAAATTTTATATGTATGCATTATACATATTGTATATTTATTAGGTCTGCGTAATAAGTGCATAAGAAGTTGATGGTTCAATTGGTAGAGGCGCTGGAATACGGAGCAATAGGTCATTGGTTCGAAACTTGGGAGAGCCGGATTCTTAAAATTTCAGCATGTTTTTTAGCAATGCGTAGCAGCAGGGCTGTTTTTCATCAAGTCCAAACCCTTTACTATCCCTAGCCCAAATGAGAGAAGTCAACAACGTGAATTCCAAAGTTTTTGAACTTTAGTTTTAGGTTTGGTCAATTGCAAGTAAAAAAAGTTATATTTAGGGGCCCATTTTATAGTCTTCGCACAGGGCCTTTAAAATTAACGGACCGGCCTTGGTACATCCTCACGACTTTTGTTTTCCCGAACTGGTCAAGGTATCTAAGAAACTCAGTCACGTGAGTTCTGTTGCACCTCACAAGCGTTAATGACAGCTTATGGTTGCTCAAGTACTGTAAGAACGTGTTCCAGTCGCGTCGTTTCGGAGACTCGTATATGCTTAGTGGTGTCGATGATGTACGAATCGTTGACCTTCCATCAAGTACTGAAAATCACTGACACTTCGTTTTTATTTCTTCTTTTTATAATTTATTTAACACGTTTTATTTCATTTTTAGTATAATTCGCATGCATATTTTATATTTTTATATTTTTATCATTCGGGGATACTTTCTACTCTTTTTGTGTTTAAATGTAGATTTTATTAAAGACTAGCGGGAGCAGAAAAATAAGCGAATAAAGAATTTTGGATGCTCAGATCACTATCGGGCTTGGATTTAGAGCAAGCTATTGGACCAAGAATAAATATTTGGGCTTTATTGGGTTTACCTAGCCCAAAATGGTGGTCAAAGAGGTCAAAAACCGGGTTTAGACCAAAGAAGAATGAGACAATATGTGCTTTTGCTGAATTGGACCGGATTAGGCCCAAATTGGGCTTTTTGTACTTTTGCGCGACCCGCGTGAATCCCTTGTAATTTTGCGCGACCCGCGCAAAACGTCCTGAGGGACATTTTTGTCAGTTCAAGTCAAGGGCTGCTATAAGGGGTATGGGGAAAGGGTTTTAGAGCATCTTTTACACATTTTGGACCAGAGGATTTCGTGGGAGAGCTTCGTTGGAGCGAAAATTTTCATATGCGGTAAGCATGGTAAGTAGATACATGGACAATCCAAGAAAGGAGCATTGGAATGCTGTCAAATGGATTTTTCGATATTTACGTGGTAGTTGGTACTTCCTCTATGTGTTTGCATTTTGAAAAAACTGAAAAAAGAGTACTTGGGTATGTGGATTCCGATTATACAAAACATCTGGGCAATTGACGACGCCTAGTAATATCAAGTATTTTAGTCGTCGTTGAACCCTATTCTAAGTGAATTATATATCGCAAACTGTTATATTTCTCACTTTTTGTGTCTAGTGCTTGTATGTGAAAAAGGATAAAAACAGGGGTTAAACACGTACAAAATGAAGAAGTTTAAGATAAAGTCCACTTTCAGTCGAAAAGACACTCACGCCGTGAAATTAAGACACGCGTGTCACGGATAGTCAAAGATCGGGTGACGAGTTTGACATTTGAAAAGCGAAAAATGGGGTTAGAGATAAGGTCGCGCCGCGGTTTTCACCCTTGCGCGACGCGAATTGCTCGATTTTGCAACTATAAATAGAGGCATCTAGGTCGAGTTTCAGGAGCGAAGAACTGATCCAAAGGTGGAACCTAGGCTTCTTCGACTCGTGATTTCGGATTTCAGTAGCTAGAAGTTGGTATTTTCATGTTTTAGTTTATTTTTCGTGTTTTATAGTTTTTGGTTATTGCTTGTTCCAACAATTCTGGATTGTAGAATCTGTTTGGACAAGTTGAATCTGGATATTTTTAGAAGTCAGAAACATTCGACTTCTTGTTTTTGGTTTAGTTAATGCAATAATTCAGTTTCAGTTATTTCGTATTTTCGGTTTCGGTTTACGTTTATTTGTTCGTTGGATGGTTTTATGGTATTGAGCACTTCTGATTTTCTGAATACACTTCTGAAATTAGATTGTGTAGTTGGTTTGGATTGAAGTTTGGATTTGTTTTATTGGTTAATCTTATTGTATTATCTCTGTGTGACAGATGGTATTATCTTATTGTATTCTATATGTTTGATAAATGATATTATCTTAATGTACTCTGTTTATTTGACAGAGGATATCCTCTTTCTAGAAATAGTTGTCATATGTAACTTTTTGATCAATTTTTTTTAAATAATTGGTATGGTAACATTATGATTGATTTTTTTTTAAAAAAAAAACATATGTTGTAACTTTCTAATCGAGGTATAAATCTTACAGTAAAACAATACCATCTTTTACCTATATAGAGTGGGAGAATAAAATAATATTACAGGAAGATCTTCTATTAAAGAGAGTTAATACAATAATATCACAACAATATAATACTCTTCCAAAGGGCATTTGACCTGGCGGTACCAAGAGTTTACGGATAAGCGCCCTTCAGCTAAAGGTTGAGGGCTCAAGTCCTAGTTGGGACGAAATATATAGATTTAGTAGTCAAAAATGGGTGTGTGATTTAGACATTCTAAAAACAGTAAGACAATACCTTGACACAAAAAACAAAGTAAGCTTATAATAAGAATGTAAGATAATAATTAACCACAAGGGTGGTGCCTAGTTGGTTAGAGCTTGGTCTCCAAAGGTCAAAATGACCAGGAGGTGCCAAGTTCTAATCCAAGGAGGAACAAAAACCCCCTAGTGGCCACAAAGGTTCACCCGCGATGACTCTGGGCTACTCGCGAAGCGGGTAGTCGCCCGGGGATTAGTCGGTTCGCGAAAGCGTGCCGGAACCTCGGCTCCATAGGAGGCCAAAAAAAAAAAAGAATGTAAGATAATAATTTATGTCATTATGTGTTAAAATAGTCATTGGTTTCTTGTTAATAACTCCATAATATATGGATTTTTCTTAATATTTCCGGCTAAACTCCAATATTAAAGTCTAAAATCTGAAATGTGTCAACTATTGCCAGTTTCTTCTCATTTATTTAAACATCTGTCGATTTTTTGTCCTTTTCTAATTCAAAAAATAAACACATGGCTTAATCCTTAATAAGTCTAGAATATAGAGATTTTTCTGAAGATTTCACTACATCAAAAAATGATTAATTAAGTATGGAGGATTTATTAAACAACAATAGAATATTGATTTGTGTATACGTATTTATAAATAACATATTCTTTTAAACAATGAAGTATTGTGATTATAAATTGTGGTCGATAAATACTATTACATGCTTAATAATGAGTTATAAATAATATATTGTTTCTAAAAATTATTTATTTATTGTGATTATCGGTGCGCTTGATTGTGGAAAAATCATTTGTTTTTTGGGGAAAAATTTCTAAAAAAGTGAAATTTTTGAAAACGTGTTTGTTCTTATAAATAATATTGTTTCTAAATCACAACTAATTTAGAAACTTATAATTATTGTTTTCCATATATTTTCAGTTTCAAAAGTTTTAAAAATATAAATGCTATCCTATCTAAACCTACACTCACACCCACCCACCTCACGAATACACCAACCATGCCCCCACCCCCTAACCCCTAAACTATTTTACATATGTACTATCTTGTTGCACTCAATATTATTCATTGATTAACTCAAACATAATATTCATTAATTAACTCAAATGCATGTGCTATTGATATAATGTTTGAATAAAAAATAAAAGTTCAAATAGATTTCCAGTGAACAGTCATTTTGAGCTCAATAGAAAATAATGTCCTTCTATGCAAATGGATTTGGCGTTTCTGTGTCTTGCTAAATGCTTTTTGGGTAAGGATGGTCAAGGCCATTCATGGTCATCATGGTCTTCCATTGCCTTGAAGCTGCAATTCGATTTGGATTAGTATTCTCGAGACGATGGATAGTTTATGAGTGAAAGGTGTTAGTTTATCTTCCTGTTGTAAAAAGAAGGTTAAAATGCCTCTGAAATGGAAGTTTCCGAGAATTTTTGCTCTTGAGATTATAGTTGCGACTAAAATGCAACAACCTGATAGGTTCGTGTCTTTTCGTCGGAGGCCGATAAGAGGTGATGAAGGTGTTCAGTGGGCTGACCTTTCGACTTTGTTATCCTCGATGTTGCTCTCTTCGAATTCAGATATGTGGGTTCGAGTTTGCTCGGGTCTAGTGATATTACTGTTGGTTCTGCAAGATTGCTTATTGATAATAATATTTTGATTATGATTGATACTCCTACTCGTTGGTGTTGCCTCATTCTGATCTAAGGTTAATGTTATGGTTTGTCGTCTAACTTTGACAAACTCCCTACTAGACTTAACCTTGCTACTAAAGGGTAAAGGGTTGGATATCTTTGAAGTTTTGTGTCCAGTTTGTAACACGGGTTTGGAGACTGTGGGCCAATTGTCCTTTGCTTGTCCACTTACTGCTGACATTAATTTTCTAGGGGGAGGTGGTGGGATATTCAGTTGCCTGTTCTTGCTTCATATCGGGTGTGGCATGCTTAGTTATTCACTTTTCGGTCGTAGAAGATGCAAAAAGGATTTCATGGAGACGATTTTTTCCACTATGTGATGGCGCTTGTGGCTCTTTCAGAATTCTCTCTTCTCTCTTATTTGGTTTAGATAGACCTAAAAAAAGGTTTGATTTTTGATAAAATTGTCACAAAAACAATTATATTAGTGAATAATAGGAATAAAAGCGCGACCTTTAATTGGATTGTTTGACTTCAAAACTCAATCCTTGGTAGCTTAAAAAAAGTTTACCGTTAAAAACAAAAAGAAAAAAAGTAAAAAAGTTTAATTTCAACACAAAGAAGATACTCAAATCAAATCGTAAAAGGACAATGATTTTTTTGATTAGTTCATCAGGAATGTTGCTTTAAATTTTGAAATATATTTAAGTTGTTCTTAATATAAAATGTTTTTATATATTTAAAATAATATTAAATATTATAAGCTATTTGTTTTGGTTAACTAGTTTTTCTGTACCAACCTATATAATGAATTATAGACGACAAAATTTCTCATGCTAAACGAAAACTACATCACGCAACTACTTATCATTCAATTTCTCTCCATTCCTTGATTCAAAGTTTATTATTATTATTAATTTTTTTTTTTTTTTTTTTTTTGCACATTCGTCACTTTAAGACTAACATCATATATAAGGTAACGTGTGCCTATAACTTGCAATGGCTTAAAGGGAAAAAGTAATTCGAACCTTTCGTTCATTTTTGCCCACCCATATGCTTCTTGTTACACATCTTCATCGTCTCCATCATTTTCTTTGTATCCGTGTTAATGTTCAATTTCTAGATACAGATAAAAGATTTTTAGAAACTAAGACTATAACTACCATAACAATAGAAAACAGGAGAGTCCTCTCGAAATAATTTTCTTAATAATAAGTCAAATCCAAGTTATTAAGCTCCAATGTAGAAATGTTCATTCACCACTTTACGAATTTCAATCCTTTAGATAATTAAGAAAAAAAAATTCAAACCCGCAACTTAAAAAATTATTTTAAAAAATTATACTTGATATTTACTCTAAAACCGTTCATACATGTAAAAATTTCCATACAGATAACCAATTTGTGTAAATATATGTTCTTCGCGGATTTTCCAAGTACAGTATTCATTCGACGTAGTTTTGTTCGAGATCATGTACTGAAAAACAATGCATAATCCATGTCTTGAAGAGCAATGCATGCGACAATCACATGATATGTTGAACATAACCTTTTTTGACCACACACACACACACACACACACACACACACATATATATATATATATATATATATATATATATATATATATATATATATATATATATATATATATATATATATATATATATATATACATATAACACGCTTTTATATTGGTTTATTTACACGTTATTTTATATATTTTAGTTATTTTATCTTTATAAAATGACTAGATACGCTCACTTTTGTTGAAAGTTGTCTTGTGTAGAAAAAGTACTAAAATGCAAGGTTTAAAGCGGAAATTGAACAATGATAGAGATGGAAACGAAGAGATAAGAATTCGAGGAGATCGTGACCCGTAAGATGAAGGATCGCGACGCTACGAAGAGATGATAATGCAATCTGATTTGATTTGAATTCCAAATTAGCGAGATATTGGGATAAGTCTATGATCATGCCACAAAGTACTGATGTTGGTGAGGCAAACTGTGCGATTTTGCAACTATATATAGAGGCATTCAGATGGAGTTCGACAGCAATCCATCGAGAATTCTCTGGATCTTTTAGCTCATCTTTATTATTTTTCAGTTTCTTTAGCATAGTTTGGTTAGAATCGTTAGTTTCAACTTTTTAGCTTCATCATTCGATTTTGTATCAATTCTCGTTGTTCAGGGTATGCTGCATTCAGAGATTTCTCTGACAATTTGAGGTTGAGTTTTAGAATTCAGGAGTAATCATTCAGCTCCTGTAGTTCGTTGGTTAGTTAGATCGTCATTGGAAAGTTTGTTTGTATTTTTTCGATTTTATAAAAAGAGTTCTTTTAGTTTCATAGTTGTTTTGATATTTGATTGCTTGATGCATCAAATCTGAGTTGATTTGGGTTTATGTTTGAGCTTGTTTTGATTTCAAGCGTTAGTGATCTTCCTGCTATAGAGCAACACTATAGTTGAGTTTCTATCGACATAGAGTGTCAACCACGGACTCCTTAGTTCGACCCTTAGGCCTTAGTTACCCTGACTATTGGATAGTGATGTTTTATTTACTATTTTTGACTGCATCAACGACTGCGACGTGTTAATACACACACGCACACACACACACACACATATATATATATATATATATATATATATATATATATATATATATATATATATATATATATATATATATATATATAATTAAGTTCAAATGAGAACTAGTTTTATTGTAAAAACTTTAGAACTAAATCTGGCCATAAATTAGGAAGATCTACGACTAATATTGAATGTGGCATAAAATAACTACCTCCCATGATTAAGGGTGTGATCTTATCTGATCAGATTTAATCTCGACCGTAGATCTTACTGATCGCATGATCAGATTTAGTTCTAAAGTTTTTACAATAAAACTAGTTCTTATTTGAGCATAACTCTCTCTCTCTCTCTCTCTCTCTTTCTTTATATATATATATATATATATATATATATATATATATATATATATATATATATATATATATATATATATATATATATATATATATAGTTTGGATTAAATGTGGGTTGTATTTGTGTGAATGTATGACCAAATGTGAAGCGTTCGATACAAAATATCAATGGTCTAATTTGTAAATTTATGACAATTAAACAATTATGTAGGATGATTTAGTCTATTAATCAATATTTAAAAGAAAGAAATACCTTATTTATCTCCTAATTTTGTGGGAATTTTATTTAATATCTATTTATTTTATTATATAAAATTTATAAATGTATTACAAGATGAATAATAACTACAAATCAAAAATTACAGGTTTATACATATTACGATAATCACATGATACACTGTCATTATTAAATACACTTCATTCTTGACATAATACACTACCATTCTCAAATAATATAAACATTTTGAAAAGGTGTCTTGAAGAGTACAATTCTTGAAGAATACCATAATGAACATAAATGACTTAAGTGCGCATTCTTGAAGAATCCTAACATTCTGAAACAGTAAGAACTTACGAAGATAGGTTGTTTTAACAATCTATCGTTCAAACTAGGATCAGTTTCACTAAGGCATTTCACCGAACACATGATATGCATCTTAATAAAGGCCAAGACTTTAACCAAATTTACAAAAAAACTTAATACTAACAAACAAAAACTACCAAGATAGGTTTCATAGTCCAGATAAAATTTACAACAAAATTAAAATAAAGATTTTAAGTTAATTGAAATCAGCAAAGTGCCCTTTATTTAACCGACAGTCTAAAAGTCCACCCTCCATTTACTGGGCATTACTGTCTAGAATAAGAGGGGAGTTTTTGGTAAACAATAAACTAAATAACGTAGGCCAGGGGATAGAGAACGAACCAGACATACCGTCTTCGAAGGAGGGATCCTCGTCCATGACTGTTAGGAGTTCCCTAACATCGCCTGTGGAGATGTCGAAGCCCACAGAGCCTATGGAGACCGCCGACGTCAGAAAATATCTCGGAACCTAGCACAATCCTGTTAGCTTCTTATTTATTCTTTTCCATTCCACACACAGGTCTTGTAGGCACGACGTTGCTCACCGGTTGTGGGTCATCATAGAGTCAAGATACAACGTCCCCATCAACAGTTACCCCCATGATCTCCGGATGAGTTGTTTTTTAGTTCTTAATTATTTAATAGTTTCGTTTGAACCTATTCTTATATATATATATATATATATATATATATATATATATATATATAGATGGGTTCAATGCAGAACCAAATATATACCACCTAACCACAGAACTACGTTCCTAGCCGTGAGATTAGATGGAGGGGGAAAGGGTAAGATCGTCCAATTAATCAAAATCCCTAAAAATTAGCTGTGAGATTTCTGGAATCAATTTCTTCCACCAAAAACCACACAGTAGTGATTTGTAATCTAGGGATAAGATATTGTACGTACCTGATGAAATAACTACGTATGTTTATTGATGAACATATGTTCATAGATGAACATATGTTCATTGATGAACATATTGATGAAATAATGGAACCATTACAGCAACAAGAAAAAGGACGCCATCAATTTGATTTACGGAATCAATTTCTTCCACCAAAAACCACATAGTAGCGATTTGTAATCTAGGGATAAGATTTTATACCTACCTGGTGAAATAACTTCCTATGAGCATATGTTCATTGATGAACATATGTTCATTGATGAACATGTATTGATGAAATACGAGAACCATTACAGCGACAAGAAAAAGGATGCCATCAATTTGATTTCTGGAATCAATTTATTCCACCAAAAACCACACAATCGAAATTTTTAATCATGATTGAATCGCTACTAACAAGACATTGATTACAAGCCACGATTGCTAAAAATTAAATCAATTTTGAAAATCTGAGATTGCTGTAATCTAGGGATTGTACGTATCTGTTCAAATAACTTCTACAAAGCTCGATCATCGTTCCTTTTTCTGCTTTGTTTTTTATAGAGTTGCAGGTATGGTGGCTATGGTGTTGTCTGTGAAGAAGTTGTTGATGGCGGTGGTGAATCTGACCTAGGAAGGTAGGTTACGAAGATGAATAGGCAGAAACCCCATTAGGCCCTTGGTTGGAAGTGATTCTCTACATAAGGTGTATGATATTTTTCTACACCCTTTTTAATTTAGACCATTGATATAATGATCCAATGGTTATAAATGTGGTTCTGCAGTTAGGTGATTTAATTTGGTTCTGCATTGAACCCATCCCTATATATATATATATATATATATATATATATATATATATATATATATATATATATATATATATATATATATATATATATATATATATATATATATATATATATATATATATATATATATATATATATATATATATATATATAATTGGAATTTGGTAAGTAGAAAATTTTTGATAGCAATGTAAGAAGTTTTTTATTTATATGTTTTTTTGACGAACCAACAAAATGAATCAATAGATGATGCAAAAATAACATGATTCGCAAAAAAAATTCTCGAAAAATCAATGATTCATTTTTACAATTATTTTTTTGTTATTCACTAAAATTGTCCATAATGTTAATAAAAACTTGATTTACTAAATAATGATTCATCAATATGTTTTTCAGAATTTTTTCTATGAATCATGTTATTTTTGATTCATCTAGTGATTTATTTTGGTGGTTCGTCAAAAAACCAGTAAAAAAACTTATTACCTTCTTACCATAAATTTACTTCTTATTTGATCACTCTAGTATGTGTGTGTGTGTATATATATATATATATATATATATATATATATATATATATATATATATATATCTATATAACTCTTATAATAGAGGTTATTAAAATCATTGTGAATCAAAAAAGCTAAATACTTGCATCATATTCATTTGAAACTCCCAACTTTTCATCTTATACTACTAAATATTTATTTGTAACTCATATCTCTTCATCTTATGCTAATCAATTGTTTTTACTCATTTAAAATATTTTGCCTATATAAGAACTATTCCACACTTGATTACTTCAAGTTGCTTCTCTTCAATTTTTGTTATTGTTATCTAGAATATAAGCATGAGAGCTCAACAATGTCGTAGGCTTATTTTCATTTTGGCTATATATAGTTATAAACTTGTGAGAATTCCACCATGTTGTAGGTTAATTTTCGATTTTGTCTTTATTGTTTTAAAATGATGAGAACTTTACCATGTTATAGATGTAGATTTTTTTTGGGAAAATAGCTATATTAGTAGTATTTTCTCTCAAAATTTGTTCATGTCGTTGAAGAGTTTGCGATTCAAATATAAAGAGTTGGATAAATGAGTTTGTCGCATCAATAGTAAGTCCAATCTATATTTTGCTTTGGATTAAAATGTTTGAAATGAGAAGTAAAACTAAACGACGAAAAAAAATGAGAAATTGATGATTTTCGATGAACTAAATATATTATTCTTTTGTGATTTTTAAATATCTTTGAAATTATTTCTACAAACATTTTGATGATTTTTGATGAACTAAATATACAATTCTTTTGTTGATTTTAATATATCTTTGAAATTGTTTCTACAAACATTTTATACAATTTAGGAGTTTTTATGTGTTTTTGGAAAATAAATGTTATAATAAATGTTTCATTGTTTTTATGTTATTCAAAATTGTACTAACTATTAATTTATGTTATTTATTATTTATTAGATTGTGATTACATACACACACAACCTAATGAATAATAAATAATATGAAATAATAGTTACTACACATTTTAATAACATAAAACAATGAAACACCTATTATAATATTTATTTTCAAAAAACATGTCAAACACTCATAAACCATACAAAAGGTTTGTATAAACAATTTAGAAAATATATAGAAATCAACAAAAGAATGATAGATTTAGTTCGTCGAAAAAATCATCAAATTGCCATTTTGTTACATTTTTCCCGATCGTTTAATTCTACTTCCTATTTCAAGCACTATAATCTAAATAAAAATTCACATTACAAATACCGTTGATGCAAAAAAATTATTTGTTCAACTTCATATTTAAATCACAAAATCATATTTGAATCGAAAACTTTTTAACCACAAGAATGATTTTTGTGAGAAAAGACCACTAATATAACAATTATTTCAAGAAAAATATACATTGCAATATTTGAATCATAAACTCTACAACCACGCAAAAGATTTTTGATAAAAGACTATTAACATTGTTGTCTGTGTGTGTATGTATGTATGTGCGTGTGTATGTGTGTGTGTGTATATATATATATATATATATATATATATATATATATATATATATATATATATATATATATATATATATATATATATATATATATATACTCTAATAGAGGCCTTCCAAACTAATATGGTTAGATATATTATGTTATCTCATGCCATAATGATTTGAAATCTAAATGACTCTTCATATTTCCAAAATTAATAGCATTTACTAGAAACTTTTTGTATTTCTCTCATTTATACATGTTGTTACTATATGAGTAGATTTTTCTCATAAAAACAATAATGTTTTTCAATGTTTGTGATTAAAATATGAAGAGTAGAATAAATGAGAAAATACACCAAATGCATGTTGATTTTATATATTGTTGAAATTTTTTTAATTTTTTTTGTTGAAATTGGTTTTACATTCTTTATATGAGTTAGACGT
This sequence comes from Cichorium intybus, assembly GCA_023525715.1. NCBI lineage: Eukaryota > Viridiplantae > Streptophyta > Magnoliopsida > Asterales > Asteraceae > Cichorium > Cichorium intybus. The sequence continues at coordinate 85,912,235 of CM042015.1, read as the reverse complement.
GCTTCATTTATTTTTTTATGCAAATGTTATAATAGTTATTTTGGTACGTTTTGTTATTAAAAAATTGTAGTATTAAATTTTTCCATAGTATTTGTTGTTCGTAAGATTGTAATATATAAAATCATAAAATTGCTTCTACAACCTTTTTTTATAATTTTGGAGGGTTTGATGTGGTTAATTAAATAAAACAATTTAATGCAATTAGACTTTTTTTACTTATGTATTTTCGGTTGTAGTTGGTTAAAGTTTTTGTAGAAAGTTGAATAGTCATAATATTTAAACTATATGAGTAGATTTTTCTCATAAAAACAATAATGTTTTTCAATATTTGTGATTAAAATACGAAGAGTAGAATAAATGAGAAAATACACCAAATGCATGTTGATTTTATATATTGTTGAAATTTTTTTAATTTTTTTTTTTGTTGAAATTGGTTTTACATTCTTTATATGAGTTAGACGTGCTTCATTTATTTTTTAATGCAAATGTTATAATAGTTATTTTGGTACGTTTTGTTATTAAAAAATAGTAGTATTAAATTTTTCCATAGTATTTGTTGTTCGTAAGATTGTAATATATAAAATCATAAAATTGCTTCTACAACTTTTTTTTTATAATTTTTGAGGGTTTGATGTGGTTAATTAAATAAAACAATTTAATGCAATTAGAGTTTTTTTACTTATGTCTTTTCGGTTGTAGTTGGTTAAAGTTTTTGTAGAAAGTTGAATAGTCATAATATTTAAACAATATTTCTTTGTAACTAAAAAAGTTTTTTACTTATATTAGTTCATTACCAATAAATCGAAAAAAATTCCACACTAAAGATTCCAACTATACTATGATTTTCTTTTCTTATTTTAACCATTATCTAATGAAAATTTCTTATTGTTTATTTATAATGATAAAAACTAATTATTTATTTATTTTTTGATTTTTTTAGAAAGAATGTCTTAATATAAGATAATCATTAGTGATACATTGATATCGCGTAAATTATACATATTTTCCGGGCGATATCAGTGTCATTTTAGTTTAGTTTCATACATTTTATGAACTAAAGATACCTAATATGCTAAAAAATACATTTTGTAGCTAAAAGACACATATGGAGCGAAAGATCGGATTTTACAAGAGATTTGAGCGTTAAACGAAACGAAATGCATTTCTGATTACAGCCTAGGCGCACCCCGCCCAGAAATAAGGCGCACCGCGCCCAAGGAGAATCCAGTGTTCGACTATCTGGTCCACTTGTGATTAAATTAATGAAGCATGGGTTCATGTAATGATTCAACCAGGTTGCCTACCATGTGCAAGGCGCACCACGCCTCACCTTAGGCGCACCGCGCCCCAGATCCGATCTGAAAAGCGAACCACCACGTGACCTTTACAGCGATAAAGACTGCCAGATCTCTGCCAGATCTGATCCACTCAGGCGCACCCCGCCCAGCCTTAGGCGCACCGCGCCCTGAGATTGTAGCTGCTATAAATAGAAGGCCATTGACGACCATTTAGAGAACCATTGTTAGAATCCAAGATAGAAATCAGTCATTTGACATTTTAGAACTACTATATTTCGTGTATTTCAACATTTCATGTGTGATAAATGTATTTGAGAGTTATTTACATTACAAGAAGGAGCTAGGATCTTCAATTGTTGCAAGGATTCGTCGATTTTAACCGGTTGGTATCTTTTATCATGTATTCTTCATATTGTTGTTGTATATTTGATACCATGCTAGGCTAGATCCCTGTAGCTTTTGCCTAGGAAATGTTGATTCAATAATATAAATTTGTGTTGATCTAGTTCTTGATTCGAGTTAAAAATCGGTTAGACTATATAATTTGCATGCTATACATATTGAATTTGATTAAAGTTTATAATCTCGATACCCTTCGTCATATGATTATAGTTTATTGACCATTTAAACTTATCGATCATATGAACCATTTTGATGTATAATTGACACCTATATATCATTGGACTAGTTATTGACCATTTAACTAGTGACGTTATTTTAATTATAAACTTGATTAGTGAAATAAAACTTATATCATATTCAGTTACAACTCATGACCATTGATTGTATGATCATATCACTATGACCATTAGGGTATGGCCTATGTTTGCATGCTAGATTATATTAATTATTCATAATTATAAGTTATTTAGTTACATGACCATTGTGCTATATTTACTTAGAAATTATAGAATTGGTGACTTGACCATATGATCCTACCACTTAATGCTACTTATTTTAACTCATTGCACATAGTCAAAACTAGTCAACTTAGATTTATATGAATCAACAAATCCTAGGCGAAAGCTTTCCTTGTTATAATTCGATCCTATTATCTCTTTATTGTTGTGTTGTTACGATTATTGTTATTTATTATTTCGTTTACTTTAAAAGCATCCAAAACTTAGTTTTACGAGTTTTCACTAAAACTCGCCTCTAAACTGTTTGATTGATAATTGAAAACCTTAAGTTAGTTATTAATTCCCTGTGGAAATTCGATACCTTTACTTACCAAAACTATACTATTAAATGATCGAGTAATACTTGCTCGTTAGTTTAATAGTCTTATAATTAGGTAAATAATTGGATTAAGACTTTAAAATCATAATAACTACAAGTTAGTTGTTTTGTACACAACAAGTTTTTGGCGCCGCTGCCGGGGAATTATTCAATTAATTTTATTGTTTACAATTGTTAGTCAATCGATCCTTTTTACGGTTTCTACCGTAGGAAGTTAATTTTTCTAGTTTGTTTCAAAGCTTGCATGTATTTCTCTATGTTTGTTTACTAAATAATTTTAAGACCCGCTTGCAATTTATTTAGTTGTTTCAAACTAAATTGATTATCGATCCAACTATAATGCTAGTAATTCTACTTACGAGAACGGTGTCAGAATAGACAGATCCGGTTTGGTTGTTGGATTTTCGAAAGGTCATTGACCGAAAGAGTCCTGCCTCCCTACTGTCCTGCCTGGCCGTTCTTTATTTGATAGTCAACGCATTATAGTGGATTTGATAAGATATTCGGTTGTTATAACTAATTAATTACATAAAGGTTTTAAAGGGTTTTTATTTTTTTTTATTCCATTTGTTATTTTTATAAAATATTAATTCTATATAAAAAAAAATATTCAATTTTAAAATTATTTAATTCTTTTAAAAAAAATATATATATATATATATTTAAAATAAAAAAAAAAAGAAACGCACCCAACTTGCAAACAGTTTCTTATGTGCAGTTTATGACCCGAAATTCACAACCGAACATTATACCGGCACTAAACGAACCAGAACGTGAATTTAACTTAAGGAGAAAAACAAGACGAAGCATCTTCCCAAAGGAAGAACCAATCGAAGAAATGGCTGCACCATTAAACGAAACAGAACCAACCTTGAAAGCATACTACAACCGAGCTCGAGACGGAACAGGACCAAGCCTTATACGCCCGAAAATTCCTGAAAATGCAAATTTTGAGCTTAAAGGCCATTACCTTTCCGCTCTAAAAGGAATTACTTTCAAAGGGACGGAAGACGAAGATCCAGTCGAACACATCGAGCAAGTCACGGAAATAACTGACTGTTTCAACATTCCAGGAATTTCCTCAGACGCAATCATGTTACGAATTTTTCCAATGACGCTACGCGAAGGTGCAAAGAAATGGTTAAAGAGACTACCTCCAGGTTCCATCACTACCTGGGACGGATTAAAATATGATTTCATTGAAGAATACACTCCACCTTCCAAAATAAATAAACTGAAAGCAAAAATTCAAAACTTCCTTCAAGACGAAGATGAAACTTTGTACCAAGCATGGAGTCGATTCAAAGAATTGATTCAAGATTGTCCACAACACGATATGGACAAACATCAGAAAGTACAGAAGTTTTATGATTGCATCAATACACAAACCAGACAATTACTCGACGGGCGAGGACCACTAATAAACCTAACCGCCACAGATGCTTACGAGAGAATTGAGGAACTTGCAAAACATTCACACCACTACCATTCCTCAAGAGATCCGTCATCTCGAAGGAAGCTAAAAGAAGAAGCAGTGGAAGGAATGTCAGCCATACACAACCGACTGGACCAATTTGGGAGAGACCTAAAGAAAATGAATCAAAGCATCCATGCCATCGCGGTAGGATGTGACAACTGCAGCGGTCCTCACCTGCAAAAAGACTGTCCTTACGATGAAGACGGTAACAAGAAAGCAGATGCATGTTACTCATCCGGAGACAGATTCGACTACCCGATACGAAGAAATAACTGGCGGGGAGGAAATGATATTTACAACCAACAACAGAGGCAACAACCACCGTACGAACGCCAGCCACAACCCTATAATCAACATCAACATAAACAGCCACCACCAGGATTCAACCCACAGCATACCCAAGAAAAGAAGCCGAGTTTAGAAGACATTTTGGGCAAATTTATGGAAGGATCAGAAAAGAGACACTCAGCAACCGAAGTTCAGCTGAGAAATCAAGCAGCCTCCATTCAAAACATCGAAAACCAAATTGGTCAAATATCCAAAGTTTTGCAAGATAGATTACCAGGGACGCTTCCCACCAACACCGAGCCGAACCCACGAGCCCAAGCCAAAGCAGTAACTACCAGAAGCGGTAAAATCATCCCACCAGCAGTCGTGGAAAATACCATCGATTCAACTCTTGAATCACAAACAGGTAAAGCGGAAAAAGATAATGAGCATACAAGAGGCGAAGGAACAAAAGAGACATCTTCAACAGAGACGCACCAACCGACCATTCCATTTCCTCAACGGTTGAAGAAAGAGAAAGAAGACAAAGAATTCAAGAAATTCCTTGAACACCTAAAGCAGCTAAGCATCAACATTCCTTTCGTTGATGCAATCACACAGATGCCAAAGTATGCCAAATTCCTCAAAGACCTTCTCACTAACCGCAAGAAAATGGAAGAAGTGTCATTGGTCACATTAAGTGAAAAATGCTACGCTACGATGATGAAGAACTTACCAGAGAAAGTGGGAGACCCCGGCGGTTTACATCTTCCTTGCACATTTGGAAACCATGCTAGTAGCTATGGTTTAGCAGACTTAGGCGCTAGCATAAATTTAATGCCATATTCATTCTATAAGAAGCTAAATCTACCAGAACCGAAACCAGTCCGAATGGCAATTAATCTTGCTAATAAGGCGGTAACTTACCCAAGAGGTATTGTAGAAGATCTTCTTGTTAAAGTTGACAAATTTGTTTTTCCTGTAGATTTCGTCATACTGGATATGGAGGAAGATGATGAAGTTCCCATTCTTCTCGGAAGACCCTTTTTGGCCACAGCAAGAGCACTAATAGACGTCCATGACACAAAACTAACCATTAGGGTTGGCACTGACGCCATCACCTTTGGCATGGACCATACGATCAAACACTCGACGATGAGTGATGACACGGTCTTCCACATCGACACTTTCGATTTGCTATTGGAAGAAGAGGCAAGGGCGATACAAGAAGAAAACCACAGTCATGAAATGCAACTTGCTGAGAAATCTTTCGATCCAGAAAAGGATCTGAAGGAACTGGAAGAACTATTGAAAGATGAACCTCATTTTGCTGACCAAGATGAAACTATACTTCCAAAACAAAATTCTTCAAGGAACCAGAGCATTCCAGAATTAAAAATACTTCCAAACCATTTGGAGTATGCATTTTTGACTGAGACCAAAGAGCACCCAGTTGTCATTTCTGCTGAATTGAGCCAAGATGAGAAAGAAGAACTTATGAAAGTTCTAAAAAGAAGGAAGAATGCCATCGCATGGAGCATCTCAGACATCAAGGGAATAAGCCCTACCATATGCTCTCACAAGATATTGATGGAAGAAGACTCAAAGCCATCGGCCCAGCACCAAAGAAGACTTAACCCTAAAATGCAAGAGGTGGTGGATAAAGAGATCATGAAGCTACTTGATGCGGGTATCATCTACCCGATTTCTGATAGCAAATGGGTCAGTCCTATCCATGTCGTTCCAAAGAAGGGAGGAATAACCGTCATTACCAACGAAAAGAACGAAGTTATACCTACAAGAACAGTGACTGGATGGCGGGTGTGCATCGATTATCGCAAATTAAACGATGCAACACGAAAAGACCATTTTCCTCTTCCCTTCATTGATCAAATGCTTGAACGTTTATCAGGAAAAGCATATTACTGTTTTTTGGATGGTTTTTCAGGTTATTTTCAAATTCCCATTGACCCAGAAGATCAAGAAAAGACCACTTTCACCTGCCCTCAAGGAATCTTCGCATACCGAAGAATGCCTTTTGGTCTATGCAATGCTCCAGCTACTTTTCAAAGATGTGTCTCGGCAATCTTCCATGACATGATGGAAAACTCAATGGAGGTTTTCATGGATGATTTCTCACTTTTTGGTAACTCATTTACCGATTGTTTGTCTAATCTAGACAAAATGCTTAAACGATGTGAAGAAACCAATCTAGTGCTCAATTGGGAGAAATGCCACTTCATGGTTAAAGAGGGAATAGTCTTGGGCCACAAAGTGTCGGGTCGAGGGATTGAAGTCGACATAGCAAAGGTTGAAGTCATTGCTAAGCTTCCACCACCGACCAACGTGAAAGGAGTCAGAAGCTTCTTGGGACATGCCGGTTTTTACCGGAGATTTATAAAGGATTTTTCTAAAATCACAAAACCTTTAACACAACTTTTACAAAATGATGTAAAATTTGATTTTAATGATGAATGTGTTAATGCTTTTGAATTTTTGAAGCTTCAATTAACCACTGCTCCAATCATGATCGGCCCAGACTGGAATCTACCTTTTGAACTAATGACAGACGCAAGTGATATCGCGTTGGGAGCCGTCTTGGGCCAAAGAATCGAAAAGAAGTTCAAGCCAATCTACTACATCAGCAAAACTCTGAATCCTGCCCAAGAAAACTACACTACCACTGAAAAAGAACTCCTTGCAGTAGTGTATGCTTTTGATAAATTCCGGCCTTATCTAATTTTATCAAAAACTATTGTCTATACAGATCACTCAGCAATCAAGTACCTGTTCAACAAGCAAGATGCCAAACCCCGCTTAATTCGTTGGGTCTTGCTGTTACAAGAATTTGATATTGAAATTCAAGACAAGAAAGGATCCGAGAATTTGGCAGCAGATCATTTGTCAAGACTGGAGAATGCGGAGCAGAAGGCGAGAAAAGAAAAGGAAGTAAACGACTCCTTCCCTGAAGAACATGTAATGTCAATTCATGTTAAAATGGAAACCCCTTGGTATGCAGACATAGTGAACTACCTTGCAGCCAAAGTGCTGATCAAAGGGCTTACTCATCAACAGAAGAAAAAGTTCTTTGCCGACATCAAGTACTACCTATGGGATGAGCCATACCTTTTCCGATCATGTCCCGATAACATCATAAGGAGATGTGTACACGGGAAGGAAATTGAAGACATACTTAAGCAATGCCATCAAGGACCTACAGGTGGACATCACGGGGCAAATTACACCGCGAGAAAAGTGTTTGAAGCAGGCTTTTATTGGCCCACAATCTTCAAGGACGCAACAACTTTCGTCAAGACATGCGATCCATGTCAACGAGCGGGTAATATCTCATCCAAAAATGAAATGCCATTGCATTCCATACAGGTATGTGAAATTTTCGATGTATGGGGTATTGACTTTATGGGGCCTTTTCCTAATTCCCAAGGAAACAAATATATTTTGGTTGCGGTTGACTACGTATCAAAATGGGCTGAAGCAAAAGCTTTACCCACAAATGATGCTCGAGGTGTGGTTAAATTTTTAAAAACCATTTTTGCACGTTTTGGTGTTCCTAAAGCTCTTATAAGCGATAGGGGTACTCATTTTTGCAACAAACAAATGGAGAATGCTTTAAATAAGTATGGGGTGACCCATCGAATCTCCACACCTTATCACCCGCAATCAAGTGGTCAAACGGAGATCACAAACAGGGCTTTAAAACGAATTTTGGAAAGATCCGTGGGAACTAGTCGAAAAGATTGGTCCGAAAAGCTTGATGATGCACTCTGGGCTTTTCGAACCGCTTTTAAAACACCTACTGGCACTACCCCCTACAAATTGGTGTATGGAAAAGCTTGTCACCTCCCAGTTGAGGTTGAACACAAGGCATTCTGGGCTTTGAAATCGTGTAACATGGATTTTAATCTTGTCAATACTAACCGTTTGTGTCAATTAAATGAGCTAAATGAACTACGAAATGACGCATACAAAAATTCAGCAATTTACAAAGACAAGACCAAAAGATGGCACGACTCAAGGTTAAAAGGAAACAAAGATTTCCAACCAGGGGAAAAAGTCTTACTTTATAATTCACGTTTAAGACTATTCCCTGGAAAGCTGAGGACAAGATGGTATGGTCCGTTCACAATAAAAGCAGTGTATCCACACGGGGCTGTGGATCTTTTTAAGGAAGGAGGAGAGACCTTCAAAGTGAACGGACACAGACTTAAGCGGTATGAGGAAGGCGTTCAAATCGAGAACGAACGCGAAGACATCCCACTCCAAACAGCATAACCTTAGAGTGGAATGGAGTCCAGCTAATAAGACTCCAAATCTATGAAAAAGAAGCGCTTCCGGGAGGCAACCCGAGTTTTTGATTGGTATGTTTTATTTGTTATTTTTCCTTTGGTTTTATTTTCCTTTGATTTTATTTGATTTTTATTTTTATTTTTTTAAAAAAAAAAAAATAAATAAATAAATAAATAAAAATAGAAAAATATAACATATAAATAAAATAAAATTGTGTGGTAAAAATAAAATAAATAAAAGAAACAAGAAATGAAATTAGAGGGGAAATTGTTTAAAAGCGAGAAGGGAAGGCAGGCGCCGGGCGCACCCCGCCCCTGTTGAGGCGCGCCGCGCCGGTTCGCATGTACAAAACACAGGTAAGCTGTGTTTATTTCATTTGTTCCAAAACCTTTCCCCTCTAGCGCAGCACGCCGACAAGAGCCCGAGCCAAAACCTCCAAAACTCGATTTTTGCTTCTATTTTCGTGGTTAATCTTCAAAGATGGGTATGTTTTCTTTAATTCCTTCCTTTCCTTGTGCATTATAATAACTTTTCTTGCTAGATTTCATAGTTTTTAACATCTAATTGATTGAATTTCTTCCATAATGTGTTCTTGAGTTGGAATCTCGTTTTTCTTGATTATAGTCCAATTTTGGTGTTATTTTGATATAGTTATTGATGCACATGACTAGTAGAGTACATTACAAACTTCAATTGCATACAAAAACTTCAAATTTCACACAATTTGACAATTTGGGGAAGAACAAACCCTAGAATTTTGAATGTTGATTTTCGATGAAATTGTTGTTTGTTCTGTGATATCTTTAGTCTAGTACACTAGTAATCGTCATTCATACACGTATATTGGCTGGATTTGAGCAAAACATTTGGTTTGAAAATGGCTTGAACAGGCAGATTCGAAGCAGCCGCAGGGCGCACCCCGCCTGTCCCAGGGGCGCAGCGCGCCTGCCTCCTGCCAGACCATTTTTGCTTGATTTTGTTGCTTGTTTAGCTCATGGTTTGTATTATCATTGCAGGAACTAAATTCAAAACATCTAAAACAAATCACCCATATTTGAGATTTGGGAATTCAGATGAAGACCGGGATGCAAAATTTGTCTTGGCCACTTTGCTAAAAAAAGATATGAATGTTGCTCCAGCAGTGGATTGGGACAAGCTGGATGCAATTGGGATATCAGATAAACTGGCACCTTACCTCATCCGCCAATTCGAAGATCCATTATTTGGGGTAGTGATTGACGAGGCTTGGAACAACATCTTCCGGATAAACGAAAACGTACATATGGAGCTAACGCTAGAGTTTCTTTCTACTTTCAAATATGAGAAAGAAACTGATGAAGATATTCGTTTCCGATTGATGGGAACTTGGTATGATATGTCCCTTGCCCGATTCGCTTATTTCCTCGACCTTTACCCCGAGGAGCTGGCATTTCATCCACACTTCCCGGCTTATCTTTCGACGTATGACAAAGGGGATTTCAACGAAGGGAGATGCAGTGAGTTCTTTCAAGAAATAGCAAACGTAAACAACACAATACCACGAGACAACAAAGCTTCCCAAATCCAAAATCCTATCCACAGAATGCTCCACCGTCTCCTGGCGTTTACCGTTAATCAATCATTCGGGTTTGACAAATGCCCGTACCTGGATTTGCCGGCACTTTGGGGAGCAATCAACCCCGATGTGAAATACAACCTCCCACACGCGATTGCGGTATTCTTTAGGGAGCGAGCAAAGGGGCAAAACACGCTTAGCCCAATTTGCGGTGGCAACATGATTACGCGGATCGCCAAGAAATTGGGCGACTTTTCCTCCATCAACATGCTCACGGTCAAAACAGAGCACCCGAAAATCCTCTCCGAATCACATTTTAAATCTATGATTCGGAGGGTGGCGCCGAACACGTACGATTTCATCGGTATCGCTACCACCACTCCGCCACCGGGATTTGGGTCAGAAGCAGCACAGCCCTCTGCTTCCAGACAGAGCCGACGACGCCAACACGAGCATGCGCAGCAAGGACCGGAACAAGAGGTAAATTTAAATTTCCTCTATAACCAAATGGTCCAGATGGATTTGCGTCGCCAGCAAGAGGCGAATGCCCTAGGACACTACCTGGATGATACACACCAGTTCATGGGACACATGTATCAGCAGGCAGGATGGCAGCCGCCCCCGCATTATCCCTATCCGACATGGGATCATAGGATGGGAGGAGCAGGACAGTCTAGTGGGGCTCATTACGATCCGTCAGGAGGAGACTATCAGCCGCAGGGGCATGGATTAGATGATACTGAGGATTTGGATTGACATTTATGGTATTGTTTGTCATTTATTTTTATTTTGTGTGACTTCTAAAACAAAAACAAAAACAAAACTATGATTTGATTTCTTTTTATTTTGATTATTTAGTGTTTTTTTTTATTTGTGGTGTGTTTTATTATTGGTGTGTTTATCTAACCATATTGTTTGAGATTTTGCGTGTTTTATTTAATAATTGTGCAGAAAGACTGACTTTTGTTTCAGTCCTTTTTATAAATAAAAAAAAATAATAAGATCGCTTTGAAACGATGACATCTCACGATCCATTCCGAGAGCTCCAAGTTCAGCATCTGCAATCACCTGTACAAAACCTCAGGGGAGTCGGTTCCAATACTCCTTTTTCATAAGCTTATTTTATAAATATTTATACAACGGGGACGTTGTATTGTTCAAGTATGGGGTATTAAGGGATTGCAGTACTTACATTTGCATTTTATTTGTCTTTGAACAATTATAGGTTAATTTTGGGTAAAATTTTGAAAAATTTATAAATCAGATACCATAGTTCCAAGTCATAAAAATTGAATCATAAGATTGGTCCTGAGTTTTGTCTGAAATTCTTTATACTAAACAAATGAATCACACTTTTAGCCTAACCGACCACTTTGAAACTACTTGTTTGGAAGACAGATGCAGGTGCTCAATGAATTAAGATACGTTAAGATGAGGATGATTGGGATGATGTGTACACACAAATAATAAGCCTTGCATATTATTTATCAGAAAATTCGCATCTTGGTTTCTGAAAGGATTAACCCTTTGTACTCCCAAGTCTCAAACAACCTTACATTTCCACCTTCTCATTACTATTTTTGATTCATCGCATGGATTCCTGATGAAACTTGAAGACGATCCCCTATTATACATCATTGGGATCAAATCATAAAATTGATCGATAATACCAGCTTGATCACAATCTACTTCCACGCATCTAAGAAAAATTCTTAGAAGCCAAATTCTTGAGAAAAGAAAAATAAGTCAAAGAGATCCAACGATTATTGAAAGACTTCAAAGAAAATGAAGAGCAAATAGACGAAAACATCAAGAAGTCTACAAAAAAAAAAAAAAATATATATATATATATATATATATATATATATATATATATATATATATAGAGAGACTTAACCCGAGCTAAAAAAATTGAAGATATAGAATACATTGGCCTGTCGAGATCGAAGATTGAAGTTTTATGATTAGTGATGAGAAAAAGGAAATGAAAGGTTTGAGACGGTAAACAGTAAAGGACAGTACAAGGGTGAAACTTTCAAAATCGGGTGTTTGCCCAGAGGAAATTTAAAATCCCAATTTCAATAGGATAAAAGCCTCATAAAAGGTAGATGAAAAGTACCCCCACTGGGTACATCCTCTGTTTCATTTGTCTGATACACACTCCTAATCACCAAGTCTTGACGAGTCTATTCGTCCTTCGAGTAGCCAAAGAAAGTGGTTCACAACGCTAAAAGTGGGTAACGTTTGTTCAATATATAGGGTCCTTACAAAACTGATTCTGACCATGTTGACTGACATTGACCTTTTTCTATGGTATCTGTATTTGTTTATTTAGATTGAAATCTTAACCTAAAAATTAGTCTAAGAATTGCTTGAGGACAAGCAAAGTTCAAGTATGGGGTATTTTGATATCGCGTAAATTATACATATTTTCCGGGCGATATCAGTGTCATTTTAGTTTAGTTTCATACATTTTATGAACTAAAGATACCTAATATGCTAAAAAATACATTTTGTAGCTAAAAGACACATATGGAGCGAAAGATCGGATTTTACAAGAGATTTGAGCGTTAAACGAAACGAAATGCATTTCTAATTACAGCCTAGGCGCACCCCGCCCAGAAATAAGGCGCACCGCGCCCAAGGAGAATCCAGTGTTCGACTATCTGGTCCACTTGTGATTAAATTAATGAAGCATGGGTTCATGTAATGATTCAACCAGGTTGCCTACCATGTGCAAGGCGCACCACGCCTCACCTTAGGCGCACCGCGCCCCAGATCCGATCTGAAAAGCGAACCACCACGTGACCTTTACAGCGATAAAGACTGCCAGATCTCTGCCAGATCTGATCCACTCAGGCGCACCCCGCCCAGCCTTAGGCGCACCGCGCCCTGAGATTGTAGCTGCTATAAATAGAAGGCCATTGACGACCATTTAGAGAACCATTGTTAGAATCCAAGATAGAAATCAGTCATTTGACATTTTAGAACTACTATATTTCGTGTATTTCAACATTTCATGTGTGATAAATGTATTTGAGAGTTATTTACATTACAAGAAGGAGCTAGGATCTTCAATTGTTGCAAGGATTCGTCGATTTTAACCGGTTGGTATCTTTTATCATGTATTCTTCATATTGTTGTTGTATATTTGATACCATGCTAGGCTAGATCCCTGTAGCTTTTGCCTAGGAAATGTTGATTCAATAATATAAATTTGTGTTGATCTAGTTCTTGATTCGAGTTAAAAATCGGTTAGACTATATAATTTGCATGCTATACATATTGAATTTGATTAAAGTTTATAATCTCGATACCCTTCGTCATATGATTATAGTTTATTGACCATTTAAACTTATCGATCATATGAACCATTTTGATGTATAATTGACACCTATATATCATTGGACTAGTTATTGACCATTTAACTAGTGACGTTATTTTAATTATAAACTTGATTAGTGAAATAAAACTTATATCATATTCAGTTACAACTCATGACCATTGATTGTATGATCATATCACTATGACCATTAGGGTATGGCCTATGTTTGCATGCTAGATTATATTAATTATTCATAATTATAAGTTATTTAGTTACATGACCATTGTGCTATATTTACTTAGAAATTATAGAATTGGTGACTTGACCATATGATCCTACCACTTAATGCTACTTATTTTAACTCATTGCACATAGTCAAAACTAGTCAACTTAGATTTATATGAATCAACAAATCCTAGGCGAAAGCTTTCCTTGTTATAATTCGATCCTATTATCTCTTTATTGTTGTGTTGTTACGATTATTGTTATTTATTATTTCGTTTACTTTAAAAGCATCCAAAACTTAGTTTTACGAGTTTTCACTAAAACTCGCCTCTAAACTGTTTGATTGATAATTGAAAACCTTAAGTTAGTTATTAATTCCCTGTGGAAATTCGATACCTTTACTTACCAAAACTATACTATTAAATGATCGAGTAATACTTGCTCGTTAGTTTAATAGTCTTATAATTAGGTAAATAATTGGATTAAGACTTTAAAATCATAATAACTACAAGTTAGTTGTTTTGTACACAACATACATCAACATTTTGAATTTTTATACATAATTGTTATTTCATAGTTGATGATATTGCCTTAGATATTTTCTAACAAAACACATATAATATTATTTTAACTACATAATTTTGTTCCTGTGCAACGCGCGGGGATTCGCCGTGTGTGTATATATATATATATATATATATATATATATATATAGTAAATTACAATATTGGTCTCTGTGGTTTGGCCAAACTTTCAATAAAAGTTCAACTTTTAAAAACTCACTTTATGGGTCCTCAAGGTTTCATTTAGCTTGCAGAAGTAGTTCATTGGGCAGTAAAAAGACCAATTTACCATTTTTAATTTCTTTTTCATGTTTCTTTTCATGTATTATTATTTTCGGTAATTAAAAAAACAAAAAAACCTCCCTCTCTCTCTCACGTATTCCAGAATCTGGTCAGCAAGTTATAACAGCACTCCGACATCTCCGATCAGGCCTTAGACCATGCATTTACTCCTATCTACTCATCTGGAAGGGTTCCCTGCTCACGTCTGGCCTTCTTTAGGTTGCGCCAATTTTGTCTTGGTAAACACTACGCAAAACAAGACTAAACCTGTGAACCGTTGATACACACAGACAACGAATATGTTTCAACGAATCAGACCCCAATTGGGTTTCTAATATGCTTCAATGGTTCCTGATCTCCCATCTTCTTCTCAACCTTAATGAATCACGTTTCTAATCCGCCTCCTTCAGCCCGCTCAAGAATGAAGTCTGATAGTTGCAGGTTTTCGAGATTTTATCACTAACGAATCTGCTTCAACGAATCAGACCACCCAGTTGCAGGTAACTCGTTCTTAGTTTTTTTCTTCTTTATGTTCAATATTAATTGGATCCTCAATCCGATTAATGGCTTTTGTTTCCGGTTTCCGTTTATGGGTTTTAGTTTGTTCACGTAGGTCGTGTGTTGCCATCATAAGATGGCAACATATTTGGTAACTTTTATTTATAAGGATTACTGTATTCAAAGCTCCCTTAAGCCCCTTTTTTCTTTTCCGCTATACTTACAAGCTTGAATAAAACGAGAAATCCGTGTCATGTAATCTTGGCTTATTTTGGTTTGGAAGATCAATCCTTTAACCTTTCTCATCCTAAAACAATTTCAACTATTTGTATTGCTTTTTCGTTTTTGTGGTGGTGGGGGATCAAGTGAGTGAGAGAGAGAGAGAGAGAGAAAGAGAGAGGGGGGGGGGGGGGGACGGGGTAATGGGGTAGGGTGGGTTTATTTTTCTTTTTTAATTGTTTTAATAAATAATATATTAAAAATAGATGAAAAATAAATAAAAAATGATAAATTGGTCTTTTTATTGGCCAATGGTCTACTTCTGCAAGCTAAATGAAACATTGAGGACCCGTAAAAAGATTTTTCAAAAGTTGGACTCTTATTGAAAGTTTGGCCAAACCACAGAGACCAATATTGTAATTTACTCTCTCTTTCTCTCTCTCTCTCTCTCTATATATATATATATATATATATATATATATATATATATATATATATATATATATATATATATATATATATATATATATATATATATATATATAGATTTAGGATATATTAAAAATTATAGTTATTGTGTAGATGTAAGACCCAATCAGAAGCCTAGAATCACCAAGGGTTTTTTGGTCAATTGACATTTAAATTTGTTAATTAAATTAAAATTAATGCTATAATTATGGTAAATTGAACAAACTCTACGTTATATTTATTGTCGCAATCACAGTTACAAACCCTTCCATCGTCAATTCCTTATTCAACAAAACATCATCATGTGGATCTTTGTAATTATCAATAGAAGTGCAAAGGTTTAGATGAAAAAAATGTTTCAAATAAAAGGGAACAATCAAGTAAACAAGGACGACGATCTCTTTAGAGCCGCAGAAAATGGCGACATTTCATTTTTCAGATCCCTCTATCAGCCGCCGCTGATCCGTTCTCTCACTATTCGTAACGAAGACAGCCGATCGCTACTTCATGTCGTCGTTTCTTTAGGCGGTACCGAGGTCTTCCGTTTTCTGTTTATTATGCACTTTTGCTACCTCCATTTAGAAAATGTATTTTACGAATTCATAGGAAATTGAAGACCTAAATTACATTATCTAATATAGAAAACGTCAACCCGTGCTTCTAGAAAGTAAAAATCGAGTTTGACTTCTACACAATTTAATCCGCATCAAAATTCACTGTGAAAGCATTCTTTATAACACATATGGAACATAATTACCATGAAACAAGTCCTTGTGAATCTTTTACAAGTTTATCCAAATGTATCGAACCTATAATTCTTCGATTTCTTCTATGGCTGGAATACGTATCATTCTAATAGAATGTTTGTGTATGATTTTGTAATTCTAGGATCAATTCATTCTAACAGGGAAGATCATTTTGATGTTGCAGGGTCATTCTTTGTGCATTCAAAACATACAAGGAATAGAGAAGAAGATCTAGAGTTTGATTTCAAGGCAGTCATTCTGACAGAATGCAATTCTCTTATAATGTAATTCTTTTAGAATGTCATTCTGTTTTGTATATTCGCTTAGAATGTAATTCTCTTACAATGTAAATCTGATTTTGTATTTTATATAAGTATGATTTTGTAATTCATTCTATCAGAATGTTTAACCTACTTTCAATATATGTAGTACCATTCTTTAAGAATACTAGTATGTATGCTTTTGTAGTTCATTCTAATAGAATGTAAACGATTAAGAACTGAAATTAATTATACAATTTTATTAGAAATGTAACAGAATTAAATTTTGAATTTGAAAATAATTTCGAATTTGAAATTGAAATGAAATTTAAATTCGGAATTTAATCCCATGAAAATATCACATTCCATAATTGAAAAATATAAAAAGTCCATATTACCCTTTAGAATAATATAATTAGTAATTTGATATTTTTTCAATTAAAAAAAATCAATATTCTGTTATTAATGACAACCATTGATAATTATAATCCTACGCACCAGATTTGTCCTTACGTCCACACAATAATTGTGGTTCTTAATGTAACCTAGCCCTATATATATATATATATATATATATATATATATATATATATATATATATATATATATATATACATATATATATATATATATATATATATATATATATATATATATCCATATATATATATATATATATATATATATATATATATATATATATATATATATATATGGGAAGATCAACATAGAACCACTTTTTATCCGTAGAACCAACTTTATAACACTACAATCATTATATAAATGGATTAGATTAAAATGGTGCACAATAAGATTATACACGCTTGTTCAGGGAATTACATACATGCAAGGGTACAATAGGGATTATGTATATTCACTACCACATACCTATGAATCGCCAGTTCATTCTCCACTAAAATCGACACAATAACGCGATCATCACATCTTTGATCATCACATTTTCGACGAGGCTCTCGATCCTGCGTCCAGATGAATTGAAGAACAGAAGCGTCAATCTAAAAAGCTTCTCCTCTAGAGAAACCCTAATGCTTCCTCCTCTAAACCCATAATATCTTCTGATGGCTCAAGTTCAAACACTATTAACGAAGATTCTTAGCTAAAGGAATCGAAGAAGACGATGGATCACAACAGATGCAACGGTTGTCACAACTAGTCGTCCCATCTTCCCAAATCAACTAATTCCACAATCTTAAGCAGCAGACCATCATTAAATCTTGCTGCTATTGTTCAATCCTATGCAACAAACTTAATCAACGAGTAAGCAGTATGTTTTTGTTTTCAATTTTGGTTCGTAATGTGGTTTTGTTTTTCAATTTTGGTTCTTTTTACTCTAATGTGAACTTATGTTCATTTATGAACATATGATCATATTAAGGGGAATCTGAATATGCTCTGTTTTCATGATTTTTCAATTTTAGTACGAAGATTTTTACAAAGTTCTTACGTCTCATTCCCCAACATCACTGTACTCGGAATAGATATATGTTCATACATGAACATATGTTCATCTATGAACATATGTTCATTCATGAACATATGATGCTAATATTGATGTTGAAATGTGAATCTACATATTTTAATCTACTTCTTTATGTTCAATTAAATAATGTATTCGATTTCTTCATCTACGTTTTAGTTTGGATGGTTATTACTTAATTCCAATTTCATTCGATCTATTGCTTTTCTCATATCCTCATACTATCACAAAAACTTGGAAACTGGTATGATCATTCTATGATATGTTCATCAATGAACATATGTTCATTGATGAACATATGTTACCAATACGTTGTAAACACAATAACCAAATCAAAATTGGGTTGTTCAGCTTTTGAGAAGCATCAAAATCATTTTGTCTATTCATCATATTTATAGAAATTAGTTTTGAAATCCTTTGGCTGGATCTCTTATATAACGTTGTGATTGGTGGTCGTAATTTTTGGAAATCGTTTTTGGTTTGATGCGCTCCTATTTTTTTTGGACATTTGATTTAATTGGACTATCGTACCCTTTAGCCCTCATTCTAGTCCTACAGTAATAAAAGCGGCTCTATGGTTCTATATTGATCTCACCCCTATATATATATATATATATATATATATATATATATATATATATATATATATATATATATATATATATATATATATATAGAGAGAGAGAGAGTTAGGATTAAATACATTTGGTAAATATTGTGTGAATGTAGGACCAATTTTGGACCATTAGATTGAAAAAATGAGTGGTTGTGATCATAATGACATTTTTGTAAATAAAACAAAATAATAATTAGTTTTTTGAAAAGAACGGTCGTATAAGGGTAATTAGGTAAAATTGTGATTCTTATAACTAAGGAAATGATTACGTTACAACAACGCTAGAGATCGACTGGTGTGTGCGTTATCTTCTTTCTTTCTCTTTCTATGAACACGAAAAATCCCCAATTCTTTCTTTTCTGTTTTTTGTTCAATTGATGCGCACACACTAGAAATCGATTGGTGTGTGCATTTTCCATTCGAGTGCATTCTCAAGGAATGCATGGTAGCATTCTTTAAGTTTTTTTAGAAGCATTCTCAGAGAATGGGTGGAAATTAAATTACAGAACATGCGTATTAGCTAATACAACGACTCAATTCTCCGAGAATACTCAGTTTTCAAATCAACAACATGACTACTACTGATGATATTCTCCGAGAATTTTACATTTCTAACATTCAATTGCAACATTCTCTGAAAATATGTGTAAATCGGTATTAGTATTTGTGGAAGTCAGTAAGCATAAATGTAGAAAACACATTCTCTGAGAATGGGTATACAAAGAACGATTCTCATTCTCAAAGAATGGAGTACACAAATAGTTACGTTCAACTAGGTATGACTCTCATTCTCACATAATGGGTCATAAAATACACTCAAATTCTCAAAGAATACACTACTATTTTCAGTTACATACTTTTGTTTTGGCATAACACACAACTCATTCTCAAAGAATGCATTTTATTCTTGTCATAACACACAACTATTCTCAGAGAATACGCTTTATTTTGGTAAATAATTTTGTAGAAGAAAGAAGATGTGAACTATTCTCAGAGAATACACTTTATTTTGATTTATAATTCTCCAGAAGAAAGATGTGAACTATTCTCAGAGAATCCTATTTTTTCCAAGCGAAACCTTTGTCGACATCCCGATTTTACTCCACCTCCGTCTCCCACACCAGATCGAGGTGTGTGTGTGTGCGTGTTTGCGATTGCATATAATTTTTGAATTCCGATCGTACTTACCTTATGTCGTTTTATCCAATGGATTCGTGTTTAATCTCTCTCCTCACCGATGACCTTTTAGCACGAGTTCTTGATTGTCTCTTCGATGATTCCGACCGCAAATCCTTCCGGGCAACCAACAAGTTTTTCCACAGTTGGTTGATTGTAAGGACTGTAATCGAGATGCAGGTATCAGCAACAAGAACGAGTGGGAGAGAATATCGGCTGATGTGGTTCGATTTCAGGCGATAAAAACCGAAGAAACAGCCACACTGTCGTTGCCGGCGACGGCGATTGCTGACGGAGGGGTAGTTGGTCAATTGTATGGACTGTAATCGAAGAAGATGGAATCAGAGGTTCGATTTGGGTTGAATTCTACGGTTTGAGTAATGGCTGATCTAACGTTAGAAGACTTCTTTGATTATAGGCGTAATATCAATTTGTTACTAAACAAATTCCCAAATTGCCCCCCATAAAATGATTGGTCCAGAATTCGTCCTACAATCACACAATATATATATATATATATATATATATATATATATATATATATATATATATATATATATATATACATATATATATATATATATATATATATATATATATATATATATATATAATCAGGATCGGGTGAGGACTCGTGAGGACACCTTAAAAAAATTGAAAAAAATATGAATAATAAAATGGATCATAGTACTGTATTGAAGAAAAAATATTCGGAAAAAAACTTTTGGATCATTATATATATATATATATATATATATATATATATATATATATATATATATATATATATCCAGTTCAAGTGAGGAATATTTTTTCGGTGAGGAGTCGTAAAAACACCTTAAAAATTGAAAAAAATATAAAAAATACAAATCATAAAATCAAGAATAATACTATATCATTATAAAAAAGATTGGAAAATTTTTTTTGGATCATTGGATCATTATAAAAAAAAATAATGATCTAAAAGTTATTTTTCGAATATTTTTTTTCTCCAATACAGTACTATGATCCATTTTATTATTCATATTTATTATTATTATTTTTTCAATTTTTTTAAGGTGTCCTCACGAGTCCTCATCCGATCCTGATTATATATATATATATATATATATATATATATATATATATATATATATATATATATATATATATATATATATATATATATATATATATATATATATATATATATATATATATATATATATATATATATATATATATATATATATATATATATATATATATATATATATATATATATATATAGTGCTAGGTGTTATAATAAGAATGACAATTATTGTGTTACCTTGTAACCAAATCCTGGCCATCAGATTTCATTCTCGTAAGAATGAAAAAAACACATTTTTAACCGAATAAGTTCTTGACAGAATAAGTTGTTACCATTCTTTAAAGTATGAAATAAATTTTGTACATTAAAACAACAAGAATGTAATGAATTGTTTCAATTATGACAAAATTACTGGAAAATTTACATCACGGCTATAATAATCTAAAAAATTGTAACAATTATGTAAGAATGAAATATATTTTACATAAAACAAGAATATTTTAAATGAACAGATGAGTCATTATTAAAAGAATGTGTTTTAAATGAGTGGTCCATATTGAGTTTCAAGGTTATACAATACTTGTCAGGATATATTTGATCCTGACCCAGGCTAGGTTATAATAAGAATGACAATTATTGTGTTACCTTGTAACCAAATCCTGGACATCCGATTTATTCTCGTAAGAATGAAAAAAAAAAAAAATTTATTCTTAAAAGAATGAACTAAATTTTGTACATTAAAACAACAAGAATGTAATGAATTGTTTCAATTATGACAAAATTACTGGAAAATTTACATCACAACAATAAGAATCTACAAAAATTATAACAATTCTGGAAAGAATGAAAATATTTTACATAAAACAACAATATTCTAAATAAACAAATAAGTCATTCTTAAAAGAATGTGTTTTAAATGAGTGGTCCATATTGAGTTTCAAAGTTATACAATAATTGACAGGATATATTTGATCCTGGCTCTATATATATATATATATATATATATATATATATATAGGGAAGGGTTCAAATGAGGACCACTAAAAGGTTGAGAACCGTGAGAACCACTGATTCACAGTTTAATAAAAAAACTTATGTTATAGTATTCACAGTTTAATAACTAGAAATTTTATTATATTGTGAATATTGTAAAACGTATTAAAAAATAAAGAAATTTATTAAGTTTGATGTATTTTCACATAATAAACAAGTGTTAAAAAACAAAAAATCGAAAAAAACATAATTTTTAATGTGTGAATATCGGTTCTCACGGTTCTTAACCTTTTAGTGGTTCTTATTTGAACCTATTCATATATATATATATATATATATATATATATATATATATATATAGGGAGAGGTTATATAGAGTACCAATAAAATGTGGAGAACTGGAGACCAATTTTGGACCAATCATTTCATAAGGGCACAATAGTAATTTGTGTATTTTAGTTAAATTAATATAAAATAAATTAATTGATAATTTCCTAAAATCTAGGGATTTGATTAATAGTTACCTAAAATCTAAAGATTTAATTGATAGTTACCTAAAATCTAAGGATTTGATTAGTAGTAGAATAAATTATCATTTAATATGATTTTTTATTAAAAAAAATGTTTTTTTTATAATTCAACGTATTAGTGATTTCATATTCAAAAAAACGTTTGTAATCATGAATGAATAAAATATAATATAGATATAAAAATGGAATACATGTGTAATCATAAATGAACACAGGACGATGGATATATACAAAAAAGTTAACTACATTTATAATCATGAATGATTATAGAACACAAAAACGGGAAAAATACAATATAGTTTTAGACATAAATAATTAAAAACAATACAACTTTATTCACAAATGATTAAAGAACAATATAGTTTTACACATAAATAATTAAAAACAATACAACTTTAATCACAAATGATTAAAGAACAATGGTTTTGTGTTAAATCTTTTGACTTGAAATAGACTGCTTCGACTTCTCATTCATGCAACTCCAATACTCTGAAAAATCTACATTCAAAATGCATAAAAATCATGTTAATAAACAAAGGATAAATGCATAAAATGATTCATAATCATCAATGAATAATACTAATAATCATTAATAAATAACACGTATAATCATCAATGAATATAACCAGGTTGTCCATATAATCATGAATGAAAAACTTACCTTTGTTCAAATTGTTTACCGGTCTCTGTTCTTGCCTTTGCCAAAACGTCTTTACCTGAAAAAGTTAAAATTTAATTAGAAGAATTTACAAATAAAATTGATTATTACTCTACTAAGGTCTACTTTGACTTCAAAAGTCAAACCTTGATGCGTTTCAAATCAAGATTCAATTTTTGGAAAATATGAACCTTTAAGAATCACAGGAAGTGTTGCTGCCTGTACAACAGTCATCTTTTCATAGCCAGATTGAGGAATCAAACGAAGTCCAACAACGGAACCAGATTCATCCGTATCAGCAAGAGGCTACTCTAATATTCTGAAAAATCTACATTCAAAATGCATAAAAATCATGTCAATAAACAAATGATAAATGCATAATCATAAATGAATATGCCTATAATCATAAATAATTATACCTCTAATCATAAATGATTAGAACTGATTTGTGATTTTCTTCTAATCATAAATGATATGCCTCTATTTATAAACGAATATGTATATAATCAGTATTGATTATACCTGAAATCATAAACGATTATGGTATTAATCATCAATGATTAACATTGGTCATCATCCCTGATAGTGATTTGGATCAACACCCCCAAATATGATTTCACCACTCGTCATCATCAATGATTATAACAGTTTTAACATTCGTTAACCAGTGATGATTAATGAAACACAACTCAAAATGATAAGAGAATATAATGATCAAGATGAAGTAGTACTACTTTTTTTAATAAAAAGTTGATCCGTTTGAAAGTTAAAAAAAATAAAAATAATTATACATACTAACCAAACACATTATCCTAATCAAATTATAACTTAAATCGATGGCCATATCCCAATTCACTTACAACCAAAAGAAATTCATTCACAAATATTGAATCAAAGTTTATTTACAATTAAATAAGATATTAATATATATTAAACAATTATAAGGAATAAATAATCAAATGCAAGTGGAATACCTTTTACCATATCGGTTGATCCACGTCTGTTTCAATTGCAAAATCCCACGCCTTCCAAAATTACTTCTTCCTTTTAACCTCACGCTTTTAATTATCTCTAATGTGATTATTTATCATAAATTAAAATATACGAAGCACTAAAATGTGGGAGAGAAATCGAGATACTGTTTTCAATTAAAAAAGTTTTGAACTCCCAAATTAATAAACCATGTGTGTTTGTTTTGGGATGGACTCTAAGACTGGAGCGATGGTGATTGTTAACCTAAGCGCAAACTCCACAAACGATGCAAGAGAAAATAGGATTCCAGAAGAGCCACCTGTATTCTTCGTCACAATTTGAACCTTGATGGTCAGATTCAACCTTCTACAAGCAGGTAGAACACTTGAAACCATGTGCCGGCTAAGTGGTGGGTTTAGGGTTTTACGAGAGAGAGAGAGGGGGAAGAGATATAAAGAGATAGAGGGAGACGGTGGTTGTGATGTAGCATAATTTTAGGGAGATGGTGACGTGAAGATTCCTAATAGAGGGGGAGAAAGAGATTGAGAGAACATAATTTTAGGGATTTGAAAATCAATTCAAATTTAAAGATTACAAAAATACCTTTTTGAATATTAAAAAAATAGAAAATAAATTTAAATATATTAATAATTTCAAAATTGTCAATTAACCATAGCCTTAGATCTAAAAAAAATAAAGGGATGAAATCTGGCCTCCAGTTCTCTACCTTTTGAGAGGCCTCCAATGAACCTACCTCTATATATATATATATATATATATATATATATATATATATATATATATATATATATATATATATATATATATATTCACCACTAGTGCTGGTAGACGCTTCAAAGTTGCAAAGAGAGAAGAATCAACGGATTGAACAAAGAAATAAGAAAAAGAAAGAAAAACCCTTTTTGTCTGTCATGGATCTCATCTAAATTTCAACGTTGAATGTCTGTGTTCATTTGCCAATAGGCATCTTGAGATTCAAAATCCCTGGGAACCTTCTTCAAGATTTTGCTGTTATACCACTACTTGCCATTTGTGCCTTTCTCCACTTGAACGTTTCGTTTCGTTTCTTCTGATCAAAGCCTGCTCTTGCATTTTCGGTTACCCTTTGGTGAATCAAGGTAAAAGAAATACATAATATATGCTAGCAAAACGTTTTATTTTGGGGGTTTATGGTATCAAAGCTTCTATTCTGTGGTCTGCTTGAGTTTTTCTAATTCACATGATGATAATTTTTTTGCTCATGATGAAAAACCCTGATAATTTGATTTTTATTGTTATAGTTGTCTGTGTAAAACTCTGGGTTTATCTGGAAATGACTACCTCCATCTCCGATTGTATGAGGTTTTCCCGGCGTTAGTTTTAATTTTCGCGACTGTATTAGGAGCTTATGCTTTCGTTGTTATATCTACATTTATGCTTAGGGTTTATGAATCGAAGTTTGAATTTGGTTTCAATGATCCTACATACAAACTTTTATCAATAGATTCCGTTTGATAATTTAGTTGACCAATTCCAGCACTACAATTCAAATTATTTTCAAATGAAACGCAATTTTACCTATAGTGGTTGGTTGTAGCTCTCAGAATTACCATTCTACTTGTAAAAGTCCGAAATTTTTTGGAAAAGTTGAACATTCGCCCTAAATTGGTTTAATTGAAAATGCATAGATCAAGTACAATAATTACAAATATTTATATATTTTTTTTGGGATTTTTACAAATGATTTTTTGAGAGGTAAAGTCAGGAATAATGATTATAATTGTCACCCACTCAATTATTTTTGTTTTCAGTATATGAATGCAACTAATGTGTCCATATGATTGATGTCAACTGGTTGACTTACATGATATTGACTTTGATTGTCTGTAATACAGATTCATCTCTTAAGGTTTCAATGAATGCTACTTATTCTGAAAGATAACACGCGCCAACAAATGCTAGATTAAAAGGTTAATATTTCTGGAATAAAATTGAAGATGGCAAGGAAAAATCTGGGCTGTTCATCATCACTCTTTCTTATTCTTTTGGCTATCGGTTCTTTCTTTGCTACATATAATTTAATAACATTGGTGGTTCAAAACAGACCAGTGAACCCTGGAAAATATAGTTTTGATCCTCTTGTTGTGATGCCTGGTAAAATGAAGGGAAAGGGGGGTAAAAAGGTCTTATTTCATGTTGCACTGACAGCTACAGATGCCCCTTACAGCAAATGGCAATGCAGGATTATGTATTATTGGTATAAAAAGGTAAAAGTTATGCCGGAATCAGAGATGGGAGAGTTCACCAGAATCCTGCATTCCGGGAAACCGGATAATTTAATGGATGAAATTCCGACTTTTGTAGTTGACCCCCTTCCTTCCGGTTTGGATCGAGTAAGTGACAGAATCTTTCTTTCTTTCCTTTTTCCATCAATTTAATATATAGAATTATATTTTCTTGCTTTTATAATATTTATTTAATTTGGTACATAGGGGTATATAGTTTTAAATAGACCATGGGCGTTTGTGCAATGGCTGGAGAGGGCTACCATTCAAGAGGAGTGAGCATTCTTAAAATAATTGGAAATTTGTTAAAATGTAAAGTTTGGCGAAAGTTAATGACTGTTTTGCCCTTGGCAGATACATATTGATGGCAGAGCCTGACCACATATTTGTAAATCCATTGCCTAATTTGGCTCGTGGTGAATATCCAGCTGGATTTCCGTTTTTTTACATAAAGCCTGATCAAAATGAAAAGATAATTAGGAAATATTATCCTAAGGAGTATGGGCCAGTAACTAATGTTGACCCAATTGGTAATTCTCCTGTTATTATAAGAAAGGTACTGCTAAAATAAATTTTGAAACTTTTAAATATCTTTTTGTAAAAGTGAATATGTAAATGTAAAACTTTATGCAGGATTTACTCGAAAAAATTGCTCCCACGTGGATGAATGTCTCTTTAAGAATGAAGGATGATCCTGTGACTGATAGAACTTTTGGATGGGTACTAGAAATGTGAGTCAAGTTTTATAAAAAATGATTGACCTTTTTGCATATTGTGTCATTAGTCAACGATTTTGACTTTTTATTTTGAGTTTTGTGTTAGGTATGCATATGCTGTGGCCTCTGCTTTGCATGGTGTCCAGCATATTCTTCGGAAAGATTTCATGATCCAGGTATTTCAATTACTTTTTTGTAATATTTCTATTAGTTACAAATCTGAAATAACAATTACAGCATCCTACTTTCATTCATTCTTTATTCAACTTTGCACTTTCAATTTTTTTCTTATTAAAGCATTCTACTTTGAAAAATCTATTCGATTATAGCATTTTGTTCTTATTAGGAGTGGAAATTATTTCATATTTGGTTGGTGTTTCTATAATTGGGTAGATTATTCAAAGTACGATGTCACAATATCAAGAAATGAAAGTATGATGCTATAATAAACAAATCAACGAAAGTTCGTTGCTATTTCTCACATTCATAAAAAAAAAAATAAACATATTCTAAAAAGTTATTGTTGACTTCATTGTGTCAGCCCCCGTGGGACTTGGAAATCGGCTATAGATTTATCATTCATTACACTTATGGATGTGACTACAATATGAAGGTAATTTGCTTCTTCTTGTTCATTTTTCTGGGTCCCACTGTGTTTGACATGCATTGGACTAAGACTGTGACTGATGTCAGTGAGACAAAAATTGTAACTTTTTGTCCCACTCATAATCCCCATCATAAAAAATATTCCTTTTTTGGAATATAACTTAAAGTCTTGATTTTAAAGGGTGAACTTACATATGGAAAGATTGGAGAATGGCGATTTGACAAGAGATCACATCTACGGGGCCCACCACCAAGAAATATATCTATGCCCCCACCTGGGGTTCCTGAAAGTGTGGTAAGTATTTTGTTTTTACTCATAATAACAACGTACTTACATTTCTTTACTAACAATAGCAATATATAACATGTAAAGTACATAGCCCGTATTGGTAGCAAAATATAAGTATATTGCTATTATGGGTCTATAATCGGTAAAGAAAGAAATGCAAGTATGTGGTGATTATGGGTGATAAATAAAATACGTCATTACGTCAATATTATGAGTAAAAAAATAAAGTATGATATGCATATAATGGTATGATGCAGAGGACTCTTGTAAAGATGGTGAATGAAGCTACTGCCAACATTCCAGGATGGGATACGTCATAATAAAATGTGGTATACTTGAAGCTCGTCTATAGAGGAAAATACATCAGGAGTTATTTATACAAAAAAAATGTGTGCTGAAAATAGTTTGTTTAAATTTAATGAAACGCCTTTTGATGGCAATGTTCGAGGAACTAAAACAGGCAAAACATGCGTATCCTTTTGTTCTTTTGGTTCTTGGAACGCCTTATGAATATAAATTGATATAATTTTTGGTAGGTGACTGGATTGTTAAACTACATCTATGTTTATTTACAAAAAAAAGACGTACGTTTGGCTTATGTAATATTGAGTAAAATAGGTTTACGCCACTTTATAAGAGTGGAGTTGTTTATTTGACTTTGACCATTGTACACGGACAATGTTTTTGCCCACGGGTATCGCTTGGTGGGGTATTTTAATCTTAAAAGGTATATATTTTAAGATGAAAATTAAATAAAATTCTTCTTTTACTTGCAAATTCAACATTTCATAATCATATTAGCGCATTAGTTACTTACACAATTTGAATGCATCTAAATGTTAATCAAACTTGCTTTAACAAAATAAAGCATTTGTTTGTTTTAGCTTGTTATATGGATCCAACCATCTGTCTGTATTGACATCATTGTTTTAACCGATAAAAACGAAATTAAAAAAAATCTGTTTATGTCAACTGACAAGTCAAAAGAGTGAGATGAGAAATGCGACAAACCGAGTGGTGCATCACATGCTTAGCCTGGACTTGGACAGCGGTGCGGCACTTGGCGAACTAGTAGTTCACACCATTGCACCTTCACGGGACGTTTGACTTTTGTCCACCGTTTGTTTTTTGTTTTTTGTTTTTGTTCTTCTAAAATATGTATGTCGATTAATCGGATAATATTAACATAAACTAATAACAGATGTTTGTGTATGGCGGTAATTTTTATATTTTTGATATTATTTTTGTAATGTTATTACAATGTTTTTTGTAACTGTTTGTACGTTCTTCTGCCCGCTAGCTTCGTTTTTTTTATTTTTATTTAACCGCCGTTCTAAAAAAAGAATGTTTGAATCAGCTTGATGTGTAACAAGTTTGTTTTTTTTCTTTTATTTTTTTGTATTAAGGTCTAGTTTATCTGAAAAATAACATTTAATATGACTGATTATTTGATTATTATTAGCATTATTATTATATAATTAATTTCCATACACATCTAGACACCTCATATGCTCTTTTGTTTTGGTGTACCCTTCGTGCTCTCACAGGACTAGAACGCACTCCAGCACTTCCATAAGCATATATATTGTTACATAAAACGATATTATTCTGTTTCATGTCATGATCTAAGTTGTTAATGCCACAATCATGTTTTTCTCTTTAAAGGTTAATTTGACTTTCTCCGCTACAAGTCATAAAGCAAGTGGTACAACTCAAGTACCTTTCTCTGTCAAGTTAACCTTAAAATACTGTAATAATTACAATTTGATATTTTCTATGGTATTTTTGATCACTTTTAAATCCATAAAGTTTGCGTCCACCATCACAAACTAAGTCCGACAAAACTTTCCCTTAGAGAGATATTCGTTTTTAGAGTTTTTTTTTTATCCAACGTGTTATATATTTTACTGAATTTTCGAGAGAGAGAATATTCATGCAGATTTATAGGATATGCCTTAAAGATACGAATTAAATTACTTTATAATTATGGTTATTAAGATTTTGATCTTGATCTTAAGATCCTATAAGCCAAAAACGATCCTGATAACGTTAGATTCGGCTCTAAAGCAAGATCATCAATGAGATCTTACGATCCCGACTAGGATCGTAAGAATGCCTTTAATATTCTAAATTAACCCTAGAAAATTTGTCATTACAGTTTAAAAATCTCATGCAATGCCTAAAAATATTCATTTAACTTGAAATATGTGATAACTATTTTTTTTTTTTTTGTGTATTTATGAACTACAACTATGTGTAATTGTGTTGCAAAATCTATGATAGAATGGTAAACACTTGACCAAAAGCGCGATTTGATCATTTTGGATTAAAATTGGTTGAGTTTCATTATTTTGATGATTGGATATGTCATGATATGTGTTTGGATCTATGATGAAAAGGAAATGGTAAGTAGGTTTCTGCCTTGTTTTACGCCGCACGTCCATTTTAGTGACACGCCGCATTCGTAAAGTATGTTGCTAAATTGAAAAGGAAATGGTAAGTAGGTTGCTATGTCTAGTGTGCAGGAAATTTGAAGTAAAATGGGCTTGTAACTTACACGACACATCGAATGGAAAAACGTGATGTGTCTTGTTGCAAGGTGCAAGATTGTAGAATGGATCCGTAGGGTAAGCAACGCGTCTATAGGCAACGCGATGAATTTGTTACGACGTGGCGGTGATTCGCGATGCTATTATATGTAAGAGAATTAAAGTATAATGTTGTATTGTGAAAAAGGGAGGATACGACACATATATCTTAAATTTAGCTTCACGATGGAAGAAGAAACATGACGCGTCTAGGGTCCCTACATGACACGTTGAACGCTGCTCAGGACAGCTGGTGCAACTTGAAGCTGTCCATTTGTCATTAATGAAAATTGACTGGTTTGATTTCTGAATTTTTAGCTAAATAGGAGTAAAACATCAGATTAAAACTCATTTTCCTACTAAAACACTCTCTCAAACACCTCCAAGACATGTGTGTATGTGTATTCTTGGTGTAATTAGTATGTGTAGCCAAATCTTAGTGATTTCAAGGTGTTCTCAAAAGGCTTGAGACTGCAACATACTCACATCAAAGTAAAAGATAAATTTCATTCCCCATTCTTTGTTTGAGCAAATATCAACATGTGATTAAAGACCTTATGAACCCTAAATATGGATTTTGAAAGTTATGATGAACTTTCTTGAAGAAAACTATCCCATGATCACATTTAATCTCCTTACCATGAACTTTCATGCTTAGTTGATGATATAAACTAGTGTTATGTCAAGGTACAAGTATCTAAATCACGGTGTAGAAAATTTCAAGAAAACAATGGTATAATGTGAATTTAGAAGCACAAATTTTGACGGTTAACATGTGTAAAGCAATGACTATGACTTACTCCACATAATGTAAGTCATCAATTGTCAAATGGTTATAGCTTAATGTGAAATTGGTATTGAGTATTAGAAGACTGAGTACTCTTTGAGCATTGTAGGATTAGTGACGAATTCCAAGCTTGTTTATGGATGATAACATAGTGTGAACTTAAGCATTATGTAAATGATTTCGAAGAACAGAAATGCAAATGAAATTGATTTAAATGAACTTTTAAATGTTTGAATGTTTTGTGTCAACTCATGTAACTCACGAGACTTTATAGTCTTACGTATTGATTTTATGTCACGTATTCGAGGTTCCAGCTGCAAGAGATAGATGCTAGTAGATGATATGAAGATTTTCGGGATATTAGATGGAGTGAACTTTTGTTGATGTAATGGTTTGTAATTCTAACTTTCCAACTATGGTTTGTGATACAATGTTTGGTAACACCCTATGGATTTAACTAAACCATAATGGTTTTTGTTTGACCTCTTTTGTACATTTGGTTAAATACCATGTAAAAATATAGAACATGTTTGAATATCTTTTATATGAAAATGGGGGTGCTAAAACTTGGGATTAGAGCCATAGTTTAAGTGAATTAGGATTGGATAATTCCACTCTTAGGCTTAAACCTTGTGCAATAGGAATGTTAAGAAAATATATATTGCTATGCTATGTCTTAAGTGGTTAAGACCTTATGTGTTACTTGAACTATATAGATGCATGACATTAGGACATTGTCATACTAATGCTTTTAAGGTTTAGAGGGTGAATAGTTTTATTATGGAACCCTAAAGTATTGAAATTTTTATAGGTAATGGTGCGAACAAGAAACAATCAAGGGCTGCGTAATGATGATCAAGAACCATATTGTAGCAGCTCCACCAAGCAATCTTGGACAACCTAATGCAATGATAGTGCAACCCCCTTGGGCATGGGTTGGGCCAAATCTGCCTACCTCACTCCCATATATGTAACTATACTTGTTTCTTTATTGATAATCATGACTCATAGTCTATTCTTGTTGGTAATGGGTCCAAAATTCATGTAATGACGATCATACATACCCGATTTTCTATTACGAGCCCATATTAACCTTTACACCTCAACAATATACTTATAACCCTATCCTCCATTAAAAATTTAATATTTGTTTGTGCCATTTCTCATCAAAATAAATGTTTCATAGAATTTGACGAATTTGGTTTTACCTGTTAAGGATTACAGACCCGCAAACCTCTAATTCGTTGTGAGAATGACGATCCTCTATACCTAATCGTTTAATCTCCACCTCAAGCCTTTGCATTGGTAAACTCATCCATTTGCTATCAATGTCTCAGTCATCCCAACAATAAAATGTTTAAGTATTTACTTTCCTACAAATATATTTCATGTAATAAGAATTCAAGAAATGTTATTTATCTTGTCAGTTTAGGAAACATACAAAATTCCTTTTAGTACCTCAATTTCTATTGTTGCTAGTGGTTTTTATATTATTCACTCTGATGTATGCACATCTCCTATTGAGAGGGGCAGTGGTTTATGTTATTATGCCATTTCTTAGATTACTTCTATCATTTTGTTGTGGTTCCCACTTAAACAAAAATCCAAAATTTTATCCAAATTTATTGACTTCTTTAAAATGGTCAAAACTCACTTCGGTACAACCATCAAAGCACCTCAATGTGACAATAGGGGGAATATAACAACAAATGATTTCATGATTTCTTTACTCAAAATGGAATACAATTTCGTCTCTCGTACCCACACACCTCATAACAAAACGGTCTATCCGAAAGGATGTTTCACACTATCAATAATAGTGTTCGATCCTTACTCTTCCAAGTACACATTCCTCTCGTCAATTGTATTGAAGCTCTTCACATGTCTACAAATATACTAAATATACTTTCATCCAACTTCATTCAAAAATGACAAACCAGTTCATCGAGTTTTTCATAACGTCCTACATATGACTATCTCCGCATTGTTGGATGTCTATGTTTCCCTCACATAAGTACCTCTCATAAACTTGAACTTGATCCATATCGTGTGTTTTCCTCGGCTACCTATCTAACCATTGTGGTTATAGATTCCTTAATCTATTCACCCACAAAAATCATCATCTCCCATCATGTCTTATTTGATGAGACAATTTTTGGCTCTGTTACCTTAACCGAGCCTCCTCCATATGATTTCCTTGGTGATATTCCCAAACCATCGTCACTCTTCCGCTCCTATCTTCATTCCACGTCTACTCCTATGACTTCGGCCGAGCCACCCTCACCCTTCCTAGAGACTAAACTCCCACCACTCCCCTATAGGCAAACAACCCCACCCCTTACTATCAGTTTCCACCCTAGTCAAAAAAATAACTTACTTCATCATATGAAAACTGGTACAAGAAATGACATTTTCCATCCTATACAGTGCCTTAACCTACATACATCAGTCTTATTACATGTCTCTCTGTCTCACTTATAGGCATTACATGACCCTAACTAGCTTAAGGATATTAACGACAAGTATCATGCTTTTATCTTGAATGGAACCTGGAAACTTGTTACTCGACCACCAGGGGAATATTGTCATATCTATGTTGCTTTTTCACCACAAATTTCATACAAGCTTTTCACTTTCTTGCTACAAAAGTTCATATTGTAACTAATAGTCGCAGTCAGTAGAACATTTATTGTGATGAGACATTTAGTTTGGTTGTCAAACTGGCCATGATACAAACTATTCTCAACATTGTTTTCTTTCGATAATGGTATATACATCAACTAGACAAGAAGAATTCCTTTCTTATAGACATATTCATGAGATAGTCTACATGCATTAACCCTTGGGTTTTAGAGACCCAATGTCTCCTGATCAAGTCAATCGCCTTCAATGATCACTTTACGAACTCAAGCAGGTCTTCGGAGCTTGGTATCATCGTTTCCTTAATATGCCACCATTACAACCGTATTAACTCAACTCTATTTATTATGCATATTCCCTATTGTACGGCCTACCTACTACTATATGTAGATGATATCATTCTCATGACCCTATCCACGTATCTTCTTCAACATATCATTGCTCAATTAGGCCATGAGTTTGCCATGACAGACCTTTGGGCCCTAAATTTCTTTCTAGGTATATATGTTGTTCGATCTCCTTTTGTTATGTTTCTGTCTCAACAAAAATATGTGACATATATTTGGTCTCGAGCAAATATGTTAAACTCCAATCAATGTCACACTCTTGCTAAACCAGTACAGAAACTAGACTCCCCAAGCCCGCTTGTGGCAAATCCCACGTTTTATCGTAGTCTCGTCGGTGCCATTTAGTACTTCAATTTTACCAGACTTGACATCGCCTTTGCCTTTCAACAAATATGCCTTTATATTCATGAACCCTAAGAGCAACACTTAATGCATCTTATGATACATTCCTAGTACACTTGAACATGACTTGCAACTGTATGTCTCAACCACATCCACACTAACCATCTATTCAGATGCTAACCGGGGCAGATGCCCTACAACACGACATTCTACATTCGATTATTGTGTCTTTCTCGGGGACAACCTCATCTCTTGGTTCTCCAAATGACAATATGTAAAATCTAGATCTAGCACATAAACGCTACATGTCCTCCAATTCCATTCAACACCAATGAATAGATATCGATATTCACTATGTCTGAGACAAAGTGTCTCTTGGGTCCATTCGTGTACTTCACGTTCCATCCACTACTCAATATGCCAACATTTTCGCAAAGAGGCTATCTACATCTTTGTTCACTAATTTTTGATCCAGTTTAAACATTAGAAGGTCTCCTCCCAATAAAATTGCAGGGGATGTTAGTTTAGATCTTTCTATGTATGATTGTGTATGTTGTACCTTGGTTATTATCATGGTACATTCCAGCCTTGGTTCAGCCTGAGGCCTCTGGTGTACTGTCATGTAGTATATATTCCTGTAACTCTTATTTTGAATGGGAATGAAGATAATACCTTGATAAATCCAAAGCATTGATGTTGGATCAAACTAATTACATATGAAGTCAGTATCCCAGGATGCCAAACTCGGTTGGAAAAGCTTCCTAAACTACACAGTTCCTTTCCGCCCATCGATTCAATAAGATCAGTTCAATCAGTAAAGGTCGAATTGAAATCTGTTCTTTGAATGATGAATGTTAATTGTGTAGGGCAGGAATTGAAACAAGGACACAAATATTAGAGAGTGCATAATAGTCGGTGCCGTTTAGGATAAAGCTACGAGATAGTGCCCAAAAATTGCATCCCATGACATCTCTTTAGAATATTTATTCAGCTGCAAATGCTCCTATTTAACCGATACAGAGAAAAAAAAGTGGTAACAACCACCTCTCTTTGTTTCATAGGGATGTTGTGGGGATCTGGAAACCATAATATGCACTCGTCTATGCCAAAATCGCATTCCACGTTTGACAACAAAATCTAGATTCTCTCACACCTTTGGGTCAATAGCCGAAAGAAATAAAGAACATCCACGAATTGTACATATTGGTCCTGTAATCCTCTTAAAATTTTTATGTCCTCTTTTGTCTTGTAATCTTCTTTCTTTGTAACATTCGCTAGATAGTTTGTTTTAATATTATCCCGTCATCCAAAAAAAAATCTATTATATTAATAATAGACACTAATTAATTATTTAAAAGCGGATTTATTAAGATTTGTAATTTTTCACCTGCAATTAGTGATATCACATTATATTTAATTGCCACATTCTTGTAGTACACTTTGCAAAAGTAGAATAATATCTCGTTTGTCTTGTCTAGTAAAATTTATAATTAAAAATAATTTTGATCATTTGTAAATGTAAACCTGATTTACATAGTGTTAAATATATGTAAATTTTCTTTAATCATGGTTAGTAATTTTGATTTATATATTTAAAATTAAATGAATTTAAATTATGATTTATCTTTGATGGATAAAATTAAAAAAAAGTATAATTATAAACGAAACTGAAATTTGTCAAAGAAAATGATTAGAAATACTTAGATATCATAAATCCTAGTGTCAAAACAAACATATTTTATTTTAATTGTATATTTGTCATATTTGATAGATATTTATTTTTAAAATTATTAACATGAGAAAAAAACTCAGTGGAGGTCAATTGATCAGCTGATTGTTTATCAGTTTTGGCATGTGAAGAAATGTAAATGGAAATTAAACTTCATGATAATAATATACATTTGGCAATAAATTTAATGTAGTAGTTTTGAATTTGGAAATACATGATTCGTTGCATGCTTAATATGATTATTTGATACTGGAGCTACAAACTACGTAATACTTGATGACTTACCGAGTAAGGCACGAGCTTATTATAGGAAAGGTCTCGAGTTTGATTTTTGGGGCTTAATCAGGGGTGGTGATCAGGAATGAGCAACGCAGTGTCGTTTGCAAATGCAAGGCAAAACGTCTTATTGTCTTCACTAAAATAATGAACCACCTTTACAATAAACTACTTTAAGCTATAATATTTTAAAGAGTAAATTACATAGTTGGTCACTGTGGTTTACCAAAACTAACACTGAGCATTCAAGTATTGGATTTACACTAGATGAGTCATTAAAGTTTCGTTAAACCGACACATTGGTACCTGGTCTATATAAAAAGACTTTTTTGCCCTTTTCATTTTCTATTTTCTTTTTCTTTTTACCCTTTTGTTTTTTTAATAAATATTAAAAAAAAAAACCACCCCACCCACCACACCCACACCCCACCCAACCCACCCCTACCCCACCTCTCTATCTCTCTCTCAAGAGGATTCGCCGGAGAAATTACCGGAGGGACTATGAGGAGGATGCCGGTCGGAGCAGGTCGCCGTAAGAAAAAGAGCTCTGGATCTGATTGTCGGTTCATCATCTCCCTTCTTTGCTCCAAATTATCCATACAAGTATACAACAGACACACCCGCCTACACCAGCAAACCA
The DNA here is from genome assembly GCA_023525715.1 of Cichorium intybus. Lineage (NCBI taxonomy): Eukaryota > Viridiplantae > Streptophyta > Magnoliopsida > Asterales > Asteraceae > Cichorium > Cichorium intybus. The sequence continues at coordinate 85,874,745 of CM042015.1, read as the reverse complement.
GTAAGGTCTCCTTTCCGTTCGTCTGCCGGTGGTGTAATATGATATCTCCCCCCGTCTCCGTTCGTCCGCCGCAATTATCTTCTCCTTTTCTCGGCACAGCGCCCTTTCCGCATGAATTACTCACCTCCTCTTCTCACTGTCTTCTTCCGCTTAATCATAGGTACTCTCTGCTCTGTCTTCTGCTAGCCTCACAATAACCAAACAATCAACATCCTTAAGATATGGAGCATGTTTTCGTTGCAGTTCATTTCTCAACATACTGTGATTACTAGGATTTGATCTTATGTTTTCGAATTTTGTGGAACTGTAATTAGCAATTTCAGAATGCAATACGTTGCACGGAGTGTTTGATGTTTTTAGGGCTTTTAATTAGTCATATCGAATTGAGCTGAGGTAAGGTAACAATTTCAGTTCATATTTTCTGCATATGGAATTGGCAGGGAAGCTTTCCAAATCATTCTAGATACCCTACATTGAAGTGCAGACTTGCAAAAACTAAAGACTCTTCATCTCCAAACTTAGAAAGTCTAGTTAGAGAACCTCACAAGTATTTCGATCAAGCTATTATAACAATTCGTGCCGGAGATGGAGGCCATGGTGCTACTCTTACCATGCCTAACTCAAAACCCCCTTCTAAATCACTCACCAAACAAGAAAAAGAAAAAGCAAGAATAAGAGGTTCTTATAAGAGAGACTTCGATGGATCACTCATCCTTCCAATGGGTGGACATGGTGGCGATGTTGTAATTTATGCAGATGAAGCGAAAGATTCATTATTAGAGTTCCATAAAAAGGGTCGATATAATGCAAAACGTGGTGGAAATGTTGATACAATGGGTGGATTGAGTTCTCAACTAAGAAACGGCTTAGCTTCCCCTACCGGCATCCTCCTCATAGTCCCTCCGGCGACCTGCTCCGACCGGCATCCTCCTTATAGTCCCTCCGGTAATTTCTACGGTGAATCCTCTTAAGAGAGAGATAGAGAGGTGGGGGTGGGGGTGGGGGTGGGTGGGGTGGGGTGTGGGTGTGGTGGGTGGGGTGGTTTTTTATTTTCTATTTATTAAAAAAACAAAAGGGTAAAAAGAAAAAAAAAGAAAATGAAAAGGACAAAAAAGTCTTTTTATGTAGACCAGGGACCAATGTGTCGGTTTAACGAAACTTTAGTGACTCATCTAGTGTAAATCCACTACTTGGGTGCTCAGTGTTAGTTTTGGTAAACCACAGGGATCAACTATGTAATTTACTCTATATTTTAAAAGATGCACGAGCTTTAAGATAAATGATATGCTTTATTATATACCTTATAATATCAAAATTATATATATATATATATATATATATATATATATATATATATATATATATATATATATATATATATATATATATATATATATATATATATATATATATATGTAGGTTCATATGTGGAGCCTAAATATTGTGTGAGTGTATGAGACATTTTCAGCCAATCATTTATCAAGGGTATTTTCGGCATTGCATTTTTTTATGATTAATTAATTATTAAATAGAATCCGATTAAGATGGCAACTTTAAATATAGAATCCGATTAACATGGCAACTTTTAATATAGATAACGTATAATTGGTATTTATATGTAACAACCTAACGAGATTTATTCCAGAAAAGCGTTTTTATATTTCATTTATTCCGGCCGTTTCATATGCGTTTCTGGAGATTTTTGTTGATCATCGACTGTAAGAATATGACTTCATCTATCGAGAATTCTGTTAATATTCATTCGATTTCAAGATGCAATCAACATGAAGATTTTGAATATATATTAATCAAGGTTAGTAATTTGTTTTATACAATTCATGTTCATTCGATTACTAATACATTAATTTTTGTTTATATTATCTTATTCCAAATCTATCGTTTGTTGAATGAGTTATCAGACAGTTTCAGACAATTACATTTTGCAGAAGGAATCAAACAAGGTGCTGTTGCTAGATGATGAAATTATCAAGATTTTGGATAATAGAAGATTTTGTAAAATTTGCAATGCCATTACCGATCACGACAGTAGAAATTGTCCAAATGCATTCATTTAATTAAATTATGTTAAGATGTTCAGTGTTTTAGAACATATGTTTAGAGATTCAATTTAATTACTATGTATTTGATATGGATCTTCGTTTAATATTAATGAGAATGGTCTTTTGATTATATTGTTCATATTTCGATTTGCAAACCAGTTGTATGTATATTCTGTCGGAATATGAAGTACTACAAATCTATTATGTTATATTATGTTATGATTCTATAAGAATTTATTTGTTACATTGTTTACCCAATTTAATGATTTGTCAGTAAACACGCATTCTGATAAAAGTTACAGATTTTGATTTTTTTAGTGGATATTATTATTTGTTTATTATCGATTTAAATACAATAAAATCACTTATATATTTAGAAGATATCGTTTATATTGTTAACAAGAATGTTTCAAACTTACCTTTCCTAAAAATATGGGCTTCCTTAAAAAATGGCGATTTTTATTTATAGATATATTGTTTAGTTGATTTTGTCAAACATATTTTGTACCATAATGTTTTCTCTGTAAGGTTTCATAATGGAGAAACAAGATCGAATCAATGTGAATACAGACGAAGGCACAAAACATTCATGCGAAGATTCACTTTTTAATTTGAACGAATCAAATGCAGGTAAGTGTTTTTCATTTTTGATTCACTTTTCGATGATGCATTAATCACAACATCCTTTTCTCTAATTTTACCAATCGAAGGCACATCAGAGCCAATTGAAGATTTCATTTTTAATATTAACGAATCAAATGCAGGTAATATTATCACAGGTTTGATGAAATTTTCGATTATTCATATAATGACAACAATAGCAATTTTTTTTATTTTTCCAGATGAAGGCACATCAGAGCCAATCAAAGATTTCATTTATAATAGTAACGAATCAAATGCAGGTAATTTTTTTACAGGTTTGATGCACTAATTTGATGATGCATAAACAAGTTGTTGTTAGTGTATCACACGTGTAGAACATATTCTTTCAGAATTGATTCATATGTGTAGTTATGCCAAATATTTCATGTTTCTGTTTGTATCAACAAATTCTTTTAGAATAATAACACACACATCTTATTTACATGTTCTTAAACTTACTTGCCTTTTAACAGAAATAGCGTATGATTTTTTACAGATACAGATGAATCAATATTTAGTAATGATTTTGTCTCTCCTGGTGGCACACCATACTGGACTCCTAAAACGAGTAAAAATCCAAAAGTCGATGATGTTTATGATTCATATAACGCAGCTGTTGAAGCGTACAAAACTTATGCATTCGAAGCGGGTTTTGATGTAACACCCCTTTCTCAAACCATATTTTCATAAATTTTAATACAAAACATTTTATAACATGTGACTACTAAAAGCCACTAATTTTTTTTTTATTATAAACTCTATACTGAAAGGGTATTACAGACTCAATACATAAACCATAATTTAAACTTATCTGTAATTTACGCAGTCCCAGCTTCAAGGCACAATAAGTAACCTAGCTCCTGCTCCACTCACCTAAGTACATAGCATTTAAAACAAGTAGTACGTGAGTCATAAAGTCTCGTGAGTAATATGGGTTTTAGACCCAAAACTTTTCTGCTCAAACTTGAATTATACACAAATAAGCTACTAGAACAATACTTTTCATAACATATCTCAAATCTCTTTTCTTTTATATCTTTAAAACTTAAAAAAACATTTCCTTTCTCAAAACTGCTCATTTTATTAAAACTGCTTTCTTTGCTTTCTTTATTTAAAACATCTTTCTTTCTTTAAAACTACTTTCTTTCTCATTTACTTGTGACCAACTGAAACTCATGAATTAATTTATTTTAATTCATTCTACTAGCTCACCTTGCGGGATAGAACAGATCCATCCGCTAGGTTTGCTCATTCTGTCTCCCCTTTGTGACTTGGAACGGATTCAAGCACAAGGGTATACTAAGCTAGGCAACTACTTCGCGACGGGAGGTACCATCCCAGTAGTGTCTTCTGATCCCCCGATTATGTGGGTGATCCTAGTCCGGACAACTGGCTCTTACTCAAATGGCTCTTACTTCTTATCTCATTACTTTCTTTACTTTGCTTCTTGAATTGGTCAAAGTGGAACACAATTTATTTTAAACTCAGACTCATTGGCTCTTTTAACTTATAATCAAAAATACTTTCAAACTAGCTTCAACATCTTTATCTCACTTGTGAAGCTTCTTTCAAAATAACTTTATAAACTAAACTTATTTAAAATCTGTTTAAAACGCTTAGCTCATATATATAAAGAGCTACTTTCAAAACTATTTCCAAACGTTAACATTTTAAATAAACTGAAAGTCTTATTTTCTGAATATCATAACTTTGCTATGTACTATAGAAATCCTCATATACTCACCTTGGTTCTACTACGGTTTACTAAGCTTCACGTACGGCTTTTCCCTTCTCGTGCTCAACAACGTTTGAAGCACCACCTATACAAGTAGTATATATAAATACTCAATATAATTTACTCTATAATGCTAAAGTCTCATATGACACAACTCCAGGTCATAATAAATGTATAACCATTAATAGACTCGTTTTATCGTTTTCTTCGAAATACACGTATATTGCTACAGTACCCCCGCGGGGTCGTATTTCAGTTCCGACTCTTTTCCATGAAATCTTAGGCCATATTAGACTTGTGTTTCAAATTTGGAATTCATTGGACAAATCTAGCTCAAATTCCAAAAATCAAGTTTTAACATGAATAGTGATTTTAGCCACTGCCGCTACAGTGACTTTTCCGCAAGGTCGGATTGCGGATTTGACCATTCCCGACATGTTCTTATACCATTTTAGGATTATGGCTAAAATTTCAGACCAATCGGACATGTCTAGCTATGGTTTCTAGCGTTTGAAATATTTGAAATTTCTAACATTTTTGGTCCCTATCTGGAGGCGCACTGCGCCAGGGCTGGGCGCACTGCGCCTGGGCGCACCCCGCCCTGGTCCTGGGCGCACCGCGCCTGGCGCCTGGGCAGTGTCCTGATCAGTCGCGATTTGTGCACAGTAGCACGCAGTTTTCACCCGTTAAGCACTTATTTCAGTTCTTAATCGTATGAGGTTTGTTCTAGGACTAAAACCCTTGACTAATAACAGGTTTTAAGCTATTAGAAACACCTTAATCACACCAATTCATGATTTAGGGTTCTTGAGCAACATCTAAATTTCTCAACAATAGCAACCTACTTTGCTATTTTTAACATTTGTTCTTACTACATGAACATGTTTTAATCCCAGAAATCATATGCACTTCATGGATTATGACTGGAATTACAAATTTCAGTCCTCTCCATGGAAACCCATCAAGAACACACAAAAGCTTGGGTAGAAACTTCAATTACTAACCTTGTTTACTTTGGAATCACCAATTCCAAGGTTTGAATTCAATTCTTGGAACTTGATTTACAGCTCTTCGTGATCGTTCGTAGCCTTCTCCAGAGCTCTAGAAGCTGCTCTTAATTTCCAGTGAATGAAAAGCTCATCATTTTCTTATTTTATATTTATTACACTTACATTTTAGTCCCTAGCTTTCTTTCTTTTCTTCAAAAATGGTTCAAGAGTCATGATTTTACCATTTATGCTTCATTAACTTCCAACTTAACATTTTCTTGACATTTTTGGTCACTTTCATGTCAAATGACCAATTTGCCCTTTTTGGCCATATTTCACTATTCACGCGACAAAACTCCAAATTTCATATAAACTTTTATTTCTTATTATATTAAATTACAAATACATATTATTACACATAATAGTCGTACAACGTGATAAAAGACGGTTTTACCCTTTTTGACTTTTTCGCGGGTTCTTACATTTGACATTAGAGAAGGATCCAGTACAAAGATTAAGGGTGGTATTATCACTACTAAATACCTTCTATGCAACAGAGAAGGGAAACCTAATACGGGTAATGTTGATACTGTTAATATTCAGTACAAAAAGATTAAAAGAAGAAAAGACTTGCATAGGACAGAATGTAAGGCGCATATTGTATTCAAGCTTATTCCTGGTACAGATAAATATGTGGTACATAAATTTGTCGAGAATCACAATCATATGCTAATTAGCAAGGATAACATGCAATTTTCTCGTACCAGTAGGCAATTAAATTTTACTACAAAAACTTTTCTTCATAACATGACAATACAAAATGTTGGTGCTGCAAAGTCGTATAGATTGCTTACTGGTATCCAAGGTGGGTGCTCAACCCGTGGTGGACTTCTTGTTGATTTTAAGAATTATATGAGGGATCTGAATTGTTTCATTGGCGGTAGCGATGCCCAGTTGATTGTTAACATTATGGAAGATCGGAGTAAATATGCATCAAATTTCACATTTGAATGTAGGGTTGTGGAGAAACAACTCAATGCGATGTTTTGGGCAGATGAAACTGCCAAGTATAATTATAAGGAATTTGGAGAGGTTGTATCCTTTGATGCTACATTCGACACTAACAGGTGAATTCTTAAATTATTTTGTTCAGAACTTTCTATATTTTTATAACAAGTTTATAATGTTCACAGGTACCGTATGGTTTTTGTTCCGTTTACCGGTATAGATAACCATAAAAAATGTGTCACATTTGGTGCTGGATTGCTCAGTAGAGAGGATACAGATTCTTATACGTGGTTGCTCAATTCATTTATCAAAGCTTTTGGCAAACAACCTACTATAGTATTGTCTGATCAAGACCCAGCGATGAAAAAAGCGATTGAACAAGTACTTCCAGAATCCCAACATCGTTTATGTATGTGGCACATAACATCTAAGCTTTCAAACAAGGTAACACATGAAATTAATCGCATTTATTTATTTATTACATATTTGATACTTTAAAATCATATTTTAAAGCTTTTTTATGATGTAGGTATCTGCCCAAGTTTATAACAATCCAGATTTTAAAAAACGCTTTAATAGTTTGATATGGAATGCTAAGATTGATGAATCAGAATTTGAAGCTGGTTGGGACCTTATGATCAACGACTTTAACTTATCTGATAATAAGTGGTTGCGAGATATGTATGCTTTGCGTAGTAATTGGATACCCGCATACTTTAGGGATATTCCTATGTCAGGTTTAATGCGAACCACATCATTGTCGGAAAGCCAAAATTGGTCATTTCAGAATAGTACACTTGCTGGATCGTATCTCATCAATTTTATGATGACATTTGACGCCACAATGGATCGTCAAAGGCATAATCAAAATGAATCTGATTTCCGTACTGCAAGCACTTTTCCGAAAATATTGTCATATCTTCCATACGAACCTCATGCAGCAAGAATATACACACGGAAAATATTTTATCAGGTTCAGGAAGAGATTTTTGAATCTGAAAAAAGTTGTTTGATTAAGAATTTCAATTGTGTCGAAAGCATTGATACATTTACTATGTTGGAGAGGAAGACATCTATAAGCACACGAAACAAAAAAAAATCCGACAATGAAGATTCTTCCGACGAATACCATTACAACAACCTTTTGAAAGATTCAGAATTCCAGGTATATTTTAATATTTTTTGTTTTTTAAATTACGAAACTATGTGTTTTATTTTTTATGTTTGTATAATATTTTGTAGGTTGCTCATGTCAAAGATACTGACATAATATCATGTAGTTGTATGCATTTTGAACTCATTGGACTATTATGTAGACATGTCTTTTGTGTTATGAAGTATATCCAATTTGATAGCATTCCAGATCGATATATATCGAGGCGTTGGTGTAGAGATTTAATTCCTACAGAAATTTTGAGGAAGCGTTTTAAAAAGGGTCAAATCGATAGCCATGTTGACAAGACGGCAATTGACATTTATTCTACGGTTGATCATTGTATATCTTCCCTGAGTAATGATCCTATGAAGCTTAAACAATATTTTGAAGACCAGATTGAATTGAAGAACAAGTATTCTGATAATGTTGCTCCTCATTCAACCCTTAACAAAACAGCTGAATATGAGAAGATCCTAGGCGTTACAATTCCTGATGAAATACTAATTCAGAATCCATCCAACATTAAGAACAAAGGGTCTGGTAGTCGTGGAAAAAGACTTAGAAGTACAAGTGAAATTCTATCTCAGCAATCTTCGAAGCCGAAGCGATTGTGCGCCTCATGCAATCAGATGGCCAATCATGACAAGAGGAATTGTCCGTCTAGAAACAAACAAGTTTAGTATAACAAAATTTTCATTCACAATTTTATATGTATTTCCTTTTATGTTGGATATTTTTTATATGTATTGACTTTTTTCATTTGAATTCGTTTAGTAATTCTTAAAGAAATAATTAATTATTTATGCCCCTACATACACACACCATTTCATTGTGAACATTCTACTAGAATTTCAAATACAATTTAAAGTTGTACTTACTATTTTAACAATTGTGCCAATTTGTGCCATTCTAATAGAATTTCAAATACAATTTAAAGAAGAAAAGACTAGTAATTCTTATATTGTTACATTCTTTTAGAATGGCATTTGTCTACAACAATATATTACAACTCAACACAAATGGTCTATTATTTTACAAGTACTTTTCTAAGTATTACTTTATGTTTTCCTTCCACACTTAATTCTCAACACAATTTATGATTCAGTTTGGTAGTAACGTTTCATTTTAAATCGCAACCCATTATGTATATTCTGTCAGAATAATCTCCTTTGTACACATACTATTATTTTTTACCTTTCATGCTGTATACGATACCAGATTTCAGTATTAATATATTATTTTTTCTAAATCAAATTAACACATTCTATCACTTACTAAATACATTAAAAACAAACATACCACAATAAAACCTAATTTTTAATAACTTTCCAGCAAACCAAAAGTTTAGCAATCCTAGATAACTTGGCACATCATTCATCCAATATTAAAAATGTCAAACATATGCATATACTAATTAACATAATTCCCAAAACATGAAGACGTCTTGATTTTCGGTCAATTTTAAATGCTTACTACGACTCAAGCTTTCCTCCTAGGTTTCTTTTTCTTTTTTGATTTAGCATATTCGTCCAGTTTGATAGTTTTCTCCCAAAGATCCAGATTGTCATATGCCTCTGATTCCAACATCACCTTATCTTTCTGCATGTTCAGATCCGATGTCAGCATCCCATACATGTACTTATATCGGAGTCTATCTATTGCATTTTTGTCATGTGGCTGCTTTCCCAATAGCCCTGATTCCCATCGTATTTCCGCATCTCCCATGTAACTTTCCATGTGCCTCATCAAGTATACGCTACAATCGGGACTTTTCTTCTGCACTTGCCAATTAACCTTCATTACCCTAGGCTCCATTTTCCATAACACAGCTTGCTTTGGATGTCGTTGGTCTTTCAAGTAAATACAAAAGAACTTTTGCTGCAAAACAAAAGTTGTCTAACTTAATTATTCCATTGTTTCACTGCATTGTCTCAAGTAATTCTAAAGTACTTAAAGATAATATTTCAAAACATCACATGAAATAATTCCGCTAGAATTATAAAAAAATTATCATACCACAATTTGTGGTACTCTGCCATAGCTAGTTTGTTGGCTTCCCTTTCGTTACAAATGATCAATTATGTAATAAAATGGTCTTCTCAGATCGAAACACAGAAGGTAATAATTATCGCGTGCAACAATTGGGAAAAACACCTACAAATAAACCCAAAAAATTACAATAATCGTAGATAAATTAAACAGATCAATAAACTATTGTTTTATAATATACTCACCAGTCCCACATCTCTGAATTTTGGATTGATTTCAAAGTTCCCTATGTATAAAAGCATTTGATCAACAAACAACCTCCGACGATTAATTTCCAATTCATTTTCGTCCATTAGATACGCATTCTGCATAAACATAAACTCAATTTAAAATTAATTATATATTTAAAAGTAATAATTTTTACAAACTACACATACCACCACATTAGTATCGAAAAATAGCCTTTTGGGCGATGCATCAGATTTAAAGTGTTCCATTCGATTCAAGTATCCTGCCCAGCAATCTATTATTGAAGAATGTATGATCACGTTTTCTTCAAAACAATGTGCAAACCCTTTTGTCAGTCTGTCCCCCTCATCAAGTTCAAAAACATCATCACTTGCAATACATAAATGACGTTGTTAGTAACAATTTCAAACATTTTCGCATTATTTTATACAAATATTAATTTCCATTAAAATATAATACTTACTTGTGATCTATGTCAGATGTGAATATTGCATTGCAAAAATTGATTTCCTCCTTTTTCAGTTTATCTGTTATGCTGATTGTCCGTTTCATAAACGGTGATTTAAATGGATTAGTAACTTTTAATTTTCTTTTCCCTTTAACATCATCTTCTCCAACATCAGCAGCATGATCAAGTTCAGTCAAGATGTTTTAATTTTCTGTTTGCAAATACTATGGTTTTTCGTATAAATACTTGAATACAAAAATACGGTTTAACAAAAACCGATTAGTTACATATTTAAAACTGTGGGTGTTACAAATCCATACCAAACTAACCATAGTAAGCAAGAAAAGGATTAAACCTTGCGTCCAAAATAGGAGCTATGTGGGCTCCACTCCAGCTAAACTTCATCCAATTATAGCTTAGCATTTAACCTGGAATACATGGCATAAAAATAGAATACGTAAGACAAAAATTGTCTCGTGAGTTACATGAGGTTTAGACTCAAACCTTTAACTTCTTTACCAACTTTTACAAAACTTATAATATAATCTTCTGTCAAATCTTTGTATAAATATCATACTATGCTTTTTACTTCTCAAAATCGTTTCATAACATTCTTTATAAAATAACATCTTTCAAAGTTTCAAGATATTACCATACCACTATTTCTTAATTTCTTCCAAAGCCATTTTTTTATCATCCTTTGCATAATTACATTCTTTCAAAATTTTATAATAGAATCATAGTACAACTCTTAACTTTTCAAGAAAATCATTTTTTGACATACTTTATGAAAATAACATTGTTCTTACTTTCTTTGACTGGTTTTATAAGCTTGCTGGATTTTTATACTTAGGGCTTTAATCACTATAAGTGATACCCCAAGTCTCTATGGCTAGAAAGAACGGATCAATCCTTACCATAGAAGTGCTGAGGCGATCTACTTCGCGATGGGGATTTTCCCCAGTAGACCCCTTACCTAGCCCGGGAAGGTTGGAACATAGTTCCCTTACTAACGCTGCTTGCTACAATTACCAGTCGTACAAAACATTTTCTGCTTGCTCGAACATTACTTACATACATATAACTTGTGGCTAAAAGCCAAACTTTATTACTTTCTATCTTTATGGCTATATGCCAAATTTATAACTTTCATTTTACATAAACCATGTTTTTAAAACATGTCTATTTAACATTTTAGACTTAATGTCAAATCATACTTTCCAACATCTTGTGGCTATATGCCCTCTCATACTTGAAAACATTTACAATTTGTATCCAAAACATACCTCTTAAACATATTGTGGCTATATGCCTATCTATACTTTCAAACATGTACAACTTGTATTTCAAAATACACTTTCACATAATTGGTACATAGACCAACATAATTTCACTTATTATAATTTGTAGTTCAAAACTTAGTTTCAAATATAGCTTTATACTTTCACAACAACTTAGAAACAATACTCTTGCATATAATTTCACATATAGAAATTTTATAGAAAAATCTTGAAAATACTTACTTGCCATGTACCCCAGAATGGGTAAAAATACTGCATGTACTCACCTCATAGATCTTGAAAAGTCGATTAGACGTTCCTTGGCTCTTTACCCTTTTGATGTCCAATCACTTGACTTACACCTAAATGTAGTATATGATACATTAATTTATATTCTAATGGACTCTATAACATATTAGAGTCCTTATTATACCATTAAAAGTCAAGACAAGTGTATAACTTTTAAATATTTAACTTTAGACGAGTCGTATCCAATACGTACACTGTAATAGTACCCTCGAGGGGTCGTATTCCATATTAAAATTTTATTCCACCACTTTTAAACCATTTTGGACATGTACTTAAAGTTTGGGATCATTTGGGCATGTATAGCAAGTTTCGGAGTTCAAAACCCCCTGCTTGAGACACACGACCCGTGCACATTTAAGTCTAACAGAGCACGACCCGTGCAACATCAAAAAAAACAACATTTTTGATGTCCAGGGGGAGCACGAGTCGTGCATAATGAGCACGACCCGTGCTCTTTCTGGGCAGCCTCCTCTTGCTTGTTCTTGCTTCGGTTTTGCACTGTAGCAGTCCGATTTTTACACTATAACTTCCTGTTTTGACTTATTCAGAACTTGATACTTGACTTAATACTTAGGGAATCATTTCATGACCAAAACCCATCTTTTAAACAAGTCTTTTAACCATGGAATCACTGATTCCATCCAAATTCCACAAAAACCCGTTTTTGACATTTTTTGTCAAAAAATCCAAATTTCTGAAATTAATCACTTAGGAGTGTCTTAATACATCCTAAGTGATCATTTAGACTTAGTAAAACCATAAAAACTAGCTTTGATCTTGCAAACCCGTGAATTAGGGTTCTTGAGCAAAATAGTCATTTCTTGATTTTTAACATGTTCAACTACTAGAACATGTGAAATTGATGATTTTGAGCAAGATGATGACATTAAACTCATGATTTCTGGAAATTCAGAAATCAAGTTCACCATTCCCGTTAAAGAATTTGGGTAGAACAAGTTTAAAAACATGGAATTTCTTACCTTTTGAGTCTTGGAATTACCAATTCTTCTTGTGTTCCTTTGAATCCTTGACCTTCTTCTTCTCCCGTACTCTCTCTTGCTCTCTCTAATCTTTTCTCAAAGCTTCTACTGATTTCTGGAAGAAGAGAGTAATATCTCTCTTATTTATATTTTAATTTTTATACAATACTTTCACTTTAGTCCCTAATCTTCCACTTTCTTCACAAAAATAGTCCTAGGCTCATAACTTTGCACTTTAAGTTCTATTTGACACCAACTTAACCTCTTAATGGAAATTTCTTAACAAAAATGATCATTTTTATGTCAAATGACCAATTTGCCCTTGTTGGTCAAATTTCACTATTCACGCACTAAAACTTCCGAATTTCACATAAACTTTTATTTCTTGTATTATTGTTTCACTAATACGTATTATCTGTCATAATGGTCTTATTAACGGACCAATAGACCATTTTACCCTTCTTATGGTAAAATGACCAAATTACCCTTTTTCACCATTTTTCTCCAAACTCTTGAAAATTTTGCTACAATTCCCAATAAATTATTTTAAAACTTTCAATATATTTTAACATTTCTCTTATTTATTTTCTCGAATATAATTTCAAGATTTTTGGGTCGTTACAACTACCTCCCCCTTATTGGGATTCCGTCCTCGGAATCATCGCACAATTACTAAAAGGAAATCACTTCCCCTCCTTTTCAAATGTTCTCCGTACTTTTTTTTTTACTAACATATAATTCATTATTTATCTTTTAATCTTTTCCTCTTTGGTTGTTTTTGATTCTGTAATCAGTTCTTAACAGTTCTTGCTTTCAAATCCTTTGTAAAGGATTAACATAACTTCTTTAAAACTTTGTATCATCCCAGTTAACCAAATTATCATTTTGGTCATTTTATCTGCTTTCTCAACTTTTTAGTCATTCATTCATATTTTACCTCTTTTCATTTATACACCATCTTTTGTAAACTTATTTTATGAAATAGTTTCATACTTCGATACTTTATCATTAATAGCAATCTACATTATAATTCTCCTCATATCTTTATTAAAACATGTGAGATTATACTCACAACATTCTTTACTTATGAAAACTCTAATACCATTAAACATGAATATATATGTCTCGTATTTTTATAATTTAAAAATACACCAAAAATCTTTTTCTCGTATAAATTTTGTCCCTTAATGGACATTTTACTCGATCATAATTTCTTCTTTCTTTTTAGAAGTTTACAACTTCTTATCTTTACATAATTGTTCTTTAGATCTTTTAAACTTCACTTTATTATTCTTTACATCTATTAACAATTTTCGACTTAATACCACACATAAGGAATACATTCCATTTTTGTTTTATTTCACATCCTTACTAACTTTCATACTGTTATTATTTTCTATTCCATATTCTACATGTATTTATTCGTACATGTTTTGAATCTTTTTACCCTCTCATCATATTATTTGTCAATGATCCAAATTCTGAATTTACATTTTCACATTCCTCTTAATCATTTCTTGTACATTACATGTACTACTTTCTTTACATATCCCGTATCATTCTATACTTATTTTACTTTTTATGATATTACCAGCCTGTGGTGTAATTAGGTTTCGCAATTATATCTGTTAATTTCTTGATTTCAAATATAAATTTTCAATTTCTTGTCCCACCTTAGACTTTTATAAATAAATACTATCTCTTGATTACTGCTTAGCTTCTCGACCTCACCATGCAGATTCTTTGTTGTTTCCAATTCATTCCATCTAGTATTTCATTATTCTAATCTCAATTTCAATACACTTCATACATGTTCCAACTCTTTTTTTTTTTTTATATTCTCAGTTTGACTCTTATAAAAGTCAAAGATGTCAAAAAATTTATTTACCAACCTTGTATACTTTTAGTCATAACATGATTCCAACTTGACATTATGATATAACTCATTATCTCAAATAACTTCTTAATACATACATACAAGTTCTTAATGTATGTTTTATATACTTGATTCTCTTTTGGTATAAGAATTCAAATTAACACTTTAGTCGTTTTCGTTCCATGACAATTTCTTGTCATAATCTTCAATTGCCATTACTTCTTTTTACTCTTTACTTGTTTTAGTTAGTGCTAAAACAATAATTTTTCTCGTTTTTACATCTTTTACCATTTATGTCATGTGTTATAAGTCTACATGCCTAACACATTTTGCTATTCTTTCATTTAAATTCCACTTATTTACACTATATATTTCTTTATCTCTTTTTTTTCATATAAAACTTACTTCTTATGTATCTTTAGGTGATACACAATTGTCGTTTATTTTCTCGTCATCTTTCATTCTTTTGGATTTCGAGGTAATTTACCCAATACATCATTACTCTTTTGCTTCATACTCTATAGTATTCTAATTAGAATACTTATTTCATAATCACTTTTATAGTTTTTACACATTATTTATACATACATCTTATAACTTTCTCATGCTTTTATATTTATAAGCACGTATAAATATGTTTACACTTCTTTGTATTTCATGTTTACTAGTCATGTACTGGCCATTTCTACTGTTTGCAAATACTATGGTTTTTCGTATAAATACTTGAATACAAAAATACGGTTTAACAAAAACCGATTAGTTACATATTTAAAACTGTGGGTGTTACAAATCCATACCAAACTAACCATAGTAAGCAAGAAAAGGATTAAACCTTGCGTCCAAAATAGGAGCTATGTGGGCTCCACTCCAGCTAAACTTCATCCAATTATAGCTTAGCATTTAACCTGGAATACATGGCATAAAAATAGAATACGTAAGACAAAAATTGTCTCGTGAGTTACATGAGGTTTAGACTCAAACCTTTAACTTCTTTACCAACTTTTACAAAACTTATAATATAATCTTCTGTCAAATCTTTGTATAAATATCATACTATGCTTTTTACTTCTCAAAATCGTTTCATAACATTCTTTATAAAATAACATCTTTCAAAGTTTCAAGATATTACCATACCACTATTTCTTAATTTCTTCCAAAGCCATTTTTTTATCATCCTTTGCATAATTACATTCTTTCAAAATTTTATAATAGAATCATAGTACAACTCTTAACTTTTCAAGAAAATCATTTTTTGACATACTTTATGAAAATAACATTGTTCTTACTTTCTTTGACTGGTTTTATAAGCTTGCTGGATTTTTATACTTAGGGCTTTAATCACTATAAGTGATACCCCAAGTCTCTATGGCTAGAAAGAACGGATCAATCCTTACCATAGAAGTGCTGAGGCGATCTACTTCGCGATGGGGATTTTCCCCAGTAGACCCCTTACCTAGCCCGGGAAGGTTGGAACATAGTTCCCTTACTAACGCTGCTTGCTACAATTACCAGTCGTACAAAACATTTTCTGCTTGCTCGAACATTACTTACATACATATAACTTGTGGCTAAAAGCCAAACTTTATTACTTTCTATCTTTATGGCTATATGCCAAATTTATAACTTTCATTTTACATAAACCATGTTTTTAAAACATGTCTATTTAACATTTTAGACTTAATGTCAAATCATACTTTCCAACATCTTGTGGCTATATGCCCTCTCATACTTGAAAACATTTACAATTTGTATCCAAAACATACCTCTTAAACATATTGTGGCTATATGCCTATCTATACTTTCAAACATGTACAACTTGTATTTCAAAATACACTTTCACATAATTGGTACATAGACCAACATAATTTCACTTATTATAATTTGTAGTTCAAAACTTAGTTTCAAATATAGCTTTATACTTTCACAACAACTTAGAAACAATACTCTTGCATATAATTTCACATATAGAAATTTTATAGAAAAATCTTGAAAATACTTACTTGCCATGTACCCCAGAATGGGTAAAAATACTGCATGTACTCACCTCATAGATCTTGAAAAGTCGATTAGACGTTCCTTGGCTCTTTACCCTTTTGATGTCCAATCACTTGACTTACACCTAAATGTAGTATATGATACATTAATTTATATTCTAATGGACTCTATAACATATTAGAGTCCTTATTATACCATTAAAAGTCAAGACAAGTGTATAACTTTTAAATATTTAACTTTAGACGAGTCGTATCCAATACGTACACTGTAATAGTACCCTCGAGGGGTCGTATTCCATATTAAAATTTTATTCCACCACTTTTAAACCATTTTGGACATGTACTTAAAGTTTGGGATCATTTGGGCATGTATAGCAAGTTTCGGAGTTCAAAACCCCCTGCTTGAGACACACGACCCGTGCACATTTAAGTCTAACAGAGCACGACCCGTGCAACATCAAAAAAAACAACATTTTTGATGTCTAGGGGGAGCACGAGTCGTGCATAATGAGCACGACCCGTGCTCTTTCTGGGCAGCCTCCTCTTGCTTGTTCTTGCTTCGGTTTTGCACTGTAGCAGTCCGATTTTTACACTATAACTTCCTGTTTTGACTTATTCAGAACTTGATACTTGACTTAATACTTAGGGAATCATTTCATGACCAAAACCCATCTTTTAAACAAGTCTTTTAACCATGGAATCACTGATTCCATCCAAATTCCACAAAAACCCGTTTTTGACATTTTTTGTCAAAAAATCCAAATTTCTGAAATTAATCACTTAGGAGTGTCTTAATACATCCTAAGTGATCATTTAGACTTAGTAAAACCATAAAAACTAGCTTTGATCTTGCAAACCCGTGAATTAGGGTTCTTGAGCAAAATAGTCATTTCTTGATTTTTAACATGTTCAACTACTAGAACATGTGAAATTGATGATTTTGAGCAAGATGATGACATTAAACTCATGATTTCTGGAAATTCAGAAATCAAGTTCACCATTCCCGTTAAAGAATTTGGGTAGAACAAGTTTAAAAACATGGAATTTCTTACCTTTTGAGTCTTGGAATTACCAATTCTTCTTGTGTTCCTTTGAATCCTTGACCTTCTTCTTCTCCCGTACTCTCTCTTGCTCTCTCTAATCTTTTCTCAAAGCTTCTACTGATTTCTGGAAGAAGAGAGTAATATCTCTCTTATTTATATTTTAATTTTTATACAATACTTTCACTTTAGTCCCTAATCTTCCACTTTCTTCACAAAAATAGTCCTAGGCTCATAACTTTGCACTTTAAGTTCTATTTGACACCAACTTAACCTCTTAATGGAAATTTCTTAACAAAAATGATCATTTTTATGTCAAATGACCAATTTGCCCTTGTTGGTCAAATTTCACTATTCACGCACTAAAACTTCCGAATTTCACATAAACTTTTATTTCTTGTATTATTGTTTCACTAATACGTATTATCTGTCATAATGGTCTTATTAACGGACCAATAGACCATTTTACCCTTCTTATGGTAAAATGACCAAATTACCCTTTTTCACCATTTTTCTCCAAACTCTTGAAAATTTTGCTACAATTCCCAATAAATTATTTTAAAACTTTCAATATATTTTAACCTTTCTCTTATTTATTTTCTCGAATATAATTTCAAGATTTTTGGGTCGTTACACGTGTCATCGTTTGAAGTGTCGAAATTTTCACTACATCTCTTCTCAATTTCTCCCATCCCTAGTTTGTTTTGTTTGATTTCTTCTTTTTGTATATCATCCAAATGTATAGACCTGACATACTTTATGAATGGCCTCCCCTTTTTCAAATTGTTGAGAGGAACCTTCACGCTATAAACATATGTTAGCTGAAAGAAAATACAACAATTGTTAGTTGTTTTACATTTTTAAAACTACATATATTTACTAATATTTTGTATAATTAAAATAATGTACTAACCAACAAAAGTGTCATTGGGCCTGTGTAATAGCAAGTTCTGTCATCCCTCTTCCAGCAATACTTTTTTGTTTCCAAACAATCTATCATGTACTGACACCAGTCAAGACATGATACATCCGATATTGGTATTCATTTTTCAACAATTTTTACTTCACATGTTCCCACAAGTTTTGATTCTACAAAGGTATTGATGAAAAGTATAAGAAAATTTAATCTGAACATGATATCATCCTCCTCTATTTCGTTTATTAGCCTAGAATATGCTTTTGCACTGTAAAGCTTTTTTGGATACTGGGCTTTCCATTGTTGTAGGACCGGGTCATTATACGCACAAGATTCCAATTCCTTTATATTCTCACCACCCATCGGTAAGCACATAACATCATGCACAAGCTCTTTTGTAATATTTATCCATCTGTTATTAACCTTCAGCCTATTCTGTGTAGGATCATAATTATCAACCAACATGTAATTCAGTTTCCTCGGAATAGTGTCGAGGTTCATTCCTAACAGCGACCCAAACCCCATCTTCTTCACCGCTTCTTTCTGTACATCTGACAATGTCTTCAGTGTTAAACTAAGTTTCCCAGGAGTCATTCGTGTGCTAAGTGTTCTGAAACCAGGTGGGTATGTTTTTTTATCTACATCACAATCTTTGTTTTCATCTATTTTGACTTTATTTGAAGGTCTTGAACTGCTTCCAATTTCAATCACCTTATTTGTTCCTTCATTTTTCCCCAACTTGCGTTTCTTGACAGGTGGATTTTTCTTTTTTTCTGCATCTTTTCGCTTTTTAGTATTTGATTTATCTACCACCTTCATCTTCCCCTTTATCACTCCAGAAGATTCTGTTACTGTTTTTTTTTGTATTTACTATTTTCTCTAGCCCTTTATCATCTTCAATTGGACCTGCAACATTATTACATATCTTTATCAATCACAGTTGATTCTATTAAATTCGATTAAACATCTATGTACACTTCATTTTCATGCTTACGTAACAATTTACCTAATTTTTTAGTTACTTCCTTTTGACCTCCTACTGCCATTCCCTTACTACAGTCTTGTTGCATTCTACTTGCTGTACTTTTTGTATCTACAAAATCAAATAACATTGTTTTTTAAGTAACCAAACTGTATTTTAAACCGATAATTTTAAAAAATTCAAATTCATGTTACAATGTACAAACTTACATTTAGGTTTATGACCGGCATCCAAAACTCCTTGTTTGTTTCCTGGTATATTGATACCTATCAAATACATACACACACATTATCAGTTAATATATTAGACATCAACTTCATATCCCTTACGTTATATGTTAATTTAGTACTAAGCTTGAATAAGACTACATTCTATTTGAATTTATTCTCAATCATATGCATTGAATAAATTCAAATAGAATTTGTTCTCAAATCCATATACAAATATGATTGTGTTTTTGAGATGGTTTTGTACCACAGTTTATTCAAATAGAATTTGTTCTCATCTTCATATACAAATTGTTCCAATTCGTGAGGTTTGATATTTGTCTCAACCACAGTTTATTCAATCAGAATGTATTCACTTTAATGAGGCTTTGTTGTATTTCACGAGGATTCTACACGATTAAATGAAAATTGACTATAGGCTTCAAATTGGTTTGAACCACAATGTATATTCTATTTGAATTTATTCTCAATCATATGCATTGAATAAATTCAAATAGAATCTGTTCTCAAATCCATATACAAATATGATTGTGTTTTTGCGATGGTTTTGTACCACAGTTTATTCAAATAGAATTTGTTCTCATCTTCATATACAAATTGTTCGAATTCGTGAGGTTTGATATTTGTCTCAACCACAGTTTATTCAATCAGAATGTATTCACTTTAATGAGGCTTTGTTGTATTTCACGAGGATTCTATAGGATTAACTGAAATTTGACTATAGGCTTCAAATTGGTTTGAACCACAATGTATACGCTTGATATTGGTCTGAACCACAGTTTACCCAATAATTCTATTAAATCTCAGAAACCCTAACACTCAATGTATTTCTGAAACCCTAATTTTTTTACCCTTTTAATTTTGTTTCAATGTATCTCAGAAACCACAATTTTCATTAATATTCATATTATCTACACCCGCATTCATAAGAATAACCTAATCAAAAGCCCTAATTTACCGAAATTCGAACAACAACGAAAACCCTAATTTCTCACCTGGTGGAGGAGACACGAAATCGTCGTTGTCGTCCACGGTAAGCAGTGTATTGGTCGTGTTTTTGAACTTCGTCTTCACATTCTCACGCAATCTTGAACTTGAACGGCTTGGTTCCATTATTGAATCACTTCTCTGATGGCTTTTACGAGTTCGTCTTCAAGAATTGTAATGTCGACTCTTCAGAACATCGCAGCTAGTATCCGTGATTTCTGGATGAAGATTTACGATATCTTCAATTTTTGAATTCACAATATTCTGAATACCGGGTTTTAATGTGGATTCCTTAATTCCCGTACTTACCATACATCCATGCTATTTGAATTCCCCGTTATGCCCTTTTCATTCTATTAAAACCCGGTTAATTTTTTTTTTCAATTTATTTACAATTTTGCCATTAAAATCTCCACCATTAATAAGCATGATTCTATGGTCTAGATTCTCTCACACACTCACACTATAATTGTATTCCACATTTTATACTAACTCTCTATATATATATATATATATATATATATATATATATATATATATATATATATATATATATATATATATATATATATATATATATATATATATAGTTTTAAGAGGTTTTGCCATTTTAAATTTAATTTTTTCTTTCAGTATATAGTAAAGATAAAATATAATTATTTACATGTTTAACATCTTTGAGGTTTTAAAAGGTTTTGCCACTTAACCATCACCCTGATGGCCTAGTGGATAAGGCTTTGGACTCTTTCTCTTTCCCCATAAAGAGGTTCTAAGTTCTAATCTCACTCCCTCCCTTTCCCCATAGGGAGTGTTAGGTTTCAATCAGGGGATGGTCACTGGCCACCTCTCTACCCCCGTAGGTGATTGACCCGGACCACCCTGCTGCCAGGTGTGGGGTCTTCGGTTATCAAAAAAAAAAAAAAAGGTTTTGCCACTTTAAATTTATTTTTTCTCCATTTATATAACAAAGATTAAATTTAATTATTTACATGTTTAACATCTTTGACTATTTATTTGACAACAGTTAATGTTTTACCTAGCTTAATATCATGTACCACGTCTATACATCAAACATGTAAAAATAGATTTATACTTTGCAAGAGCTTGTTTTGTTTTGATCATATTTGTGTGCTACAGCCTACATGTTTCCATATTCACATCAAATATGCTTATATGTTTCCATATTTCACATCAATTTGGTGACATTTTTTACCAAGGAAAATGATATTTCCATTTGAAAATTTGATTCATCCACATGATGTACAATACACTTACAGCTATCTTACAAGCCAATAAAGCATATATATATTATGTGGATGAATCAATTTCATAAGTGGAAATATCATTTCCCTTTTACAAATGGCTTACACTATGTGCATTTATTTCTCGAGTTCAAGTCTACAACTCGAACTGCAGGATGTATGTTAAATAAATGTATAACTCATAGGTTAGGGCTCCGACTACAAGATTTGTGTTAAATAAATATATACTTTAGTTTATTTTTTATACATTATGTGTTTAATTATTAGGGTATGAGGAGTCGTTGCAAGATGAAGGGGCTTGAAGGGAGGGGCTGCTGGCCGCGCCGACATGCCGGTTCCACCACGTGCGGGTTCATGATAGATAGGTGGTGTGTGGGTTGGTGAACCCGCTTAGGCTGGTGAGCGAGGCTTGTACTCTGTGCTTTTGTTACTTATACATTGTACTGGATTGAGAAATATGAGTTACTAGTATCGTGGTTGATGAAATATGGAAGCGAGAGAAGAAAGAAAAGATGATGTGGCGTGTTAGTTGGGGAAGATGGACTCCCCTACGGGAGTGAGTATTTCTCCCCAGAGTATCACATCATCTTTTATCACTCCTCTCATTTTCATATTTCCAGCCCACAACACAAGAAACCTATATTTTCAACTCTCAATATCACATCAGTTTTCCTATACTAAAAATTCAAAAAATAAAACCAAATATAAAAAATAGCATTTAAATTAAAATATTAACTAATTTAAATATAGTAAATAAAATTAAAAATAAAATTAGCATTTCATTAAAAAAACACACGAATACAAAAGAAAATTTATATTCTTAAAAACAATAATTTAAATTCTAAAACGATAAATAAAAACCTAACACAATAAATTCTTAAAAAAATAAATAAAAACTAAAATGATAATATACATTTACCAACCATGAATATTTTCCAGTTCCGCTTGCGAGCGCGTACCGCATTCAACTGGCCTCAAATCAAGTTATCATGTGATCGAAGAAAGAATAACAAATCATTTTCAATACATCTTGCTCTGACCGTCTATTCTCCTCCTCTAGGATTAGTGCTTTGTTTTTCACCTCTTCCTCCATCATAACTTTCTTCCAAGCTCGAGAGTTCTCCTTGTTTTCCACATTGAACATGTAATATAACTCAATTCAAACCCATTTTATATGTGAGATCACCGTGTCGCCTCTAATTGGCATCTAACTTTGAAAATTGTCTTAACGTCAAGTTAATGTTATTTGAACAACCAAATTTCAAATCATAATTTTGCAGCGGTTTGTATTCAACTATTTTTACGGCTAAAACAACATATACAATATAATTTTGCAGCGGTTTGTATTCAATTGATAAATAATTTTACTGACACGTATATCATTCTGCATAGAGTCTCAAATCCTAATTCTCAAATCGTTGTTCCTCGCACAAACATTTGCATATGTGTACACTACCTTATGTATGCCACATGCACTCTTATTATTAGGTTGGACATGCCTTTTTTATTATGTAAAATGATATGGAGCATCACAAATCATTCTTTTCTTTTCTTTTTTTCAAATTCGATGTCTCTTGAATGATCTGTTAGTCAATGTATTGTAATGAAATAAATGTAATATTTTTTAATTTTGAGTTGTTCGAAATAGATATAATATATTTTGAGGAAAAAAATTAAAATTTCATTATATTTAATATATTGTTTGATTACATATTGAACAAAAATATTCATCATGTTATATTTATGTTTTTATTATCATATCAATTACTTCCTATTTCACCTTAATGTTACTTATTTGGCTTTTTATAATCATTAGAAGACGATAACCACAGTGGCTTAGATCCGTAGCAATTAATTAGTGTTTTTAGCAACGTCACAAATATGTGATTATTAATAAATAATTATAAACAAACTTTATGTATATTTTAAAACGGGAAATAAATAAACAGGTGTGATGTGTAAAGTGTTATCAGGGCCTCAGGGGAGTATCCATTGGACATGAGTGGTTATTATTGTTCCAAAAGCAATTGGAATACAGTCTGTTTTTTATTTTTATTTAAAAATAGATTATACAGTATGGAGATCTCTTGATTTAATAATTCATTTTCAGTTAACTTTCGCGAAAAGATAATATTCCATAAACAGACATTACAATATGATTATTTTTCTATAAAATGGCCTAAAGATCTTTTAGTTCGAAAATTGTTAATTTCAAACTCCACACTAAGTTACGAACTCAATTGTTGTGATCGCCTCTGTTTAAAATGTTGATGCTTATCAATTTTGAAACTTATCTATGCAGTGTTCTTTTTCTTTGTAGTTCGAAATCTTCTGATCAAAAAGAAGTTTGAAAATCTCCGGATGACAATCAAGATACCAAATCTCCTGATGAAGTATAAGTTCGAAAATCTTCTAATGAAAAACAAATTAGAATACAATATGTTGCTTGCATTCTTCAAAGGGTGTGCCTAAAAGATGATGACCTAGTGAAATAGATTATATGTAAGTTGCCATATCCTAAAAGTGGATGCATACATACACTAATAGAAAAAAAGTTTTTCATGACAGACATTGTCTGTCGTAAATGGCCACAGATGACAGGCAAATTTCTGTCATTAAAAGCTCAATCATAAATAAAAGACGACAAACAAAATAAAATGACATACAAATGAGTATGTCATGGATTTTGACAAACGATGACATGATTCTACGATGAACATTTATGTCTATCACAAATCTTTATATTTTTACAAATAGATATGACATTATTTATGACATACATTTTGTCTGTCATAAATATTGTGTCTGACATTAAAAAGTCATTTTTATACCAATGACACAAATGTATATAAACATTTATATAATACATTGTGATACTAGGGTCTTGGTATGTAGGAAATTACAACCCTTCTATCATAAACAACCAAAGTTAAACAAATTTTAAGTAATGATTACTACCTCGTAAATCAACCATGGTTCTTTCATTGTCATAACAATTAATGAGTATTGACCTAGATTACCTTTATAAACAAAAAAACTTACAAATCAAAATTACATTCATAGACTAGAACAACAACAAACTCAAGTGTTTGCTATAGCAAGAAGAATTCGATGTAAGTCTCGGCTAATTAATGAAATTAAACATGAAATATGGAAGGATATGGAGAAACAAAAACTACTTTTTGATCTAGGTGATCACATAAGGTGAATGAAGAAAATGACATGATGTTCGAGAAGCTAAGTAGCTTCCCTTACTGGACCACAAGGTGCGTCACATAACTTTACTTCTCTAGCTCTAAAAGTCAAAATACAGAGCTCCTTCTGGCATTGAAGAATCTGTTGGAGGCGCTTGAGCAAAGATTGAATCAGAGGATGATGGTTCTTCACAGGGTAAGCCAAGATTAAAGGGTTAAGGTTTTCATTTGTGTAGAACTTTTTATGTATTTTTTTCAATGGTTATACATTTGTTTATTTTGTCTTGTACAAGCTAAAATTTTGATAGAATCGGTTCAACCTTTGTTTTGTGATCTTCGATAACAAGAACAAATCGGTTCATTATAAAGAAAAAAATACAGAAGTTTTAGTTTAATACCAGGAATTAGATGATGATGCCATAAAGAACAAATTGTGTTGTGATATTCAGTAGCGAGAACAAATCAGTTCCAGAGAGGAGAGACAAATAGCGATTTATGGTGGTGGTGAAATTAAGGTTTTTAGAGAAGTAGTATGGAACGAATTAGTGCCTGTAGTTTGCTGATGTCTTAGAGGGAAAAATGAAATGACTATTTTACCCTCACATGAGGGGCATGCATGTTGGCTTAACAGATAGGAAACATGAGCTATCTCTATGGACTAAATCCATAACGAAAGTAGGCTAAAATGTCCATATCCACGATTTTGAAAGTCACTATATTAGAACCAAAGAACTCGGCAAACCATCGGGGACAAATTTACAATTTATCAATAGAAATATTTATTGATATTTTTTTTATTATATAACAACTTAAATAAACAATCAAACCACATATCTTTATTATTTATTTTTTTAAAGCTGAATAAATAATACTTTATTTATTATAGATTAAGTAAAAAGTTTATTTAATAAAAGGCCCATTAATTAATTAGGAATTCATTGTTGGGTTTGAGCTGGTATTAGTTAGCTTGAGATTGATTGAAAGAAAGCCTACCACCTAAAATATGAAAGGAGTTTTTCATGTCATAACAACAACACAAGTAAATACATTCAAAGCCCTAACAACAACTGGTGTTGCCAAAACCTTCTCCACCCTTTCTTTCAAACTGTTATTATTGTCTCCATTGTGTATGATTCATAATAATTATGGTTTGATCGATCCCAAACATCCTCTTCTACCTATTTTTACATTAAATTGGTTATGAATGATGATTTCAATAGTAAATTAAAAATTGTGTCCTTGTGGTTATGTGGGTTTTTTAATCAACTACAATTTTTCAATTTTAACTTTTGTCATCCCTAAAACATCTTTCGTCAGCAATGTGATCCCTAGGGTTGACGTTTAATTTGGACCATTAAAAACATGTGAAATTACCATTGCCCCCTTAATAATATAATTAATAATTATTATTAATTTTACTATTAATAAAAAGAGACTCACCAAGATGCACTACTCCCTCTAACCCTCTACTCTTCATTGATTGCAGCTCAAGCCCTCTCCTCCTTATTGCCAACAACTCTAGATGCATAAAGCTTCTGTTGGTTTCTCTTATTTTATATATGGTAATATGTATCGCATGGAGTTTATGTTTCCATTAGAAATAAGATGGAAATGAATAAGAGAACCACCCAACTGTTAAGTCATGATGCTAATTTAGAATCATATCAAAACAACAAGTAACGTAAGCATAAAATTATAAGCCTCATGATTGAACCATGGATCTAGTGTTCATTAATTAATAGAAACTACTTACACTACAAGAAGGGTATCATGATACCTTTTAATTGATGTCGAGGAAAACCTAGAAGAGTTAAAGTTGAGTCTCTCTATTAGTATCACATCACAAAGTGGCAATACTAATGAACAAGCAAGCAACAAGATTAAATGTTGTAAGCTTGATGACCAAGCAACTCGAAAACCTTTCTAGGATTTGTATTCTTGGCCATTTAAAAGGAGAAAATAAGGGGGCGGAGAGGAGCCATGAAATTTAGGGTTTTCTTAAGCCTCCTCCCAATGGTTTCCATGTCTTATATAATACATAACCCAAAGGATTTTCTTTCTCTCCTCGTTTATTAGTTATGGAAACAATTCCATAATTCAAACTTTAAACCTTTATTAAATATGGTGTTCTTCTCTTTTAATTTCTAGTTAAACGATTAATTAATAATGAATGAAAAATTAATCCCATTATTTACTTATTCTTGTTTTTGGATTGAGCTAAGTGTGGAAAAAATATACCTATGTATTCATTAATTGCGTCACCAACTTGTTGTGTCAGTGAGCATATCTCTAACACCAACACCTTTCACGAAACCACCATCACCCACCTATTCTTAGTGACCTATAACCACCACCTTCCACCACTTTATGGTTTGCAACATACGAACATTATGTTGTTCATCTTAAGGGCTGCTACGTTCTAATGGTACAAAACTCATTTATCAAGAGGTGTGATTTAGTGGATAACAATTTTTAGAACCATACTTGTAATACCCAAGGACCAAAAATGATAAACGAATCAAATCTTGGGATTTGAGGTGGTAAGTTGTTTTGTTGGTGTTTAAATGTCCATATCATGATTTAATATGGAGTTTGGTTGCAAAGTTTGGAATTATAGGTCAAAAGGTGGGAAAAATGGTGAAAATGTGCAAGAAATGACTTATCAGACACATTAGCGTCGCTAATGTCTAAGATTAGAGTAGCTAATACAATTAGCATCACTAATGTATAATATTAGAGTCTCTAATATCACCTGACAGCAAACCGCTTAAATCCCTTGACTTTGGTCATTTGGTTTATTCTCATTCGAGAAGGTACGAAGGGGAGACGAATTCCATGAGACTTTTAAGCATCTAACCATCAAATTAAGGTGAATTTCAAAGGGGTTTTACCCCCAAATCAAAGACTGAGGTTAGTATGTTCTTATGTATGTATTTGCTAAGTTGATTTAGCTAAATTGGTTGATTTTGTGTGATATGCAAGTAGTGAAATGGAAGGTTTTTGGTGTGTAATTGAATATTGTGTTGTATTCATTAATCCTTTGGTGTTTGGAAGTTAAAAACGAAGGTTTATGTGAAAAACACATGGGGAGCTGGATTGTTCATAGTTAGCGGCGTTAACTATGAACAGTTAGCGGCGCTAATTAGTCTGGAGTATATATTTTCATGGATTTTGTTGAATAAGTTGTATTGGTGATATATGGTGTCTAAGGAAGATTTAAACTTATTCCTTTGTAGACAAGAAGTAGGGGTGCAATCAAGCCGAGCCGAGCCCGAGCCTGACCAAGCTCGGCTCGAGCTCGTTAAGAAATATATAGGGCTCGGCTCGGGCTTGGCTCGTTACGAGCTTTATGGACGTAAGCTCTCGAGCTCGTTAAGAAATACACAGGCTCAGCTCGGGCTGGGGCTCGGCTCGTTTAATTCTTAACAAACCTAAACGAGCTTATGCTCGGCTCGAGCTCGTTTACTCTAATGCAGGAAAATAACAACTTACTTAATAACTTATATTCTAAAACTAACAAAATGCGCAGAATACAAAATATTCAAACTCCAAAATACAAACAACCTAAAATGGTCGAAGCGTCAGTGTCAAGAACTGACGAAGAGAGACTTGAGCCTCGGTGGGTGATATCGCGTAAATTATACATATTTTCCGGGCGATATCAGTGTCATTTTAGTTTAGTTTCATACATTTTATGAACTAAAGATACCTAATATGCTAAAAAATACATTTTGTAGCTAAAAGACACATTTGGAGCAAAAGATCGGATTTTACAAGAGATTTGAGCGTTAAACGAAATGAAATGCAATTCTGATTTCAGCAGGGGCGCACCCCGCCCAGCCATGAGGCGCACCGCGCCTAGGGTGATGCCAGTGTTCGACATGCTGGCCAACTTGGCATTAAAATAATCACGCGTGGGTTCATCTAATGATTCAACCGGGTTGCCTCACATGTGCAAGGGCGCACCCCGCCTTGCCTTTAGGCGCACCGCGCCCAGATCCAATCTGAAAAGCAAACGATCACGTGGTCCTTTCCAGCGATAAAGACTGCCAGATCTGATCCACTAGGGCGCACCCCGCCCAACCATAGGCGCACCGCGCCCTGAACCTTCGACTACTATAAATAGAAAGCCATGAACGACCATTTGAAGAACCATTGTTAGAATCCAAGAGAGAAATCAGTCATTTAACATCTTAGAACTATTATACTTCGTGTATTTCAACATTTTATGTGTGATAAATGTATTTGAGAGTTATTTACATTACAAGAAGGAGCTAGGATCTTCATTTGTTGCAAGGATTCGTCGATTTTAACCGGTTGGTATCTTTTATCATGTATTCTTCATATTGTTGTTGCATATTTGATACCATGCTAGGCTAGATCCCTGTAGCTTTTGCCTAGGAAATGTTGATTCATTAATATAAATTTGTGTTGATCTAGTTCTTGATTCGAGTTAAATATCGGTTAGACTATATAATTTGCATGCTATACATATTGAATTTGATTAAAGTTTATAATCTTGATAACCTTCGTCATATGATTATAGTTTATTGACCATTTAAACTTATCGATCGTATGAACCATTTTGATGTGTAATTGACACCTATATATCATTGGACTAGTTATTGACCATTTAACTAGTGACGTTATTTTAGTTATAAACTTGATTAGTGAAATAAAACTTATATCATATTTAGTTACAACTCATGACCATTGATTGTATGATCATATCACTATGACCATTAGGGTATGGCCTATGTTTGCATGCTAGATTATATTAATTATTCATAATTATAAGTTATTTAGTTACATGACCATTGTGCTATATTTACTTAGAAATTATAGAATTGGTGACTTGACCATATGATCCTACCACTTAATGCTACTTATTTTAACTCATTGCACATAATCAAAACTAGTCAACTTAGATTTACATGAATCAACAAATCCTAGGCGAAAGCTTTCCTTGTTATAATTCGATCATATTATCTCTTTATTGTTGTGTTGTTACGATAATTGTTATTTATTATTTCGTTTACTTTACAAGCATCCAAAACTTAGTTTTACGAGTTTTTACTAAAACTCGCCTCTAAACTGTTTGATTGATAATTGAAAACCTTAAGTTAGTTATTAATTCCCTGTGGAAATTCGATACCTTTACTTACCAAAACTATACTATTAAATGATCGAGTAATACTTGCTCGTTAGTTTAATAGTCTTATAATTAGGTAAATAATTGGATTAAGACTTTAAAATCATAATAACTACAAGTTAGTTGTTTTGTACACAACAAGTTTTTGGCGCCGTTGCCGGGGAATTATTCAATTAATTTTATTGTTTACAATTGTTAGTCAATCGATCCTTTTTACGGTTTCTACCGTAGGAAGTTAATTTTTTTAGTTTGTTTCAAAACTTGCATGTATTTCTCTATATTTGTTTACTAAATAATTTTAAGATCCGCTTGCAATTTATTTAGTTATTTCAAACTAAATTGATTATCAATCCAACTATAATGCTAGTAATTCTACTTACGAGAACGGTGTCAGAATAGACAGATCCGGTTTGGTTGTTGGATTTTCGAAAGGTCATTGACCAAAAGAGTCCTGCCTCCCTACTGTCCTGCCTGGCCGTTCTTTATTTGATAGTCAACGCATTATAGTAGATTTGATAAGATATTCGATTGTTATAACTAATTGATTACATAAAGGTTTTAAAGGGTTTTAATTTTTTTTTTATTCCATTTGTTATTTTTATAAAATATTAATTTTTTATTAAAAAAAAAAAAAAAAAAAAAAAACATTCAATTTTAAATTTATTTAATTCTTTAAAAATATATATATATATAAAAAAAATATTTTATTTTAATAAAAAAAAAAAGAGAAAGAAACACACCCAACTTGCAAACAGTTTCTTTTGTGCAGTTTATGACCCGAAATTCACAACCGAACATTATACCACCATTAAACGAACCAGAACGTGAATTTAACTTAAGGAGAAAAACAAGACGAAACATCTTCCCAAAAGAAGAACCAATAGAAGAAATGGCTGCACCATTAAACGAAACAGAACCAACCTTGAAAGCATACTACAACCGAGCTCGAGACGGAACAGGACCAAGCCTTATACGCCCGAAAATTCCTGAAAATGCAAATTTTGAGCTTAAAGGCCATTACCTTTCCGCGCTAAAAGGCATTACTTTCAAAGGGACAGAAGACGAAGATCCAGTCGAACACATCGAGCAAGTCACGGAAATAACTGACTGTTTCAACATTCCAGGAATTTCCTCAGACGCAATCATGTTACGAATTTTTCCTATGACGCTACGCGAAGGTGCAAAGAAATGGTTAAAAAGACTACCTCCAGGTTCCATCACTACCTGGGACGGATTAAAATATGATTTCATTGAAGAATACACTCCACCTTCCAAAATCAATAAAATGAAAGCGAAAATTCAAAACTTCCTTCAAGACGAAGATGAAACTTTGTACCAAGCATGGAGTCGATTCAAAGAATTGA
This sequence comes from Cichorium intybus, assembly GCA_023525715.1. NCBI lineage: Eukaryota > Viridiplantae > Streptophyta > Magnoliopsida > Asterales > Asteraceae > Cichorium > Cichorium intybus. The sequence continues at coordinate 85,842,906 of CM042015.1, read as the reverse complement.
TTCAAGATTGTCCACAACACGATATAGACAAACATCAGAAAGTACAGAAGTTTTATGATTGCATCAATACACAAACCAGACAATTACTCGACGGGCGAGGACCACTAATAAACCTAACCGCCACAGATGCTTACGAAAGAATTGAGGAACTTGCAAAACATTCCCACCACTATCATTCCTCAAGAGATCCGTCATGTCGAAGGATGCTAAAAGAAGAAGCAGTGGAAGGAATGTCAGCCATACATAACCGGCTGGACCAATTTGGGAGAGACCTCAAGAAAATGAATCAAAGTATCCATGCCATCACTGTAGGATGTGACAACTGCAGCGGTCCTCACCTACAAAAAGACTGTCCTTACGATGAAGATGGTAACAAGAAAGCAGATGCTTGTTACTCATCCGGAGATAGATTCGACTACCCGATACGAAGAAATAACTGGCGGGGAGGAAATGATTTTTATAACCAACAGAGGCAACAACCACCATTCGAACGCCAACAAAATACATATAATCAGCAAAAACAGCCACCACCAGGATTTAACCCACAACATACCCAAGAGAAGAAACCAAACTTGGAAGAACTATTGTTTAAATTCATAGAAGGGTCAGAAAAGAGACACACAGCAACTGAAGTTCAACTAAGAAATCAAGCCGCCTCTATCCAAAACATAGAGAACCAAATTGGCCAAATTTCAAAAGTGTTACAAGAAAGACTACCAGGAACACTTCCTACCAACACCGAACCAAACCCACGAGCACAAGCTAAAGCCATCACAACCAGAAGCGGAAAATTCATTCCACCAGCAGTCATTGAAAACACCATCAACTCAACCCCTGAAACGCAAAAAGATAAAGCTGGAAAAGATTCGGAGAGCACTAAGGATGGAGGAACAAAAGAAACATCTTCACCTCAACCATACCAACCGACTATTACATTCCCTCAACGATTAAAGAAGGAAAAGGAGGATAAAGAATTCAAGAAATTTCTTGAGCACTTGAAGCAGTTGAGCATCAACATTCCATTCGTTGATGCAATAACACAAATGCCAAAATATGCCAAATTCCTCAAAGACCTCCTAACTAACCGAAAGAAAATGGAAGAGGTGTCACTGGTAACATTAAGTGAAAAATGTTGCGCATCGATGATGAATATCCTACCAGAAAAAGTGGGAGATCCAGGCGGTTTACATCTTCCCTGCACCTTCGGAAACCATGCCAGCAGTTATGGTTTGGCAGACTTAGGTGCCAGCATCAATATAATGCCATACTCTTTCTACAGAAAACTAAATCTACCAGAACCAAAACCCGTTCGAATGGCAATTAATCTTGCTAATAAGGCGGTAACTTATCCTAGAGGGATTGTAGAAGATATTCTTGTAAAAGTTGACAAATTTATTTTTCCTGTAGATTTTGTCATATTGGATATGGAGGAAGATGATGACGTCCCCATTCTTCTCGGAAGACCCTTTTTAGCCACAGCAAGAGCTTTAATAGACGTCCATGATACAAAACTAACCATTCGGGTTGGCACTGACGCTATCACTTTTGGCATGGACCGCACTATCAAACACTCGACGATGAGTGATGACACAGTCTTCCATGTTGACACTTTCGACTATCCACACAAGACTGTGGATCTTTTTAAGGAAGGCGGAGAAAGTTACAAAGTGAACAGGCACAGGCTAAAAAGGTATGAAGAAGGCGTTCACATCGAAAACGAACGCGAAGATATCCCACTCCAAACAATAGAACCTTAGAGTGGAATGGAGTCCAGCTAAAAAGACTCCAAATCTATGAAAAAGAAGCGCTTCCGGGAGGCAACCCGAGTTTTTGATTGGTATGTATTATTTTTCCTTTGGTTTTATTTGATTTTTAATTTCTAAATAAAAAAAATAATAAAAAAAAAAATTTAAAATTATTAAATAAAAATATTGTGTGGTAATAATAAAAAAAATTTTGTGGTAAAAATAAAATAAATAAAAGATACAAGAAATGAAATTAGAGGGCAAAATTTATACCTTCAAAGGGTGAAAGGCAGGCGCCGGGCGCACCCCGCCCCTGTTGAGGCGCACCGCGCCTGTTCGCAGGTACAAAAAGACAGGTAAGCTGTCAAACTTCATTTGTACAAAACCCTTTCCCCTCTAGCGCGACCCGCCGACAGGAGCACGAACAAAAACCTCCAAAACTCGATTTTTGCTTCAAAATTCTTGGTTAATCTTCATATATGGGTATGTTTTCTTTAATTCTTTCCTTTCCTTGTGCAATATTCTTACTTTTCTTGCTAGATTTCATAGTTTTTAGCTTCAAATTGTTTGAAATTCTTCCAAAAAGTGTTCTTGAGTTGAAAAATCGTGTTCCTTGATTATAGTCCAATCTTGGTGTTGTTTTGATAGAGTTATTGATGCATATGACTAGTAGATTGCATTACAAAGTTCAATTGCATACAAAACATCAAATTCACACAAATTTGACAAATTGGGGAAGAACAAACCCTAGAATTTTGATTGTTGATTTTCGATGAAATTGATGTTTATTTTGTGATATTTGTGGTCTATTGTATCAATAATCATAGTGCATACACGTATATTGGCTGGATTTGAGCAAAACACTTGGATTGAAAACTGATTAAGCAGGCAGACCCGAGCAGCCGCAGGGCGCACTGCGCCTGTCCCAGGGGCGCACCGCGCCTGCCTCCTGCCAGACCCATTTGCTTGATTTTGTTGCTTGTTTAGCTCATTGTTTGTATTGTCATTGCAGGAACTAAATTCAAAACCTCAAAAACTAATCACCCATATTTGAGATTTGGGAATTCAGAAGAAGACCGGGATGCAAAATATGTCTTGGCTAGTTTGATAAAGAAGGATATGAATGTTGCTCCAGCAGTGAATTGGGACAAGCTGGATGCGATTGGAATATCAGATAAACTGGCACCTTACCTCATCCGCCAATTCGAAGATCCATTATTTGGGGTAGTGATTGACGAGGCTTGGAACAACATCTTCCGGATAAACGAAAACGTACATATGGAGCTAACGCTAGAGTTTCTTTCTACTTTCAAATATGAGAAAGAAACTGATGAAGATATTCGTTTCCGATTGATGGGAACTTGGTATGATATGTCCCTTGCCCGATTCGCATATCTCCTGGACCTTTACCCCGAGGAGCTAGCATTTCACCCACACTTCCCGGCTTATCTTTCGACGTATGACAAAGGCGATTTCAACGAAGGGAGATGCAGTGAGTTCTTTCAAGAAATAGCAAACGTCAACAATACAATACCCCGAGATAATAAAGCTTCCCAAATCCAAAATCCTATCCACAGAATGCTCCACCGTCTCCTGGCGTTTACCGTGAATCAATCATTCGGGTTTGACAAATGCCCGTATCTAGATCTGCCAGCACTTTGGGGAGCAATCAACCCCGATGTGAAATACCACCTCCCACACGCGATCGCAGTATTCTTTAGGGAGCGAGCAAAGGGGCAAAACACGCTTAGCCCAATTTGCGGTGGCAACATGATTACTCGGATCGCCAAGAAATTGGGCGACTTTTCCTCCATCAACATGCTCACGGTCAAAACAGAGCACCCGAAAATCCTCTCCGAATCACATTTTAAATCTATGATTCGGAGGGTGGCGCCGAACACGTACGATTTCATCGGTATTGCTACCACCACTCCGCCACCGGGATTTGGGTCAGAAGCAGCACAGCCCTCTGCTTCCAGACAGAGCCGACGACGCCAGCACGAGCATGAGCAGCAAGGACCGGAACAGGAGGTAAATTTAAATTTCCTCTATAACCAAATGGTCCAGATGGATTTGCGTCGCCAGCGAGAGGCGAATGCCCTAGGACACTACCTGGATGATACACAGCAGTTCATGGGACACATGTATCAGCAGGCAGGATGGCAGCTGCCCCCGCAGCATCCCTATCCGACATGGGATCAAAGGATGGGAGGAGCAGGACAGTCTAGTGGAGCTCATTACGATCCATCAGGAGGAGACTATCAGCCGCATGGGCATGGATTTGATGATACTGAGGATTTGGATTGACATTTATGGTATTGTTTGTCATATATTTTTATTTTGGGTGATTTCTAAAACAAAAACAAAAAAAAAAAAAAAAAAAAAAAACTATGATTTGCTTTTTTTTTATTTTGATTATTTAGTGTGTTTTTATTTGTGGTGTGTTTTATTATTTGTGTGTTTATCTAACCGTATTGTTTGAGATTTTGCGTGTTTTATTTGATAATTGTGCAGAAACACTGACTTTTGTTTCAGTCCTTTTAATAAATAAAAATAAAAATATAATAAGATCGCACTGAAACGATGACATCTCACGATCCATTCCGAGAGCTCCAAGTTCAGCATCTGCAATCACCTGTACAAAACCTCAGGGGAGTCGGTTCCAATACTCCTTTTTCATAAGCTTATTTTATAAATATTTATACAACGGGGACGTTGTATTGTTCAAGTATGGGGTAGGGATTGCAGTACTTACACTTGTATTTTATTTGTCTTTGAGCATTTATAGGTTAATTTTGGGTAAAATTTTGAAAAATTTATAAATCAGATACCATAGTTCCAAGTCATAAAAATTGAATCATAAGATTGGTCCTGAGTTTTGTTTGAAATTCTTTATACTAAACAAATGAACCACACTTTTAGCCTAACCGACCACTTTGAAACTACTTGTTTGGAAGACAGATGCAGGTGCTTAATGAATTAAGATACGTTTAGAGGAGGATGATTGGGATGATGTGTACACACAAATAATAAGCCTTGCATATTATTTATCAGAAAATTCGCATCTTGGCTTCTGAAAGGATTAACCCTTTGTACTCCCAAGTCTCAAACAGCCTTACATTTCCACCTTCTCATCACTATTTTTGATTCATCGCATGGATTCCTGATGAAACTTGAAGACGATCCCCTATTATACATCATTGGGATCAAATCATAAAATTGATCGATAATACCAGCTTGATCACAATCTACTTCCACGCATCTAAGAAAAATTCTTAGAAGCCAAATTCTTGAGAAAAGAGAAAAAGTCAAAGAGATCCAACGATTAATTAAAGACTTCAAAGAAAATGAAGAGCAAAAAGACGAAAACATCAAGAAGTCTACAAAAATTAGAGACTTAACCCGAGCTAAAAATTGAAGATATAGAATACATTGGCCTGTCGAGATCGAAGATTGAAGTTTTATGATTGGTGATGAGAAAAAGGAAATGAAAGGTTTGAGACGGTAAACAGTAAAGGACAGTACAAGGGTGAAACTTTCAAAACCGGGTGTTTGCCCAGAGGAAATTTAAAATCCCAATTTCAATAGGATAAAAGCCTCATAAAAGGTAGATGAAAAGTACCCCCACTGGGTACATCCTCTGTTTCATTTGTCTGATACACACTCCTAATCACCAAATCTTGACGAGTCTATTCGTCCTTCGAGTAGCCAAAGAAAGTGGTTCACAAAGCTAAAAGTGGGTAACGTTTGTTCAATATATAGGGTCCTTACAAAACTAATTCTGACCATGTTGACTGACATTGACCTTTTTCTATGGTGTCTGTATTTGTTTATTTGGATTGAATTTTTTTACCTAAACATTATTCTAAGAATTGCTTGAGGACAAGCAAAGTTCAAGTATGGGGTATTTTGATATCGCGTAAATTATACATATTTTCCGGGCGATATCAGTGTCATTTTAGTTTAGTTTCATACATTTTATGAACTAAAGATACCTAATATGCTAAAAAATACATTTTGTAGCTAAAAGACACATTTGGAGCAAAAGATCGGATTTTACAAGAGATTTGAGCGTTAAACGAAATGAAATGCAATTCTGATTTCAGCAGGGGCGCACCCCGCCCAGCCATGAGGCGCACCGCGCCTAGGGTGATGCCAGTGTTCGACATGCTGGCCAACTTGGCATTAAAATAATCACGCGTGGGTTCATCTAATGATTCAACCGGGTTGCCTCACATGTGCAAGGGCGCACCCCGCCTTGCCTTTAGGCGCACCGCGCCCAGATCCAATCTGAAAAGCAAACGATCACGTGGTCCTTTCCAGCGATAAAGACTGCCAGATCTGATCCACTAGGGCGCACCCCGCCCAACCATAGGCGCACCGCGCCCTGAACCTTCGACTACTATAAATAGAAAGCCATGAACGACCATTTGAAGAACCATTGTTAGAATCCAAGAGAGAAATCAGTCATTTAACATCTTAGAACTATTATACTTCGTGTATTTCAACATTTTATGTGTGATAAATGTATTTGAGAGTTATTTACATTACAAGAAGGAGCTAGGATCTTCATTTGTTGCAAGGATTCGTCGATTTTAACCGGTTGGTATCTTTTATCATGTATTCTTCATATTGTTGTTGCATATTTGATACCATGCTAGGCTAGATCCCTGTAGCTTTTGCCTAGGAAATGTTGATTCATTAATATAAATTTGTGTTGATCTAGTTCTTGATTCGAGTTAAATATCGGTTAGACTATATAATTTGCATGCTATACATATTGAATTTGATTAAAGTTTATAATCTTGATAACCTTCGTCATATGATTATAGTTTATTGACCATTTAAACTTATCGATCGTATGAACCATTTTGATGTGTAATTGACACCTATATATCATTGGACTAGTTATTGACCATTTAACTAGTGACGTTATTTTAGTTATAAACTTGATTAGTGAAATAAAACTTATATCATATTTAGTTACAACTCATGACCATTGATTGTATGATCATATCACTATGACCATTAGGGTATGGCCTATGTTTGCATGCTAGATTATATTAATTATTTATAATTATAAGTTATTTAGTTACATGACCATTGTGCTATATTTACTTAGAAATTATAGAATTGGTGACTTGACCATATGATCCTACCACTTAATGCTACTTATTTTAACTCATTGCACATAATCAAAACTAGTCAACTTAGATTTACATGAATCAACAAATCCTAGGCGAAAGCTTTCCTTGTTATAATTCGATCATATTATCTCTTTATTGTTGTGTTGTTACGATAATTGTTATTTATTATTTCGTTTACTTTACAAGCATCCAAAACTTAGTTTTACGAGTTTTTACTAAAACTCGCCTCTAAACTGTTTGATTGATAATTGAAAACCTTAAGTTAGTTATTAATTCCCTGTGGAAATTCCATACCTTTACTTACCAAAACTATACTATTAAATGATCGAGTAATACTTGCTCGTTAGTTTAATAGTTTTATAATTAGGTAAATAATTGGATTAAGACTTTAAAATCATAATAACTACAAGTTAGTTGTTTTGTACACAACAGTGGGTTTGTTTTCTCGCTGGTCGGAGCGTCGCCAGTAGGTGGTTGGAGCGTCGGTGTCAAGAACTGACGAATAGAGATTTGAGGAGCGTCGTCGGTAGGTGGATGAAGTCTCCAAGACGATCGGACAATAGAAGAGTCGAATTCGAAGTCGCGATAAAACCCTAAGTCCCTAAATGATTAAATAAGTTTTAACTTATATATATATATATATATATATATATATATATATATATATATATATATATATATATATATATATATATATATATATATATGTATATATATATATATATATATATATATATATATATATATATGTATATATATATACATATATATATATATATATATATATAATATAATATAATATATATTATATTATATATAGGCTCGTTTAGGGCTCGTGAGCCTAATCGAGCTTGGTGACACAGGCTCGGCTCGGACTCGTTTAATAAACGAGCCTTATATTTAAGCTCTGACTCGTTTAAAATCGGTCTCAAGCCAAGCTTTTATCGAGCCGGTCCCGGGTAGCTCATGAGCCGGCTCGGCTCATTTACACTCCTAACAAGAAGGTGTAAGAAAGCTTACAAATATCAAGTTTGGCTTACTTTTGGAGCTTGGACTATATGTGAGTAACTTTACTCAACTTAATTGGTGTTATGCCGTAGTTTGTATTTTGTGTCAATATATGTATATATATCCTCATAAGATGGTGTTAGACTTAACTATCTTGGTGAATAATAGTACAATAACTCTATGTGAAAAATAGGTGAAACTCATATAGTAGTTGCTTTTAGATATGATTAGTGAAGTTGTAGTTGTTGATATTTGTTGGTGTTTTACATGGTGTTCATATTGTTGTATAACTATAGTTTACAACCATACAGTGTAACTCCAGATGGGTGATAACTTGGTGTAATCGAATGTTGGTGACAGATCTTCAGGTTGGTGAAAAGCCCAAGATTCTTTAGTGAATATTTTTAATATTGATGTTAATCATAAATACATTGTGTTTAAATAATGGTGACTTAATGTGTTATGATTTATCCAATTTGTATTGGATTTTCAAGTGACAAACTCCTTGGTGAAATTTTAACACGGGGTTTAATTTTATAAACTTTGTTGTATATTTTATCTCGTTGCAGTATGGTTATTCACTAAGCAATTATGCTTACGTTGTTTATTGTGGTGTTTTGACAGCTATTAGGTATAGTAACGCCCGGCTGGATCGTGAAACGATCTGAAGGTATCCACTTGTTTCTTCCAAGACATCGAGTATCGTATTTTGTAAAAATAATTTGTACTGATTTGCTAAAATATTGTATATACTCGATGTTGGTTTTTGGGGCATTACAAGTTGGTCTCAGAGTCGTGGTTTAAGTGAACTAGGTGTCAGTAGTGTAGATTCCTAGACTTAGACCATAGTAGGTGTTGGTGTATTGTCATGTTATAGGAGTGTATAGTGTTAGTAGTGGTGTTTTAGTTTTATTAACGTTGCTGTTGGCACTATCTTTTGGTGTGTATCTGCAATTTGGAAAGAAGATGTGAAGCTAGAAGAATGGGACGTCACTGGAGTTTAGATGAGATGTCGAGGAGTTGATGTGGTTGCTGCAATACGGTGTTTCTCTAGATACTCACCTTAGTTTTTTTACAGAAGAAATGAGAAAGAAGAGAAGGGAAGAGGAGGGATAATTTTCCCTCCTAATTTTCCTCGTGATTTGGAATGATTCGGAGAGAACGGATGTGGTTAGCAAAAATAACACTTAAATATAAATTTTCTTTCTCTTCCTTTCCACTCGGGAACAAATAAAATGTTTATTTTCTTTTTATTTTCTTCCAACTCGGGAACACGTAAATTAACTTTATTTTTATTTTCCCTCCCTTTCTTTTCTCTTCTTTTCTCTCATTGCTAAAACTCGGGAACTAAGCGTAAGAGATTTCATCGGGAGGAGGAAAACAAGAGGGAAGAGATGTGATGATGATCCATCTAATAATAATTTAAGTAAAAAAACAATATTATTAGTAAAAATCAGTCGTTAATATAAAGTGGGCTAAAGTTTTACATTGATCTAACGGTTAATTTTTGACATATTTGCCCGGGACGGAGAGTGTAACAACAAAGCTTCTTTAGGACGATGAGGGTTAAATCTAAAAAGACTTGGATTTGATTAATGGACCACATAACATAATGACCAAACATGAAATTTACTCTTAGTTTAATTATGCCAACACATATACAAACCAAAAAGTGAACTTATAGGGGCATATGAGTAAAATGGCTTTCCTTTGATTCATTAAATTAAATTAATAATCCTGAAACGTGTCCTTGTTAGGGACATCCAACCATTATTCCATGTTTGTTTCCAAAAAATAAATTCTTGCTAAAATGAGACATTAATTTGCTCATTATTATTGTTACAAGTAAAATAATTAATTTGAGTATCGGTATCTGATTGCTTATAACCCTATGTGTTATGTGATAATGATTATGTGTATTATTTGACAATTTGAGTTCCAGGCAAAAAATTTACTGAAATCATTGGTAAAAGAATAAAACCAGATGGCAAAAAGCAGTCTAATAATTAAGTAATATATTTAGATACTATATCTTATAAGAAAATGACAAGATATAATCTTACTTAATTATACAGAGATCAAACAAATATTTTGTTCGGATTAAATAAACTTCAACTTGTCCTGTTACCAGGGACAAAGAGCAAATGGAAAACTAAGGAGTCTATATGTAAATACTTCAAAGATAAAGGCATGCAAGCGTAATTTCTCCCAATATATATACCCACTCACCAACTTGTAAATTCACACCCAAACTCGCTCCAAATCCAAGCCACCAATGGAGGCTTTACACCTCACCCTTCTCTTACTTTGCTCCTTGACCCTGGTTCACTCACTAAGCCCAAACTGTGATTTAACTAGCCAAGGGTCAACCCTTAGGGTCTACCATGTGTCTAGCCCATGCTCACCATTTAGACCAAAGACCCCACTCTCATGGGAGGAGAGTGTGCTTCAGATGCAGGCCGATGACAAAACCAGGCTAGTCTTCTTGACGAGCCTGGTTGCAGGCCGGTCTTTTGTGCCTATTGGGTCGGGCAGACAGATCATTCAGAGCCCGACCTACATTGTGAAGGCTAATATTGGGACACCAGCTCAAAGCCTACTTATGGCTTTGGATACCAGCACCGACATGGCTTTGGTTCCATGCGCTGGTTGTGTTGGGTGCTCGTCTGTTATCTTCGACCCTACTAAGTCGATTAGCTTCTCTTCACTTGCTTGCGGTGCCGATCAATGCAAACAAGTACGTATTTATTAATTCTCTACTGCAAAATTTAAATATAAATATCTCCATCCACTACTTGTAGAGGCAAGTAATATATAATGAATGGATAAGCTTTATGACATGCATTTGGATATTCATTATGGAATATCACATGTAGATATATTTGGTATACCTTGTGTATATATACAGGTGATGCCATATTTTTTTAAAGTTGCAAATTTTTAGATCTAAATGTTACGTTAATATATGTAGCTGAGGGTCTCTACAACTCTAATTTTACGTATGTGAAAGCTCATGTGTGTTTGTTAACCCATCGGTCGTTAAAGTTCTAAAGATGGCTCACGTGACCAACCTTCTATATCATATACGTATTAACTCAATAATATAACTTATATAAAAAGAAAAAAATAGGTAAAAAGAAGTGATCTTATCACATATCAATGACAATTTGTCGTGTTGTACGTTCTCTTTTGTTTCGAGTATGCATAACAAAATATTGATGATTAAGACCGGTGCATATAAAATCTTCAACCATATTTATTAATATATTCTGGACTTTTTTGTTAGTAGTGGAAACTTTCTTAAATTATTAATCAAATCAACGTATAAACTTCTATAAATAGATTTAGAAATATAAAATTACAAAACAAAATAAAAGTTTGAGTATAAAACATTCCACCTTTATACCATTCGAAATTGACAAAAGTATGAGGAGATCAAGGCAAATCCGTGAGTAGGTTTTGGTTGGATTCCATGGAGAGTCCATTTCTGGACCTACACAGGGACCGTTTTCTTTTATCCCGTGACTTCCGTTTTACACCTGCTTTTTCAAATCCATATAAAATTCTTTATAAAGAAAAAAAAAATCAGTCAAGATCTATCATGTAAAACATAATAATTGATTTGTTACTTAATTAAAAAACTTAAAACAAAAATAACTTATAAACATTGATATTGTTTGTAGGTACAAAGTACGAGTTGTCTCGGGACAACATGCTCCTTGAACGTGACATATGGAAACTCCGCCATCGTGGCTAACTTGGCACAAGACAACCTCACCCTAGCCACCGACTCTGTCGTCGGCTACCCCTTCAGTTGCATTCAGAAGACAACCGGCAGTTCTTTACCCCCACAAGGTGTTTTAGGCCTTGGTCGTGGTCCGTTGTCATTTGTATCCCAATCTAAGACCCTTTACCAGTCCACATTTTCCTACTGTTTGCCAAGTTTCAAATCTTCTAACTTTTCCGGTACCTTAAGATTAGGTCCTAATGGGCAACCCATTAACATTAAGTACACACCGTTGCTTGTAAACCCTAGAAGAACGTCGCTTTACTATGTGAACTTGATCGGAATCAAAGTTGGCGCCAAGGTTGTCAACATCCCACCGAGTGCATTAGCTTTCAACCCAAATACCGGTGGTGGCACCATCATCGATTCGGGTAATTCTTTTGAATTTTAATGAATCTGGATTAATAAAAATATCGACATCATGATGCCATCATCATGACATCATCGTCAAGTTATGTTTTATATGATCGATTTACAAAACATCCAAACATGAAACACCCATAAGATATTTTAACTAACCATGAGTTATTAAAAGAAATTATATTTTATAGGGCACTGTGTAATCATGGTCGAATATTATAATTTCAAGAATTTGTTTATTATAGCGCCATATCTTTATTCTCTTATGTTATAATATTGTATATTAATTTTTTTTACTAGTTATAACATCAAATAGGTATTAATATGTTTCTATTGTTATAACAGATAGATTTTCAATGTCTGATGTAGAAAAGAAAACTGAAAATATGATGTTAATTATAACTTATGCTTTTCCTGTTCTAATTAAAAAATAAAAAATGTAATATTGTAACAATAAATAGATGAGCATAAGTTATTATTTACTGTATTTGGCCATAAAATATTTAATTAAACCATTTGTCAGTCTAAAGGTTGTTTTTATCTTCGCAGGCACTGTGTTCACCAGGCTGGTGGACGGAGCCTACACGGCGGTGAGGGATGAGTTCAGAAGGCGGATGGGTAAAGCCGTCGTGTCGTCACTAGGTGGGTTCGACACTTGCTACACAGTGCCCATCGGGAAACAAGTCCCGACAATGACCTTCATGTTCCCCGGACTCAACATGTCGCTACCACAAGACAACTTCCTCATCCACAGTTCCTCCGGCTCCACCACCTGCCTCGCCATGTCCTCCTCGCCGGCGCTCAATGTTATCGCCAATATGCAGCAGCAGAACCACCGGGTTCTGTTCGACATACCAAATTCCAGGCTGGGGATATCACGTGAGATCTGCTCATGAGTCACGTGATACCTGGTTTCTTGTAATTTGTCTTGTTATGTAATATTATGCTTAAGTTGTACTATTGTTATTCAGTATGGAATATGGATGTGACTTCTTTAAAAGAAGATTTTCCGGAATCAAGCATGTGATCATGAGTATGTTTCTCAGTAATCGTGTAATCTCATTTATAATCAATTAAGTTTATAAAATATAAATTTTATCATAAGTGTGGTTAAATTAGACAAAAACCGATCAAAATTACTTTATCAAGAGTTTCATGTTCAAAAAAGCGCAAGGATTATGATCATTTATAGTATATAACAATCAAACCTCTAGTGAGATACAATATATTAAGATAGAGTTGAAAAATATTAGAAATTTAAGGGTTGAGGTGTGAATTCTATAAAGGATTATCAAAGTTATTATCCAACGTGATAAGCCTAAGGAGGGTTCACCATGAGTTATTTAGAGGGTATGACTTTTTTTAAATGAAAATTGTTATTAGACTGAGAAGAGTGGTAACCCCAAGGGGTTGGGGTGCCATGTAGGTGTCACCTCACCTTTCCCTCACTAACCCCTCACCTAGGAAATGGTATTCCTTCACTAAGCCTCACTTATATATATATATATATATATATATATATATATATATATATATATATATATATATATATATATATATATATATATATATATATATATATATATATATATGAGTAAGAAAGAGGAGAGAGAGTTCCCTCCCGGTGTTCCAACCCCTCACCTTTACCACAAAAAATGGGATGGTGTTCCCGTGCGGTGTGGTGAAGCCACGTCGAACACCGCATCTTCCCCTTGCTCCATACCTCTTGGTCTTATTGTATGTCATTTATGATTTAGTGAAAAATATATTATAATTATTGATTTTTTTAATTGCAAAATTTGTCCTTATGGACGGCTTTCATAGTGGATTTAGTCTCTGATGCATTTGAAAAGACTATTATACCATTTAATTTACTTTTTCTTATCTTAAATATTTATTTCAATACTTCTGAACTCATCTCTCTATTGTGTAGCACTCTTCTTCCTCTACCATCGTAGATCTAGTCGCTGTCGTTGATCGTCTCACACTATTAACCACTGTCATCGCCACCGACTGGCTCTTTTCTTAACCCTCGCCTACGGAGATCCAACGACCCCCATCTTATTCACTACGTCTCTTTTAACCATCGACGATTTCCTTCACAAACCACTGTCGTCAACTTCTACTCTACAACCCTATTTTTTCATTATCATCTCTCCATTAACAACCACTAGATCTGTTCGTCAGAGAAGACGACCCTTCATCACTCCTTCAAGAAAACATCATATTTGCAGGTTTTCTGGATTCTGGGGTGAGGGCTCAAAAACCAAAATCCGTCGGAGAAGAAGGCCAATGCAAAAACAAAATCTGATTTTTAGGTTTTCTTGATACATGTTTATGAATCCGGATACGAGTGTATGAATCTAGATTTCTTGACCTATGTTGTATGAATCAAGGTTTGCAAGAATGCTTTTAGATTTTAGATTTAGGTTTCATGTGTTTGATAAATCCGGGTTCGCAAACAAGAGTAAACGGTGGAGAAGAACTTAAGCCATGTCCGGAGAATAGGAATTGAACAGTGATTCATGGTCCTTTCATTTGTTTGATAAAAACATACGCTGCCCTCAATAATGCAATGTATCTCATCTGCTTTCACGTATTGTTACAAAAATTGCTACAAAATTTCTCTGTGGCTAATGTGTCAGGGAACAATTTTGTAGCAAATTTCATAGCAAAAATGATACGGATTCCATAACGACCCTTTAGTTACGAGGATTTTCACCACAGATTGGTTCCGTAGCAAATTTCGTAGCTATTCATGTTTAGCTACGGAATATCATGCCTTTCCTACGGAATCTCTCCGTAGCTATATCGCCTTTTTCTTTTAGTGCGGGTATTATATGGTTGATCGATTACATGGCTATTCGTTTATTTTTCAATTAAGTATTATAAGGCTGTGTTTGGCACGCCACAGCTAGCGTATAAACTAACGTTTTTTTCGAGCTTTTTTAGTTTGACTTGTTTGGGAATCCAAAAACTAACTTATAAGCTAGCTAACAAGCTAGGTTTTTTAAACGCTACTAATAGTAACGTTTTGAGTAGCGGTTTCAAAATGTTCCCATTTTATCTTCGCATGGGATATGCTTCATTTATTGAATTAATTTTGTACATGTCCTTTTATGTCATTTTACGATTTCCAGTTAGTTTTATCAGTTAGTTTTTACCAAACGTCATCTATTTTATCAGCTAGTTTTTCTGCTCGGCAAGTTTTTCAGTTAGTCGCTAGTTTTCTAGCTACCACTAGTTTTTCAGCTAGCAGCTAGTTTTTCAGTTAGTCTGTCAAACATAGCCTAAATATGATTATCATATTAGATTTAAAGGGCCTTCTGTATTTTCGTATAAAATATGGATGGTCCTTATATACAAATCAGACAACAATTTCGATTACAATTGTGTTACCAATCATTAAATATTTATTAAAATAAAGTAAGGGGTCTTTTATTGAGAAAGACCATCATACATACGTTCTAATATGTTATCGAAGTTTCGCATCAAAATGAATGCCAAAGGATTCAAGTACGTTATGTTTTCTCAACAATTAAATATTATGGTTGGTCCGTAAATTTGTGAATGTTATTTTCAAACATATGCTAATTATTTTATTGTCAAAAAGTTATAACAGTTTCACGAGCAAGTCTCTCGGATGTAAAATTAAAAATATATATTTGCTTGAAAAAACTATTATGATAAGCGTATTCAACATAAACATGTATTAAAAACAATTTATGTTTTGAAAATTTATAATAGTATTAAGGAGATGACAACATGTTAAAAAAATTGGACCATGCACAAAAGGACCAGGCTTGGCTGCCTCGAGATTTAATCAAATATGGGCTTATTTTTGCACTACACAGACCGAGCCCAACAGAACCAGACTTGGATGGGCCATGCTCATCTCTAGTTGATACATTAGGTCTACGTAATCGGTTATACATATGAGAAGTTAGAGCGTTTGGTTTTTTCATCAAACTTGAATGATCATGAAAACATCTATGATTAAGCTAATAAAAAGGTGTAGACGAAAAAGAACTTATAAACTTCCATGGATGCTATCTAGATTATCTAGCATTCTAGTGAATGCCTGAATGGACCAATTCTTTAGGAAGAAAATGCACATTTGATCCGTTTGCAATAGGCCCCGTTTAGCCTTTTAATAATCGACATCAAAAAGTTTAAAAAGGTAATAGAATACTGGGCCTAAATCTTTAGCAAGATAATGCACATTTGACCCGTTTTCTATAGGGCCCATTAGCTATAGTAAAAAGGCTTTCTTTTTCAATAATAACCGAGTTAAAAAAAGGCAATAATAGGCTATTTACTCAAAATTTTATCACACTGCCTATAAAGCTATTCATTTGGACATGTTTACTAAGATTTAAGATTTTCCATAAGGAAATGCACCACAATTTTATTGGTCGAATGATTTTGTGTTGGATGGTTTAGAAAGCATAACACTACATCTCACAGTTACCACAATAGAGATAAACCGCGATGTACTTGAACCAAAAAGGTGATAAAAAACTTGAACCTACGACATTTTCCTTAAATCCATATTTTTTAGGCTAAAATTAACATATAGGACCGGTTGGTTGACCCAATAAACAATTGCATTATTCATTCTACAATATTTTCCAATTGAGACGATCTTTTTAAGTAATTTCCCATAAATATAAGATACAAACTTGCTTCAACATCACATAACAAGCTCTTACATCTACATTTACATAGATGTATAATGTTGTTTTCTTGTAACAATTAGTACATAAAAGTATGCTTAAAATGGTTGAATAGGTGGAACAATCATCAACCCCCCCCCCCCCCCCCCCCCCCCCCCCTCTTCAACTCCTTCCGATCCTTAAAGACGGATCAACACTTTTGCCAAAGCTTGTAGCAAAGAGCCTAGCAATCTCTAACTGTGTATGAGCAATTATCTCGGTTCTTTTCAGATCAATCTCACCTCTCTTAACCTCAGCATCCGCTCTCATTTTCTCTAACTCCCGCATTGTCTCAACTTTAGCCTGTTCTGACCTCACCATTACTTTAGCCAACCATCGTATGCTCTCAGCCACATCCCAATTCTCTCCCTTTCTTCGTCTTTTTCTATTATCTGTTATCCTTGACTTGTGGCTTTTCGTCGGTATCTTTTCCTTGTCATTGCTATAGAGTGCCGGGGTACTACAGTCGGTCTCAATATCCATTTTTTCAGATACTTGATTCTCAGTCATTTTCACGCCCACCACGTCTTCCTATTAAGGTCAAAATTATATGATTTATAAATATATATTTGTATATATACTAAAAATACAATTTCTCGAATTTAGGTATCAACATCTTTAGTCCGTTAATACACGGTTTCATGTGCTACACAATTTTCATATGATATTAATCAAGCAAACTTTTATTTTACGTGTTATTTGTAACCGGTCCCATACGCTTTAGTAGGTTTAGGGTTTGGTCACAAACCTACTCTCAATAGAACATTATTGGAAGAGCATATAATCCAATAAGAACATGACAAGTTTCGGTTTCACATCTACATCAACAAAATGTCATCTATAATTATCATATCATTGAACTTTTTTTATCTCTAGCTCAGCTGATAAGACCAACCAATTAAATCAAAAACAATCTAGACCATCAAATTCACTCTTGATATTCTCAAATAATATGATTTACGCCAATGTCTATCAATTTCATTTCATGGTTTTTCCACTTTTTAGTTCGAAGTCTATGAATCAATGCTTTCAATATTTGAGTTTTCCTTCCAAAAGTGGTATATATATTTTATATATTCGACGATACATATAAGATCTCTTACAATATACGAATAATAGAAATTATTGTATTTAATCAAGAAAAGTAATTCCTTTAATACTATAATTTAAGGATTTTCTTTTATATATATATATATATATATATATATATATATATATATATATATATATATATATTGAAAATAATAAATGTTAATTTTTAAAGAAAAATACTGCAAGTTTCAAATGATTGGAGCATAAAATACAATAATATTTTAATTATTCTAAAAACAAAGAAATGGAAAGAACTCGACTGACCTTGTTCTCCCGATTGACTCCATTAGAATCGATTGAATTCTGTCTAATTACTTGATATACCGGAGTCGATACCGACAAGGGTACGGGTAGAGTGACCGGCGGACTCGATGAGTGAATTATCGGCGGAGGAGGCGGAGGTTGCGGTGCAGACGCGTGTTCAAACACTATCAGAGGAAGATTATTAGCAACCGGAATCGAAGAAGACGGCGGATCACAGCCAGATGCAGCTGTTGTTACAACAGAAGGAGCACCGCTGCCACGCAACAACAGATCCAAACGAGGAAACAGCGGCCACGACGATACATCGGCGGTGGCTGACTCCGAACGGTAGCGTTTCTTCATAGACTCGATCTTATTCTTACACTGCGTTTGTGTTTTAGGCGACTTGCTTGAATTGGCGCGTGAGGACACGTACTTAGCCACATCTTCCCAGTCATGACCCTTTAGCTTGGCTCGATTACGAAGCACCCACTTGGCTTCATAAGCCTCTAGTAGACTCGAAACCGCCCCTTCACTCCACTCGTCTCTCTTCAACCTATCTCCGCCGGCACTGCCACCGGCGACCACTGTGGCGGAGGCGGGTGGAGGCTTTCTAGGGGAGGAATCATGATCTTTATTGGTGAGGGGAGATGGGGTTTCTTGCTTATTTGGTTTATTATCCATGGTGATCATTCTTCCTCCCTCTCCTCATACTAGAATTCAGATTAAGCTGCTAACATGAAAGTAGGGGGTATGTGTCCTTTTGGCAATGCTAGGGGACTAAAGAAAGGGAAAAAGCCACTAGCATTTAGAAAAAATAAGGGTTTTTGACCTATATGGGTAACTATGTTTCCAAAGTGTACAAATTTAGTCACTTAAGTTTTTTTTTTGTAAAATACATCACTTATGTTTTAAAAACCTGCTGATCTCATCCTTATGACCGGCTAACGTGGGTAACGTGGGGTTTTTGACCTATATGGGTAACTATGTTTCCAAAGTGTACAAATTTAGTCACTTAAGTTTTTTTTATATTTTAATTTCTATTTTTTCCTAATTGCCTTTTCATCTTTTCCTTTTATTTCCTTTTTTAAATAAACTATTTAAAGATTTTTTTTTATTTTTATACCATTTTTATATATTTTACATTTTTTTAGTCTTTTCCTTTTTTTTTTCGTTTTCATTTTCCTTTAAGTTTTTTTTACGTTTACATTTTTTTAGTCTTTTCCTTTATATACCCTTTTTATTATATTTTTTTCTTTCTAGTTAATTTAGATTTAAATTTATTTTTATATTATTATTATATAAGAAAAGCTTCCACCATTACTACCACCATGTACCGCCATTACCACCATCGTCTGTTACCACTGTCTACCACCTTCGCCGTCGTCTTCTTCCTCCCGCAACACCGTGAGTTCATCTTTATTTTGTCTTTCACATCAATAAAACTTATTAAACTTATGGAATACAATTTACAATACCTATTAAAAACTTTAACGTGTTATATTTAATCCACGTCTTCGGTGCCTGTGCTAACCACGTTGCTGTCAGCAACATCGATAAATAAATAAGTCTGGTCAAAGTTTTTAATAAGTACTGCAAATTGTGTTCCACCAGTTTGACGAGTTTTAAATAATGTATTAACAAAATGAAAAAATAAAGTAAAAGAAAAAGAAAAAAGAGTTAAAAAATATAAATTATAATAAAAAGGGTATAAAAATAAAAGATCTTTAAATATTGCATTAAAAAAAGAAAATAGAAACTAAAAGAAAATGGAAAATGGAAAAGAAAAAAGAAACTAACAAAGAAAAATATAATAAAAATTGTATAAAAATAAAAAATTTTAAATAATGTATTAAAAGAATTAAAAATAAACTAAAAGAAAATCAAAAATGAAAAAAATAAAAAATGTAAAAAAAAAATTTTAAAAATTTATTTTACAAAAAAAAAAAAAAAAAAAAAAAAAAAAAAAAAAAACTTAAGTGACTAAAATTGTACACTTTGGAAACATAGTTACCCATATACGTCAAAAACCCCACGTTACCTACGTTAGCCAGTCATAAGGATGAGATCAGCAGGTTTTTAAAACATAAGTGATGTATTTTACAAAAAAAAAACTTAAGTGACTAAATTTGTACACTTTGAAAACATAATTACCCATATTGGTCAAAAACCCAAAAAATAAAGCTACTTTTAGTTAGACTACCAAATTCTGCTCGTAATCAAGCATTTACTTTTGAGGGTATTTTATTTCGTTTTATGTACTTTACGGTATCTAAATATGTAATAAAAAGTATCTGATAATTAACTAATATTGGGTATACGAGAATTCAATTTTTTATTAGTAACTCGTAATTATTTAAAAAAATTATAGATAAAATAACTAAGAAGACATTTTGTGATTAGGATGTATATGTCGTAATTATTTAAAAAAATTATAGATAATTAACTAATGGCCTCTTGGCCAAGTGGTAAGGCGTCGCCCTCCAACCTTGAGGTTGAGGGTTCAATCCCACTATGGGGAATATGTGGATTTAAGGTGGTGATTATATAGAGTAGGATAGATTTGTCGTTCCAAAAAAAAAAAAAAAAAATTTATATGTAAGATATGATGTAAAGTGGTAATGTAAATAAGAAATCGTGTTTGTCATTTTGTAATAATTTTTGTTTGGGAACATGACAGGATCCACAATATAAGTTTTTTAGAAAATTTTTAAAGTTTTTTCAACCCAAAAACCTAATTGAGATTGTATTGGTTAAGCTTTTCTAAGCCAAGACCTATTTATATTGGGCTTGTTAATTAATAAGTTTTTGTCAAGAGTTTTTTTTAATGATTTGGTGGATTTTATAGGTATTTAACCAACTATAAATAAACTTAATATGGGCCTTATAAAAAAACAAATTGAAAAGACTAATTTATTGTGGAGATAAAAACAAGCTTTTTTTATTTTAAGTTTTTTGAAAAAGTTCTTTTTATTGTGGATGCTTTACGAGCGTAATCAACTTTTCATTTTATTCAAAGATATAATTAATTTTTTCCTTGCATATTACACCATTTAACTTCTTAAGTGTCCAATAAACATTGTTACCACCTGTAGTGTAGTAGTTGCAGCTACCCGATTTTATTTCGAACAAAAAAGGGAAATGTTGACATTGATATTAAATGGTAGGGAGAATGTCTTAGGAAGGGGTGATAAAATTTTCTCTTTGTTTAAAAAATATCATTAAACTCGATAAATCCTACAAAAATACCATTTTGACTTTAACTCGTGTTTGTTTTAGTTGACTTTCAATTTTATATATGAGCAGTGTACGTAAAATCATTTTCTAATTAGAGCGTTGTACTTTGGCAAATCCATATGTTTATAACATTCTATTTAACTTTTCTCTTATTAACATATTGAAACTTGTGTATTTTGATTCTTTAGAATAAAATGACCAATACATAATGTGTTTAGTTTAATTTGGTTAGTGATGCTAAAGTTTGTTTTGTTGAAGATTATATCTCTCACTCGCTCACACACAAATAACATACGCACTCTCCTTCCCTCTCTCACAACATGCATGATGCACAAAATGGCATATGTATAAACTAAAGTAAGGAAAATGTAACATATATATCTAACAATGTACAAAGAACATATATTTAAACTAAAGTAAGGAAAAGTAACATATATTTAAACTTCAACATGTGGAAAGAACATATACTTAAACTACAAACATATAGTCACATATCCTTGATTTTCTCAAGGACTATATCTTATTCTACATCCTTGCATCAAGAACCTCCACCACATTTACCAATGTATCGAGGTTCTACACATCTTTTACTATTGAGTCACTTAGGTAGAGTTGTGTTAAGCACATGTTGGTACTATAAGGAAAGGCACCAAGTTATTCGGTCATTCCTCTTTTTTGTTTAATCAATGAATTTATTTCTTCCCATTTACTCAAAACTTCATTCTTTATTTGATAGCCTCCCCAAATCTTAATTAATTTCAGGAACAAGTTGGTATTTCTCAAAGAAGGATGAAGATGTCATTTTCTTGAATGAGGAGTATTTTATTAATCTGATTTTTTCTATAGGGGTTAGCATTTGTAAATACTCTTACTAATCTTGATTGTTTATAAAGAAATGGAAGATCAATGTCTCAATATTACCTAGATATAGGAAGGCATTTATCGATTAGACATTTTGGTGCCTTTTCAATTTACAAGGTTTTAAGAGTTAATGCATTTAAAAGAAGCATTGAAGACAAGATAATTAGGTGGCTTCTCCTGCTTTAAAAGCATTGAAGAGAAGATGTTTTGACGGTTCCTCTTATCGCTATTAAGTTTACATTTAATGCTACTTTGGTGGTTTATTGTTTATAAGCAATAGTTTTCAACTCCTCCTTCATACCTTATTTTCTTAGCTTTAGCCTTCCTAGCTACCCTATTTTCTCATCATCCAACTCATCATTTAAATTGGCTTCTTCATCATCTAACTCATCATTTAACATAACTTCTTCATCATCCAACCTCTCATTCAAAGAGAAAAAGTATAATGGACAAAGAGGCATACAAATAGAGAAAGTAATAAAGAGGCATACAAAGAGAAAAAGAAACAGAAAGAGATATCTAAGTAAGCAAAAAATTCTAATGGGCAAAGTCAAAAAAATGGCTTTTTATAAAATTAATTAATTTTTAGTGTAATTTTTTAACAAATGGGAAAATTTATTACCTTACTACGACATTCTCCCTGCCATGTAACATCTACATCAACATTCCTTTTTGGAAATGAAATCGAGTAAACATGTTACTACAGGTAGAAATGGTGTTTTTGAATAATTTAGCAAGTTTAATGGTATATCATACAATAAATAAAGTTCAATGGTATTTTTTGAACACAACAAAATGTTTGTTAACCTCTTACGTCATTTTCTCTTTTTGTTTTTTATTCTTTTAGGGCATTATTATTTATCATAGTTGTCTATAAATTAGACTATCTAAAAATATATTACACATACATTTAGTGGTCCATTTATTTATAGTATCTTGTATAAGGTTTTAAATATAAATCAATATACTTTACTACCCCATAGAGATAATTGAAAAAACTACATTGATGTTATTCAAGTTTAAGCTTATGGCATCCACTTAAATAGTAGATATGAATAATCAACTAAGCTATTAGGTTATATACATAGAGACTATTAGCCTTAATGATACATGTTTAGATCCGCCCTTGTTGACGATTAAATATTCTTATTGTCAAATATAGAATTTTTGTAGAGTTATTTACTAAAATGAACATATTTGAAGGACATATATTACCTAAAATCTACTCAATTACTCTTTAACAAGAAATTACCACTATTCCCGCCAAATAGGCTCTCTAATTCGCGAATGGGTTTTGGCCTACGCAACTTCTTATATATTTACCAATCACACTTTCAACCTTACAGCCTCCTTCCTTCAATGCCTCTCTCCTTTAATACTCCTTCAACACCTCTTTCCTTTCAACTCCCACCAATTCGAATTTATCATTCCCGAATATCGTCATCTCGAGTCCTTATTTGTGTGTTCATGCCTCCAACAACACCTTTGGGGGCCCTTTCCTGTGTTCACGCCTCCAACAACGACAATAGGCATGGTTTCTACCTCTTTCATGGTCCGGTTTTACAACTTTCTTCGTTCTTTCTCTGTTTTATGATGTGAGTTTCCATGTCTTCCCATTTCCCAATCTTAAAAGGACATATAATAAGAAATAAATAATATTCATATATAATACAAATCAATAAATAGCAACGGATGTTTGTAACCATCGTCTTCTCCTTTCTAATTTCTTCCGGTTTAAAAAAAAAACTAGATTTATGTGCTTTTTGTAAAATAAAATATACTAAAAAACTTACTTGCAAAAAAATATATATATTTATCTCGTGCACTTTTCTCCAACATTAAGATACTTGTAGATTTGTGGCTAAACTTGGTGATTGTTTTGCCATCAAATTGAGATTTTTGTTAGAAAATAATAACAATATGTAGTTTTTTTTCTCCATTTTAGTAGTTATTTTGTAAATAAAGATGAAAAATATGATCTCTTGGGTATATTGACTTCCAAAAGTGGTCATTTTAGTGAATAACTCATCTTTTTATCATATATGAAAATATGTCAAGACTTCATCGAAATAATAATTATTTTTGCAATATTTAATTAGTTTACTTTTTTTCAGTTTTTAATGGATGACACACACACTCATACACTTATTCAATTATTATATCCCTAAATTGAATATTTTGTCTCAAGTGATGCATATTTTGTCTCAAGCAATAGTTGAACATTTTCTCCCAAATGGGACTTGAACCTTTTTTCCCAAACGGGGGTTGAACCCCTGGCTTATATAGAGAGGCACATTTCAAACAACAAGTATGTTGCTAGGCTACAAACCCTTTGATGTTTTTTATTCTTTTGATGCAAATATAATAGGAATATATGTAAATGTCGATGTAATAAAATTGAATTTAAGGTTAAAGAATAAATTATCTTGATTATCGGTCGTTGTTATTAGGAGAGTAGAGAGTATCACAGTCGACAGTGCGAGGAGGAGAGGACGCCCGAAAGGATATAGGAAGATAGTGTAAGTACTTCTATTACTTGTGTATTTATATATGTTTCACGGAGTGACCTTTCAAATTATCCTTGTGCATGTCCTTTTTCGTTTATCAATCTTTATATTTATGCAGGGATATTATGCCAATAATTCTCTAACTAGGTTCACTTAATTTATTTTTCTTTCTATATATTTAATTGGATTTATATTTTATTTCCATTTCTACCGACCATCCTATCTCATCCTTACTCCATGTGTATGACATTGGGTTGATACTTTTGCTGTTGTTGTAACCATTTGTAGCTAACTATGGGATTGTGCTTTTTGAATATTGCATTAAATATCATCGTTGGTGTCTTACAATCATTAATCGAATTAATAATAGAAAGAAAAACAATAAATGAGAATTATCAATAGTGGTAGTTAAGGTCTCAAATTGTTAAAAATACTTAATTTGTAACCTTTGACTTATTGTAAAAGCCTATTATAGTGGATATTTTCTCATAACTAGAATATTCTTATTGAGGAGTTTTATATTATATATATATATATATATATATATATATATATATATATATATATATATATATATATATATATATATATATATATATATATATATATATATATCATAACAACCATACATGACTAAATCTGTATACATGAAACAAATACAACATTGTACAACAAATATCCCAACCATAATCCAAAAACACAACATTAACAACACATCATCACTCAGATAACTTCATAGTCTAAATGACACCACAATGTAATATCTATCAATCCAATGCTACCCTGAGTATGCTACTAACTCCTATCCCAGCTTAGTCAACATGTAAAAAAACACATGGAAACATTATAAATATATGCTTGTATGAAGTCTGGGAAATAATATCCGACCATGAAAACTCTAAGAAATTTTACCTCTTATCAAATTCAAGAAAAACATATCAAAACCTACCAAGGAAACAATGTGCATATCTATGCTCATATATAATTCTATAAGGAAATTTAAGAACAAAAAATAACAAAATA
Source organism: Cichorium intybus (assembly GCA_023525715.1). Classification (NCBI taxonomy): domain Eukaryota; kingdom Viridiplantae; phylum Streptophyta; class Magnoliopsida; order Asterales; family Asteraceae; genus Cichorium; species Cichorium intybus. Next base: position 85,817,181 of record CM042015.1, on the reverse strand, counting down.
TACATATCCATGATCATATAGAATCCTAGGAAAACCTATAAAAACATCAATGGAAAAACTCAAAAAGCTACACATATACGTGCTCTTATTGAATCCCATAAGGATTTCGAAAATCAAAGGAAAGAATACACACATCTACGATTGTATATATTCTTATAAGGATACCATGCGGAAATAATATGGATATATGTGCTCACTAAATCCATATACTCATTGATAGCTAACATACTCGTGTTTAAAGACCCGCCTAGAATAAACAATACTCGTCACCTCACCCCAACGATTACATACAAAAAAATCCCACAACAAACTGTGACATCAAAGAGACTTCACAAACTACAACATCAAGAAAGACACAACAAAGTGCAACATTTAGAAACGCACAACAAACAACAACATCGAGAAAGGTACAATAACCACAACATCGAAAAATACCTAGAATTGGTAAATACCTTTAATATCTACAATGAAAACTAAAAATCACTACCTCAAACAACAACATGAAATACCATCCTCATCATGGCAACTAGATAACATAGCCATAAACATCAAATATCAACATCCATAATCATCTTAATCATGGAAACTATATAGTATAACTGCAAAAAATGGCCATTAAAACATTAATTACCTCCTAGTCATGGCAACTAGATAATATATTGCACACAACAAACAACAAACATCAATATAATCCAAGTCATGGCAACTAGTCGTTATAACTTTGAATAGTAACAACAAGCACTGATTACAACAATAATAAAATATGACCATAATATTGTATGATATACTATATAAAAAATCACACCCAATACATATAGTATAGAAATAATAAATTATGGCCAAGTAGGATATTTATTTTTGTAGGGATCTGTAATTAGAACAACCTATGCACTCGTATTAGAGTACAACTATCAACAATCATTTAAACTAAACATGTTTGTAGCTCATAAAATATAAGCAAAAAGTTCCTAAGTTTTATATAACTAATTAGGTAATAATCAATATAACTAAAAGTTGGCTAATTAAAACAAAAAAGTTGTGGACGATAAGATTAAGTTAAATACTTAGTTTCTTTTATTTATTTTTTACTGTCTAAGCTAATCCTTATACGTCTAATCCTTAATATTTTATCTGATAATTATTTAATAAATAACTAACAGTTAATCCTCTATTTGATACATTCATGTCATCTTTACCTACACCATACTTTAAAATCAATAAGTTAATATCTTAAGACTAAAACATCTAGCATGAATATGTATGTGTTATAGAAATCATGTCCTTCAAATTTCTTTCATTATTAGTTCTCAGTGGCGATAATAAAGTGAGATAGTTATCAGATTCCCCAACTCAATAAATATAATATATCATGAGTTAATTATTTATTACACAGTATGTGTCTAAGAAAACAATGTACAAAAGGGATATATAAAATGCATGTTAATATACTTATATGATAGCACTAGGAATACCTATCCCATCATCATTAGTGTCCCATCCCCTCTTGTAGTATTGTAATGACGTTTGTTGTTATGACATCAACGGTCGAGTCATCCTAGTGTTGATATGCTAACGAAACATGTGTCAGGTGGTTTCATTTATTGTAATAAAGGAAATTCACACTTGTTATTCCATATATGTTAGACTTCCTATTGGTTTCTTTGTATCGCTTATCAAGGAAAGTTTTTGTATCACACATTTCACTTTATAAACATCATTTTTTAAGTGTTGGTGACCACTTTTAGATATTTGTAAAAAAAATAATCTTGGATTTCAAATCAAGGTTTTCCCATACTACCACATATTAGATTTCAAAAAACTCTTTCCTTCATGACCTCTTGACTCTAACAACGTTCAAAACTATTATTCAAGCCTACAAACATACAACATGATATATCTGAATTGAATGGTACACATAATTAGTTCTATGGTTTGCACCTCAATGTTTCATGCTCACTTATTCCTCCCCGTATACATATATTTCGATTAAATATATTGTACACGATCATTCACCTTGTAAATATCCTTCCTTGCACCTCATTCCAAAATGACATGCATTTTCCAACCTAAAAAAAGCATTATACACTTACTTATAAATCTTTGGATGCTTTTACTATCCCCGTATACCCATACTAGATAAACTCTCTCCCCATGGCATATCATACATCTTTCTCGATTATCCATCGATTTATTTGTTGTTGTCAATCTCTCGATCTTCTCATTTTGTCTTTGATGAAAATGTTATTTTGTCATTTTGTCTTTGATGAAAATTTCTTCCTAATGGGTTTAGTGACACCCTACCATCCACCTTCCTATGAGCTTCTAGATGACTATTTCATGTTGACTCCTCGAGTTGACCCCTACCATCTTTCTTTTAGGATGCTCTTTACTCACACGCTACATGTTGCATTAACCGCAACACAATCATCTCAATCATGTCTGCTAACACTCTTTAGGGTTCCTCTAAAGTTTTTGTGACGTATCTCATGTTGGATTAAGGTGTCTAAGCCTTAAGTATAATTGAGACATATGTTTTAATTGATAGCAGCACAGTCCTTTTAGATTGCCCTCATGATCTGGCAGAGGACAATAATTCATATAAGAGAAAGATTGATATATTATGGAGATAATATATTAATCAGAAAAAGGGAGAATATTTAATTTGTCAATATATTATGAGATTAATATATTAATTAGAAATTACAATATTTAATTAAGATTAATCATAAATTAATTTGGAATTAATTTTGGATTAATTAGATTAATTAAATATAAAAGGGAGTTGAATTATAATTATTCAAAGAGTTGGATAATATATATATATATATATATATATATATATATATATATATATATATATATATATATATATATATATATATATATTAATTAAGGAGCCTTTTATTATTTATGGTAACGATAAGTCAACCAACTTGTATGATAAGTGCATTGTCATATCAGAAGTTTAAACATGGCAGTTATCTGTCATAAGACTTATCAGTTTTGGACTATAAATAGAGGGTTCCCCCTCCCCATTCTTCATGCCAACCATAGGGTTCCAAAACCCTTTCTCTCTTGCTTTCTTGATTGCCAAGGTCTTGGGTGTGAGCCATTAGAGGCATTACACTTGTGGTGCTTGCTTCCAAGTGATCTAAGGATCAAAAGGTCAGTTTTCTTATGAAATTTATTTTTGAATATTATCATGTTCATAGTTATAGGTTCAATAGATGAAAACATAGATCCTTTAGGGTGCATGTGAACTTAAGATTATTTTGTTCATAGTTTGCTTAAAATCCAACAGTGGTATCAGAGCTAGATCTGTTTTTTTGTTGAACTGTTATAATAATTGGATTGTTAAAAGGTTTTAATGGAATTTATCCCTTGGTCTCAAGGGTTTCGAAAATTGTGGCTAGGGTTTTGAAACCTTAGTCTCCACCCTTAATCTCGAAAATAAGGAGGAGTAAATTAGGGTTTCCTTATTTTGGTAACTATGATCCCTTATTACATGGAAACTCTTGACCCTTTATTTTTGATAACTTGGTGGGCAAGATTATGATTAAATTAAATTATTTAATTATTTAATCCTCATATGATTTAATTGATTTAATTAACAGTTAATTAAAGGACAATCATTAAATCAACTTAGGTTTAATTTTAAATTTAAATTTAAATTGTTTTAAATTCTTGAAATTTTAAAAAGATAAAATCTAAATATTTTAAATGTTTAAAATACACCTTATACATGTTATTATTAAATGTTAATACCTATATATATATATATATATATATATATATATATATATATATATATATATATATATAAGTGGGTATAAGGAAACTGCCTATAAAATGGCAGTTGAATGGGTGTCCACTCTCACCAACCGCTCCCTTGATCAGTGGACTGTCGTTAGCAGAATGGGTTTGATGGGACAAAGCTAATCTCACTAAAGGTATAATGCTATTAGTGACAAAGTACTAGAACATTCATTTAAAACCCATACTCTAGCTACTTAGGAAAATGTGAAAAGTATGCTAATCCATGAAGTCACACATTGCACTTTGTGGGTCGTTAGTGGAGCTTGGGTGGTTAACCAGCACACTAATTAGGATCCATAAAGAGTGGTGATGGGTATCTCATGTTCTTGTCATTGTTGATGGAGCTGTGTGGTTAACCGGCACATCAATGTGAGATGATGAGAAACATTGAGGTTACCAAGTGACTTGCATGGTTATTTCACATCTTGTTTGTGATCCTCGGCATCCCAGTCACAAACTGAATAGCATAATCTGATATTAAACATGCCATTGACCCTGGTCAATGAATCTCACAGATCTAGGAATTTCATTAAACTAAAATTGATAAAACTATATCTACCTTAATGACCATTATGTTGTGATTACGACATCCCTTTTCACACCATAATTGGGGCATTTTGGATCCTAGCCTTGTTAAATAAAATGGGTAATTATTTATAAGGATAAAAGTTAAACTAATAAATTTTGATTTTATAGATGTCTGAAGATAGTGTCAACTCCCCTCCTAAAGCCATTCCTGAGGGCTTCAGGAAGTCCTTACCATATATGAAAAAGCTGATTGGACTTAACTACTTGGATTGGATCCAGGAATGGAGACTGACTATGAGATATGTAAATAAGGAATATATCATCGACTTCCCATTACCCTTTCTTCCCAAGCATGGTGTCTCTCAACAAATGATTGACCACAATAACCTCTTGGTCCGAGAAGACGAAGAGGTTCGTGATTTCATGCTATCCACCATCAAACCCAGCATCCATAAGGATTTTGAATCCTTGGGGCCATGGGAGATAGTACAAATGGTCAAAGATAGATTCGAAGAACCCAGTTATACAGGAGAAACCTAGGATCTACGAAAAGATGAGTAGGATCAAACTTAAGAAGGGAGGAAAAGTAGGTGATCATTTCCTCAGGATAGAGGAATGTGTGGAAGAACTGTACCATATTGGTCACCCCATGAATCACGAGATAAGCATAAACTGCTTGCTCGCCTCTCTGACCAAAGAGTATGAACCGTTCGGACAGATTTATGAGGAGAGGGAAGATCATAAGACTTTTAGGGATATGTTTTAGATGTTGACTCTTTATGAGCCATTCATGGAGAAGCAAAAGGAAAGAATGGGTCCAGCTTGGAAGCAAGTCAGGAATCCACCTGGATGAGTCCTGAGATGTCTTAATCTAGGAGTCCACGGGGCAAGGTACAGTCACAAAAGGGTTGGAAGACGCTCTAAGGCCAAACAATTTGGCGACTCAGGTATATCTAAAAACTCTAAACTAATCCTTATCCTTAATTCCTTGATACAAAATGTGATTGTCACATTTGTTTTGTATGCAGGGTCTCAATAGGACGTAGGACTTCATAGCATGGGAGCACATTCAGATTGATTCTCGAGCTCATGCAATTTTGAAGTTTAGTTAGATATTTTTGACATTGTTATTAGTCAGTGGAGAGTATAACATTGTTTTACATAGTACATTGTTTGAGGATAATTTTTTTTAATATAAGTTATAATTTTTTTATGTGATTGTTTGAATTATCCTTAAAATGTTGTGTGAATGTAATTTGAATGTTGATTGAATTTATGGATTGTGTTTTGTATGATTTTTAAAATAAGTTTTATAAGAATAACCTCAACCAAAGATCCAATGGACATGATTTTGGAATCAATTGGCTTAGAGTCACTTGATGAAGTTAGTTCTTGATAAAATTGGTCATCACAAGAAATGAATCAACCAGTGATCCAATGGATAGGATCTTGGAATCATTTGACTAGAGTTAAATGATGAATTCATATCTTGAACAGTTAACAAAGTCATGAAATTTGCATAAGAATGTAAAAGAACATTTAGAGCAACAAACACGATGGTTATTGTGTACTGCTCAAATCAACAAGTAAAACACAAACTAGTTATACTTCATAATATTTGCCATTTGATATGACAAATATAACTTCACTTACAAGTGATTAATTGAAACCTTGAATTGTTCAAAGGTTTCAAGGGAAGTATAAGATCAACAAAAACCTGAGTAAAACATGAATGTGAGATTGCTTCACAGTTTATACTCTTCCAAGAACATTAAAGGATTATAATGTGTCTTAGGGAAAATTGAGCATTGATCAAAACAGTTCGATAATCGAAGTATTATATACACTTCCAATAAGTCTTCTGATAAGTCAGATGTTCAACCAGTCAGTCCATAAAAACCATATTAGAACCACATCTTAAACTAAAAAGGCTGCACAGACACCGTTTGAAGTGTAAAGTCGGGTTTATCCCACTTGTACACAGAAAGGGTTCAGGGTCATGGAGCTTTCATTCGAAACTCATACCATCACTGAATCTGATCAGCAGTGTCATTTCATTGGCCATCCCAACTGTGCCTGTGAATGTTCAGTTCCTTTTGGTATGAACTCACATTCTAAGGAAACAGTGGGAGTGTGAGAGTCCTGAAGGAGTTCAGAGATTAGCCAAGTGAAAGAACCTTTAGTCATCACTAAAACTTGACCAAGAATCGAATTCCTGTAAAACCTGACATATCATTCTCTTAGCAAACCAGCAGTGTTAGTCGCCATCATAAGGAATTATGATCTGGGTGACATACCAGTTAGTGGTAAAACACTAAGGTTGGTATGGACAAGCAATCCTACTGCCTGGAAGCATTGGTGAGCCCGGTTGCCACCATATAAGAGAAATTAAAGAGCGAGACTAGGACTCTATGACGGTTTGACTGACTTTGCACCTGGCCTGAAACCAGTGGGAGTAACTGAACAGTCAAAGTAAACGTCACAGATAAATTGTACCAGCATTCTAAGCAAGAATGGTTGCATGATGCAATGCTCAAAAGAAATCCTGTGATTAATTTTGAGGGTAACGCATCTAAAGAAGACATTGCTTGCTATTACTGCAGCTTGCAGATCTTAGCAAGATCGGATGATATAAACCGCTTTCCAGAAATGGAAAACCACCGGGGTTGTCTGTAAGACACAACCAATAGGGTTTAGAACATGCCGATACAAAAGGTACGTGAGCCCGAAGACCGTCGATCAGACACCTACCATAAAAGGATATTCAGATTCTCAAATATGACAAAGGTTTGGATTTGATGAATAGTTCGAAAGAGTCCTATGATCCTGTCAGAAGTTCTGGACTTAGTATTCCCAAAGTATACCAAAGGTTTGGGTCTTGGAAAGTATCAGAAAGAGCTCCAGAATTGTGTCAAGCTAGTGAGAGTATCATTAAGATCTGTCCTTCCAAGTATGTCGGTACATGCTATTCTTGGAAACATCTCTTATCATTACAGAGTATAATGACTCAACATGAGAGATGATTTTCTACGAAGAAATTGAAGGGGATTTAATGATGTACTCAAGTGGTAATCAGTATCTATCAGATAGATATAATCAGTATTGACCCTGCCAGCGAGCAAGAATAATCTTTATAAGATATAAGATTTTCTGGAAAAAGGTGACACAAGATATGAATTATGAATAGATTCAGAATAAAACTTACATCAGACTCAATTGGCTGCCGCGAATTGAATCGGTCACTTGTGTCATAAAATGGTCCTGATAACTTGACGCTTGGGGCATAGCAAGTTGGATTCAGGACATCACGTGGCTTAGGATACTGAAATTGGACAGTTAAACAAACATGAGAGATCATGCTATAGGAGAAATGTAATACTACATTTGAAATAAGTTTCAAATCTGAAATTATTAATATATATGACACTATAAGACTCCATGGCTGGAAGGTTTCAATTGGGATAATGATGGAGCTGTGTGGTTTACCGACACATCAATTATCGCATTTAAATCTTCCTGACACCATAGGGTGCAGTCCACTGGACTTAAGATCCCTAGAACCATGAGAAGTCACATTACACAAACGCCATTTTAGAAATGGTGTTCGGGGAGGAAAACCAAGATGACATATTGAGAAATCATTGGAATTTTGTCCAATTAGATTGTCTGCAATAATATGTATCAATTCTGGATACAACGAATATCATTTTGGGTATAAAAGACATATAAATATATTAACTGAAAGTTTAATAGAAACCTAGAAACATAAAATTAGTTTTATACTAAATCTGATATGATGGTATAGCCACCTGTCAGAATAAATGTTTCAATTTGCATGTTTTACTTCCTGAATGATTAGATTATTCAAAACATCCACAGTCGTTCATACTTTCGGAAGTAAGTAGTGAACTAAGACTGTCATGAATTGGATTGTAGATTGTCTAAGGAATTAGACATAGCAATAGTATTGATGCAACATTCTTGAGTAGTCAGAAATAGGGATTTGAGTATTGGATCGACCCACGCTCAGTAAATTACTTCATGGATTATATCACGAGTAATTCTAAGACGATAACATCCTATGATCTTGAAACCAATACATATGAGTTGAAATTTGCAAGTCGGTTGGCCATTGATGATACGTAAATGCAGTGGTAACTCGATGTTATAAAACATATTGTTGTGCGCGATTTGATGAGTAAAAGACACAAGCATATGAGTTGAAGTTTATTCGTTCCTTTTGCCCTAACGAGAAAAGCGATATCTGTAGGCCCCTCGGTGATTTGATGTTGACTCAGTGCTAGTCAGCCAGGACTAATTGATGTGTTCGATTAGAAGTCCTATGTCATTACAAATCATGGAACCGAGAAACATAAAATCAGACTGAGATTGATTCTAATCCATGTCTCAAGTCTGAATGATATCTTGATAGAACGAAGGATCATATGATCACTTATCTTAGGAGATATGACTGACTGAATCAGAGTTCAACAGCAGCTCTTGGAAGCTACAATTTGCTGATCAATTCAGAAACCATATGTGTTATAGTTATAGACTTATCCAAGTAGGAGACTATTGGATTAAGGTGTTTAAGCCTTAACTATAATTGAGACATATGTTTTAATTGATGGCAGCATAGTCCTTTTGGGTTGTCCTCATGATCTGGCAGAGGACAAGAAGTCATACAAGAGAGAGATTGATATATTATGGAGATAATATATTAATTAGAAAAGGTGAGAATATTTAATTTGTCAATATATTATGAGATTAATATATTAATTAAAAATTACAATATTTAATTAAGATTAATCAGAAATTAATTTGGAATTAATTTTGGATTAATTAAGTATAAAAGGGAGTTGAATTATAATTATTCAAAGAGTTGGATAATATATATATATATATATATATATATATATATATATATATATAATAATTAAGGAGCCTTTTATTATTTATGGTAATGATAAGTCAACCAACTTGTATGATAAGTGCATTGTCATATCAGAAGTTTAAACATGGTAGTTATCTGTCATAAGACTTATCAGTTTTGGACTATAAATAGAGGGTTCCCCTTCCCCAGTTTTCACGCCAACCATAGGGTTCCAAAACCCTTTCTCTCTTGCTTTCTTGCTTGCCAAGGTCTTGGCTGTGAGCCATTAGAGGCATTACACTTGTGGTGCTTGCTTCCAAGTGATCTAAGGATTAAAAGGTCAATTTTCTTATGAAATTTATTTTGATTCTTATCTTGTTCATAGTTATAAGTTCAATAGATGAAAACATAGATCCTTTAGGGTGCATGTGAACTTAAGATTATTTTGTTCATAGTTTGCTTAAAATCCAACATCTCACCCCTATGATCACTCATGCCAAAAGTGGCATGTTCAAACTCGTCAAACACCATAATATCAACACTACCACCAACCCATATATACATGCTCTTACTCACATGTCCTATACGGTCTAAATGGAATAGAAACTAATGATGAATAACATATTCTATTTATTAATGGAAGTTGGGTAAATATGTAGAGACTCATTAGGGTTAAAATTTTCAAGTTTATATGGATATTCGAAAAGAAATTACATGTCAATGATACACTACTTGATATAAATCCTATATGATAGAAAACTTCATTAGTCAACATACGAGAATTGATTTTTATGAGCCTTTAGCCTTGATGTCAACTAATGACCATTCATACGCTCCTCATCATCCTTATTATGTTTCAGAATTAGCATATTTACCAACATGATGTGAAAAGCATATTTCTTCAAAACAACCTCGAAAAAATGGTTAACATGTATAAACCCACCTAATTTTTGCAATCTCTTTCATATTGATTATGTTTCTCACCTTCAAGAATCTATATAAGTCTTGAAACAAGCCCTTTATTCTTGGTTTTAATGTTTTGCTCGAATGATCACCCTTATTGGTTTCCAAAAAATCAAATCAATCTCTTTCACGTTCATATTTTACTAGGTTTAATCCTTGACATACCTACTTTATGTTGACAACAGACCAATTACAACATCTACTTCTACTCTTTTTTAGAGATTGCTAGTCTCTATCATTAATGAATTTTCCATGACATATTCGAGGTCACCAAGCTACTATCTTGGCACTTATGGTACCCTAATAGAGAGGATATACTCCTTTGTTAATGCCAATATGTTTTGACATCATCAAGCACACTAAATACTCAGTAGCAATCCATGTCATACTTTAGTTGATTCTCAATCCAAAATTGACTCGTTAAGTTCTCTTGTCGAGGATCCTATGATGTATCATAGTTTAGTCAAGATACTATAGTGTCATCATATGCTCTGACTTGGATTATGTTGTCCAACATATATATAAATACACGCACAATTTATGAGAGCCACACGTTAATTCCTTAGAAACATACTTTTTGCTAAGTTTGAGGTACCATTAAGCATACTCTCTAGTTATATACATTCGCCTCAATGAGACTTATTTCCTATTCTAATGCCAATTGGGCGCGTAGGTTCGCTCCAGGTTTAAATAATGTTATTTTCTTTACAGATAACTTACTTTCATTAACATCTAACATCAAGCATTGTATCCCTCTGCAGTGTTAAGGTCAAATACCATGGGATGAAAATGTCGTCGCCAAAACTTGTTGGCTTCGTACCATCCTTAGCAAACTTCACCCATGTATCACCAAATGTACCATAGTTTACTACAAATTGTAGTTTGCATTACCTTTCTACTAATCTAGTTCAATACCAAAAACTAAGCACATCCTATCTCCATACAATTTGTTTGTAACAAAAGTTGCTACACATCAAATTCGTGTAGCTAATGATCCACCAAGTCTTCAATACACTAGCATATTCACAAAGAGCCTTCCATCACTTCTTTTTTACTACAAATCCAATATGGGTGTTTGGTCTTAACCTCCTCAGCAATGGAGTATTGACATGTATTGTATATACTTCTCTTATATTGCTTGATGTTGCACATATCTTGTAACCTAATATATATACATGGCCTATTGTAATATATATATATATATATATATATATATATATATATATATATATATATATATATATATATATATATATATTTCTTAATTAAAATATATTGATTTACAAGAAATTCAATGTGCTTTAACAATTTATTTATCAAATTATAAAAATTTTAATACAAACATCATTTTTTAGAGATTGAAACCTGATTCGATAACTTTAAACACAATTATTGAGTTGCCAAATATATTCTTTAAAATTAAGTGGCAAAACATCGCAATGTATATAAATTGTAGGATTAAATCCTTATTTATGCAAGGATGGTGTACCTTTTTCTATACTTATAGCACAGTTGTTTTTAGACACAACATGCAACCATGTTTCATTATAAGACCATAAGATGCAACATTTCATATGTGAACTATTTAACTAGCTGAAATGTTGTTGCAAATTCATACTCATGGTTTAATTTGGTAAATTTGTGCAATGTTGTTGCATAAATTGCTTAAAAAACAATGTTTCATAAAGCATTTTATATGTGCCAAGTGATGAGGTAATAACTTGCATATTATAGACTTGCATATTTTGGACATAGGATGAAAACGGTTCTATATTTCGTCTATATATCATGTTGTTACGTAAGTTATATCAAAAGATTAACTGTTGTCACATAATTAAACAGTAAACACTAAATATTACTCATAAAATTAAAACCATTCACCTAAATGCCAAAACATAGTTGTAGGGGACACATGTTAAAGTCCAAGAATAGTACCATAATATTAATAACTAAAAGATAAGAAAAAAGTTGTAATGACTGTAGAAGCTCCCAAACACTAATAACACAAGTCCGCAAAGAACTTTCATGTGTTACCGTCGAACCAAGGAATCAGGAAAATCAAACCCTACATGTGATAAAAATAAAAAATAAAAAATAAAAATGTATTAAATGTCTCCATGGCTATATTAAATCATATCATTTATATGAAATATAATATCCTCATCAAAACTCTCGGCCTCTAATATTCTCGTGTTACATACACCGCACTTATCTTTTTTAATCTAAAAAACAATATCGTCAAAGATAAAAGTGTTAGCACTTGGAAGCCTAGTGATAATATAGGTTCTTGAAATGAATACGAGATATGTCTTTTTAGTTCCTAATTTATACAAGCCAATTAGTATCCATATTATCTGATGTATACATAGAAAAAACTACGTCTACGAGGATACTGAGTTAGCGAGGGTGGGTATTGGTAGGTGTGTGTTATTATGTATATTCGAATATTAAAGAAAAAGTTAAAGATAAACAAAAAGATGCATAAAATCAAATTATTATTATATATATTCGATTTCAATCGATCGATATTATGATTGTAAATTATATAAATGGTCCCTGAAGTTATTATGAATATACAAACAATGTGATGTCGATTACCTATAAACGACATAAACCCGAATAACTTTATAAATAATAAATTCTACATACAATCACTTGATTTATAAACGACTGTATAAATTTGAATGACAAAAAGGAGACATTAGATTATTAGATTATCAATAAACACGAATAGTTATAATTTTCTAAAAATTAATAATAATAAATATAATTTAACAATAATAATAAAGGAAAAGACAACAAAAAATAGGATAAAACAAAAAAAATAGTCAAATCAGGAGGGTATATAGATTAAATAGTTAATTTAATTTACTTTTTTTTAATGATGTTGGGGGTACAAAATGAAATGGGGTACTTATAGCACCTCTCAGCAAGATAATCACTTGTTTATCCATACGATGATACTATCATTCTCGATGTTAATCCTACACCCAAGAGAAGTTCTTTAATCGCCGCCGCCACCACAAGACCTTCGTTTACTTCACAAGATGAACCTAAAGTTATGCTTTCATTATTTTGGTAACTATGATCCCTTATTACAAAAAAAAAAAAAAAAAAAAAAATCATTAGAAATAATGGGGGTGTTGAATATGAATGAAAACCGCCTATGTGCTCCCATTGTAAGGTGTTTGGTCATGAAACACATGTGTGTATGCAAGTTATTGCTAAAGCTAATGCTACTTCTCCCACAACTACGGATAAGCTAGAACAACCTTAATTTTCTACCAGTATAGATAAAAGTGATGATTTTATTATGGTTTCAAAAAAGAAAAATTATTCAAAACATGATTCTAAAAATGACAAGAAAAACAATGAATCTTCTAAAAGTCATCCGAGTGGAAAATACCAAAACACTTCGCAAGAAAACTATTTTACCAAAAATAATAATAAATTTAAAACTAATAGAAATAAATCGCGATTTGAGTTCCGCCCGGTTCCTAATAAGAACCGTCCCCCCCCTTCCCCCCCCCCCCCTTTCTGATGATCCCCCACCAGGTTTCCCTACCCCCATCGTCCGCCTTTCTTCCACCACGCCCCCGAAACAGTCTGCGCGCTCCACTCCTATCTTCAATGCCTTCTCCGTTTTTTAGAGTTGTTCAACCGATATCACAGATCATCCCACTTCCACGTCCCCCCTCCCCCCTACGCATGCTCCCTCCCCCATTATTTCTAATGATTTTGTCACGGATACTGATGATCTCTTCGACGAGGATAAATGCATTGAGGTCGACTCTGATGATGGGGAAACTGCCCAGTTCATTGTAGGAGATATTGGATCCCCTCATGATCACCTTATGATAGCTCCGGGGTCCGAGTAGATGGACTCCACCCCCATCTCGGTTTCCATATGACGCACGTAGCTGCGTGGAACTCTCGTGGTCTCTGTAAGCTTTCTCATCAGAAAGCTTTGAGAGAGCTTATCCGCGATCAAAATCTCCAAATTTGTGCCGCCATTGAAACTCGTGCTTCATTCTCTAATCTCCCTCGTATCTGTAGTCGTGTCTTTGGATCCTGGTCTTGGTCTTCCAACGGGCTTTTTTGCCCTCGAGGGACTAGAATTGTGGTTGCCTGGGACCCGATAGCTGTTGATATGATGCTTCTCGACTCCAATGATCAGGTTATGCATTTCAGCGTTAAAATTCGTGCTTCTAATAAATCCTTCTTCTGCTCGTTCATCTATGCTCATAATAATCACATGTTGCGTCGCTCTCTATGGGATTCTCTTGCGGCTCATAAACATGTTGTTAAAGCTGCCCCTGGATCGTGTTGGGTGATTTCAATTTTGCTCTTGACATGAAAGATAGCACCGCTGGGGCGTCTGGTATCTCTCGTGGCATGGATGATTTCAGGGACTGTGTGAATCGGATTGAGATGGAGGACCTTAATTTCAAAGGTCTTTTCTACACCTGGACCAAGTCTCCTAACGGTTCCGGTGGCATTCTCAAGAAGCTTGACCGTGTTATGGGTAATCCGCGCTTCGTTGCTTCTTTCCCCTCTGCTTCTGTCACTTTTCTCCCTTACCGATCGTCCGACCATTCCCCTGTTGTGCTTTCTCTCCCCCTCAGATCCCCGTTCAAGCCTAAACCGTTCAAGTTCCCTAATTTTCTGACCTATAAGAACGAGTTTAAGCTTGTTGTTGCTTCTTCTTGGGATCCCAATATCCCCGGCCATCAGATGTATAAGGTTTTCCAAAACCTGAAAAATCTGAAAGCGCCTTTGCGTAAGCTGCTGCGTAGCCAGGGCAACCTCTTCTCTAAGGTTATCTGTCTTCGTACTGAGCTTGATAGAGTTCAGATTGCTCTGGATCGGGACCCTTTCAATATGCCTCTCCGTGACGAACAATGCAGGTACCTTCTCTCCTATAACGAGGCTTGCCTGGATGAAGAGAGGTTCCTGAAACAGAAGGCTAAGGTTGACTGGCTTCGTGAGGGTGATAAAAACTCTGCTTTCTTCCACAAGTCTGTTAAAAGCCATAATTCACGCAATCGTATCGACTCCATCCAGGATGCCCAGGGCAGCTGTATTTCTGGGGATGCCCTCCCCAATCTGTTCGTCTCCCACTTCCAAACTTTCTTAGGCATAGCCCACCCCTCTATTGTTATTCATTACCCGTGTTCCCTCTTCTCTAAGAAGCTCTCCCCTCTTCAATCTGCCGCCATGCTTACTCCTGTTACGGATGAGGAGGTTAAGTGCATCTAGTTCCAGATGGGCGATGATAAAGCGCCCGGCCCAGATGGTTTCTCGGTTAAGTTCTTCAAGTCTGCTTGGGATATCGTGGGGCACGATGTTTGTTCGGCGGTTAATGAGTTCTTCTCTTCTGGTAAAATCCTTAAGTCGCTCAACAACACCGTGCTTGCTCTCATCCCTAAGGTTAACTCCCCGTCTAAAGTCACTGATTTCCGCCCCATCGCCTGTTGTAACGTTGTTTACAAATGTATCAGCAAGATCATTGCGGAGCGTATCAAGAACCACCTCTCTTCTCTGGTTGATGAAAACCAGTATGCTTTCATTCCAGGGCGCCTGATCACTGACAATGTTCTTCTTGTCCAGGAGCTCATGCGTGATTATCATTATCATCGTGGTCCCCCCAGATGTGCGTTTAAAGTCGATATCCAAAAAGCTTACGATACGGTTGACTGGTTTTTTCTTCGCACCATCTTGGTTGGGTTTGGTTTCCCCATTCGTATGATTGACTGGATCATGACGTGTGTCTCCACTGCTGCTTACTCTGTGAGCATCAATGATAATATGCACGGATTCTTCGAAGGTCAAAGGGGCATCCGTCAGGGTGACCCCCTCTCTCCCTATCTCTTCACTCTTGTCATGGAGGTGCTTAACCTTATGATCAAGAGAAACATCTCTGACTCCGATTCTTTTAAATTCCATCGGCAATGTGAGGAGCAAAGTATCACCCATCTCTGCTTTGCCGATGACCTTCTTCTCTTCTGTCATGTCGATAGCTCTTCGGTTCGTGTCATAAATGACTCTCTTGCTGAATTCTCTAGGGTCTCTGGGCTACACCCTAACGAAGCAAAGAGTGAAGCCTTCTACTGTAATGTTGGTGAGAGGACCAGAGCTTCCATTAATCGTATTGTTAGGTTTCCGGAGGGATCTCTCCCTGTACGATACCTTGGTGTCCCTCTCATCACCACTCGTCTTGTCCACAAGGATTGTAAATGCCTAGTTGATAAAGTCAAATGCAGGATTAACGACTGGAAGAACAAGTCTCTCTCTTTTGCCGGTCGTCTCCAACTCATCCTCTCTGTCCTTTCTTCCATGCAAATTTATTGGGCTTCCGTTTTTATTCTTCCTAAATCTATCTCTAACGAGATTGAGAAACTCACTAGGGGTTTCCTCTGGTGCAACGGTGAGATGAAGCGTGGTAAAGACAAAGTTTCATGGAAGACTGTATGTCTCCCTAAGACCCATGGTGGTCTGGGTATTCGTAACCTTGCTGTTTGGAATATTGCCCTTATGGCTTCCCATACCTGGAGACTCCTTTCTAATAAGGATTCTCTTTGGGTCAGGTGGATCCACTCGTACCGCCTCTGTGGGCGTAACTTCTGGGATGCCCCTAAGAAACGCAGTACGGGCTATGCGTGGCGCAATATCCTCGACATGCGGGGTAAGATCAGGGGCTTTATTGTCTCCAAGGTTGGTGATGGCTGCTCTACGTCTGCTTGGTTCGACAACTGGCATCCTGCTGGTCCCCTTTCTCAGTTCTTATCCGCCCGTAACATCCATACTGCGGGCTTCACTCCTGATTCTAAGGTTGCTGACCTTGTCCTCAACGGGTGTTGGGTGCGCCCCTATTGCTGGCAGGACTCCCAACCCGTTCTGCTTTCTCATAACCCACCTTCTCTTTCCACGTCCGTTCCTGATAAACTCCTCTAGAGATCTTGCGACGGTAAGGTCTCTCCTTTTTCTGTCCGTTCTGTCTGGCACTCTATACGCCCCTCGGACCAGCCTGTAGACTGGTATCATCTTGTTTGGTACTCCCAGAATATCCCTAGACACGCCTTCATTCTCTGGGTTGCTCTCAAAGATCGTCTCAAGACCCATGATAAAATCAGAAGTTGGGAGACTAACGCCAACCTTATCTGTGCCTTCTGCGGTGATTGTTCCGATTCCCTTCCACATCTTTTCTTTGAGTGTTCTTTCCCTTCTATGGTTTGGCATGATCTTCAGCATGTTATGAACCTCTCCTTCCCCACAAATTGCTGGTCGGATATCATCAATCTCCTCAAGCCCATCACTAAGGGTAAGAACGTTTGGTCCATTATCCGAAGACTTATGCTTGCGGGAGCTATCTACCACATTTGGCAGGAAAGAAATAACCGGATTTTTAAGAATAATAGACGATCGTATCATGATGTTGTCAAAACTATTATTGATGATGTCCGTTGTAGATTGGTGAGTCTCTCTATGAAACCTTCTCCTAATGTTATTTTGGCTAAAAGAGTATGGTCCCTACCCTAACGTTGAGAGATGTTTCACCTATTTTACACAGTGGTCTATTATTCTCTTCTATCTCATCTTTTCTATTATATATTTCTTGGATTGTATGGTTTGTTTTTTGCAGGATGTTTGCTTTTTATGTTCCTCCTATGTTCTCTGGTTCCAAAACCTGTTTTGGTTCCTAGTATTGCCTTGTAGACCATTGGGGCCTGTCCCAATGGGTCTTTTTGTTGTTTATTTGGTGGGGAGTCCCCAACCTTAAATAGTATTTATTCTTTTTATTAATAAAATTTGTCAGAGGTACCGTCCTCTTTACCCAAAAAAAGTTATGCTTTCAACCTTCGATGATGCTTTGGGCCTTCATTTTCTTCCAAAGCTTTGGACCTACAATCTGTGGAGGAAAATGGATGGATGGTGGCAATGGCGGGGAATCGATGGTGTTAATGGTGGTTGGGGGTGGGGAGAGAGAGAGATACGGATGGTAACGATGTCAGTGGAAAGACGGAGAAACAGTAGGAGATGGATGGGAATGGTGGTAGTAGCGGTGAAGGATTTTATGGTAGCAGTGGTGGGAAATGAACTAGATTCTTAAAATGGATGAAGGTATCTTAAAATTTTATAATAATAATTATTATTATTATTATTATTATTATTATTATTATTATAAATTTAAGACTAACGAAAGATAAAACTTACATGAACGCAAAGTTAGCGTCAAACGAATATGTCCTGGAGGTTAACAACTTAACATGACGTGTGACATGCAACCTAAACGAGATAACCAAATAACTCATTAACATCCTTCAAAATGGTGTTTTGACATACAGTTTGATAGTTTATTGACTTAATATCCAAAAAAAAAAGTATATTGGTAAAATGAAATCAAAATTGATACTTTATTAGACAACACTCACAAATAATAAATTGAACTCGCAATAGTTTAGCTATAGTATTTTATGTCAGACAAATCATTCCCTCACACCCGGGTCATATATTCAAAGTAGTTATGGTTATTTAGTGTTTTTTTTTTTTTTTTTTTTTTTTGAATAGCAATCTAAATTTACTACCAAACTAATCATCTTCTCTACTAACCATCAATGTTTTCAGAGATACTAGAACCCTCATCCTTAAGATGAAATGCTACACCAAATACCGCTAGGCTAGAAGCCTGTTGATTATAGTTATTTAGTTAAATCCAAAAATCTGACTTTATTGTAACATAATGCCACGAACAACTTTTCAAAACATAATAAATTTTAGTATGTACTCTCAGGGCCGATTTAAAGGGAGGCAAAGTGGGCTATTGCACAGGGCCAGTTTTTGTAGGGGCCCAAATTTTTTTTTTAATAGTATACTACACTTGAGTCCAAATTGTAAACTTGGACGCCAAGGAAAAGGAAATACTGAACGACGCCAAGAGTCGGACGAGGGACGACGATCGGGAATTCTCATCGTTTTCCACGATTGCCTGAGCTGCTAAACCCATAAACGGTATCTCTCCTCCTCCGTAATTGCATCATCTTCGTCAGTAGTGTATTGTAATTGCAGTTTGCTTGATCCAACTCTTGTTTTAATCTTTGATTCTCGCTTTTCTCTTCTTCTAGTTGTTGTATGTAATGATGTATTATTGTATTACCCCGTTCCTAGTTCGTTTATCTACGGAATTCAAAGACATTCCATCATCCGGAACGGACTGATCGCAAATTGTGCTTCAAGTAAGAATATGCAAACCGGTCTGTATATAGTTCACAATTCGATTCAATTAACTAGCAAAACCAGAATATTAAAAAAAAAATATTACTCCTCTCGTTCTATCTTTTTATTCTGAATTTCAAAAGTAACTGGTTATCGATCGGATCATTTGTGTTTTTATAATAATACTAGATTACTAGTGATTATTATCTCAAAAACACTCGTTCTGTGATTTTTAGACTGAGAGTGTCAAAATTAACACGGATTAATCGGATTCGTTGTGTATCTATACCGATCATTCATGATCAATTGATCATGTTTGGTTTAAAAAGTGTAATAAACTACGAATAGTTGATCAACCAATTTGCTATCAAGAATGCTAGGAGAACTTCGTGGGTCATCCGTTAGTTATTACGATATGTAATTACTCATTAAAAATACTATGTTTTTTTGCTATGTTTAATGCTATAAAGTTTATCGTCGTAAAAAAAATTAGTTTATGTAATTTAATTTATTACACGTTAAGAGGACCGTTTTTTCCGGCTCGTCCCGGGCATCCGAATCATCGGCACCGGCCAATGTGTACTCTAACGTTAAGACTACTAAAAGTTAAACACTTATCCAGTTTTACAAATATACCGGTACAAAATCATCTCCGAGTATTCCAACCCCAACATTGAAGTTAAAAAGTGAGTGGTACTTAAGCTCGCCACTATCTCCCTCCACCAAAGCATTCGAAAAGTTGAAATATAAAGTCAAAAGGTAAATAGACAATGACTTAAACCTTATATCGACAGCATTGTCCATGGTTAGATAGTTGGCTTACCTATAAATAATAATTTTATCTTAATATTCATCTTAAATTATATAAATATATAATTGATATAAAACATATTTTAATCATTGTTCATTTGTTTATTTTATGGTCAAATTTATCTTCAAACCTTTTAAACAAAATTACTATGATTGTTTTAACTATCCGATTATTATAATATAATAAAGAGTTAAAATACAAAAATCATTAGATGTAAATATAATTATATAAAACGATAAAATATAAGATGATATTTTATTACACAAAACAAATCAAAATCAAATGTTGATTTTAACATATAATACAATCGTATGTATTTACCGTAAATAATTTGACGGTAACCGTAGATTTGCTGTAAGTGGGAAGTGGGGTCGATTGTAATGGTGGAGGAATTTTGGCAGTTAGCGTTGATATGAAGCCAAACGACGCGTGTTCACGTGATACTGTCACCCACTCCCAACGGTTTAGTGCCCCTCTCCCTTTTACCTTTCGTCACATTTCGTCATAATTTATCATCGGAGTTTGATTATAAATTAATGTCCTGTTCTAAATTTGAAATAGTTTTGATTAATCTTTTTTCGTGTTCAAAGTTTGGATTCTTAAAGAAAATTGTGTTTTAGGAAATAACTCTAATTCGAAAACCGAATATATTTTAAAATACTGTAAAAGATGATATTCAACAAAGTACATTTGGTATGTCCAACAAAGTAACTTTGGTCCGACTGCGATCCGAAAGTATAGATACCTACATAAGATTCGAAAAGATCCATAAGGACTTGAATCAAACCCTTATAAGCTAGAGCTAGACATGTTTTTTTTGTATTGTTGGGAATTTTTGGTTAAACAAGGGTGTGTTGATGATCGAATTAACGGGAGAGCGGTCGTGAGTTGTAAGACTTGAAACTTTCCCTTGAATGAATAGTTATAAAATTTCCATTTTTGTTGGTTTTGAGTAACGATACTTGAAATGGAAAAAGTTTCAGGAATTACGTTGTCTTTTGAAAGAATACTTCAATGTTTAGGACTTGCGAATTATTATTTTGCAAGGCTTAGTTCACTTGATGTTTGATTTTGAAGCCGTCGTTGGATGATGAGTGATGTTATTGGTGTGTGTATGTATGTTTTATATCACCAAATACACATCAAAATGAAACAATCTACAATATATTGTCGTTGGATAAGTTCTGACCAAATGCGATCACAGCGGGCAAGAGGGACGTATTGTAGTGCGATTAGCATTCATAATGAACCGTTCCTCACATTGGTTTTGCAATATTTGCACAAATCATGAGAAATATGGTCGGAAGACATTTGGCCGGAGAAATTTGCACGGGTAGCCACTCGAACCGAGTATGAAACAGTGCATGGTTACAAGTTGGGGCTAGCCCACTTGGCTAACAAGGTGATTACTAACAATGAGGTCATGGGTTCAAACCCTGACACTAACATAACAATGAGTAGTTTAAGAGTAGGAGTAGGATAGATTTGTCGTTCAAAAAAAATGAAACAGTGCATGGTTGAATTCATGTTAGGGGATAATCAATACATAAATGCTCTTGGGACTTTACATCGTTTGTATGAGCTGTAGACAAATTTGACCACAATGTTGACTTTGGGTGTAATCAACTAGGGATGAGCACGATCCAGACCCGGACCGAACAGGACCGAGAACCGATTTGGTAGGAAACAGAGAATCGACAATTGGACCAAATACCCCGATTCTGGTTCCTACCGGTTCCGATATCGGTTCGGTTATACAATGAAGTGTGCTATTAAGGGATGTGTTCGGTTCTGGACTCGGCTCGAACCGGACCGAAACCCAATTTAGTGGAAAATTAAAAACCAAGAACCGGGCTGAATACAAAGTTTCGGTTCCAGTTCCGGGTCCGGTTCTTTAGATGAAATGTTCATCCTTAGTCTATAAGCATGTGTTATAGAAAAAAAACACTTCCAAAATTTAGAAGGGAGACTTGAGGTGCGATTTACCCACAATTAAATGGTTAGAACCATCTTAGAGAAGGATTAAAGTTGAATACGATTGAATTCAATTCTAACACAAAGTGTCTGTTTGGTACGACGAAATATAATCATGAAAGAATGGAATGGACAGCATAATAGAATGAGCAAGGTAATTTAATGAATCATTACATTTCATTGTCATATTTGGTTGGTTCTAAGGAATGAAATAAGTCATTCAAACAAATTATTTTTGTTAATACAAAAAACTAAATAACGTGAATTTGATAAATAAATAAAAGAATGTTATTTTATAAAATAAATTTTTTCTAAATTAAGATATATCTTTAAATAAATTTCATATAAATAAATTTCATTTCATTCAAAATATGTATTATATGTTCTACAAATAGTTGAAAAATATTATCTATAATTTAAAAAAAACATTACAAAATAAAAAGAACAATATACCATAAAATCTTAATATAAATATGGATGAAAATGATTTAATTTATAAAAATAAAAAAAAATTGTTTAAACGAAATTTTGAAAATTTTTAAAAATTAACATTTATTAAATATTATAAGAAGAAACTAATTTATTTGTATTATATATCATTCCATTCCATGAGGGAATGAAAAAAAAAAAAACATCCCTCCCCCATGGAATGAAAATCAGCCAAAGAGAAGCAATCGCATTCCATGAGGAATGCTTCATTACATTCCTTCGAGTAACCAAACATGATTTTTTCATTTCGACGTAATAGTCCATTCCATTCCTTATTCGATTACTGCATATCAAACACTACCTTAAGGTTACGGGTGCAAATGAGCCGAGCCGGCTCGTGAGCTACCCGGTACCGGCTCGATAAAAGCTTGGCTCGGGACCGATTTTAAACGAGCCCGAGCTTAATATAAGGCTCGTTTAGTAAACAAGCTCGAGCCGAGCCTGTGTCACCAATATTAGGCTCGCGAGCCCTAAACGAGCCTATATATATATATATATATATATATATATATATATATATATATATATATATATATATATATATATATATATATATATATATATATATATATATATATATATATATATATATATATATATATATATATATATATATATATATATAGGGTAAAGTTCAATTGAGAACCTAAAAAAGCCTAGGAACCTAAGAACCCATTTTATGAACTTTTTTTCTACACAATATTTTTCAAAAAAAAATATACCAAAATTTTTGTTATGATGCATCTATAAGATATCAAAAAAAAATTCAAAAAAAAACATTTTTTTAATTTTTTTTCATATGGGTTTAGGGTTTAGGGTTTAGGGTTTAGGTATAGGGTTTAGGGTTTAGGGTTTAGGGTTTAGTTTTAGGGTTTAGGGTTTAGGTTTAGGGTTTAGAAATCTCTTAGACACTTTAAATAAAAAATTAGATGCAAAAAAATCATTTTTTTTATTTTTTTTCATATGGGTTTAGGGTTTAGGGTTTGGGTTTAGAAATCTCTTAGACGCTTTAAATAAAAAAAATTGGTTGCAATTTTTTTTTTAAATATTGTGTAGAAAAAAAGTTCCTAGGTTCCTAGGTTTTTTTAGGTTCTCTCATGATCTCGACCCTATATATATATATATATATATATATATATATATATATATATATATATATATATATATATATATATATATATATATATATATATATATATATATATATATATATAGAGAGAGAGAGAGAGAGAGGTAGGATAAAATGAGGAGGGTAAAAAGGTTGAGAAAGTGAGAATAAATCTGGGCTCTCCAAATATCAAGATCAAAGGCTAAAATAAACGGGCCATTTATGTAAATTCTATAAATTAAATGATCGAATTGTAACTTATAAATGAAGAGAAGGGTATTGTGGGGATTTCATTTATTTTTATTTCCACGAAATCAGCAAAATTTTGAATTCCTTCCTAAAATATCTCTATTTTCCCGTCTCTCTCTCTACAACATTCAAACCCTAATCACAGCGTCGACCTCCTTCTCCCATATCTCCGCTCCGTCTCTCCTCTTCTACTCACGTTACTTGTTAACCTTCTCATCGGATCTCTGCTCGGTCTCCTTCTTATCGGCCTAATCAAACATCTCGTCCGCTGCCCTCGCCCTGTCTATAACAAAAACATGTTCCTCACATTTGCCGTTGACCACTGGTCGTTCCCCAGCGGCCATGCTTCTAGAGTTTGCTTCACTGCGTCCTTGTTTTATCTTTCCTCGGATTTGATCCCCAGTATTTTTCTTCAATTCAAGTCTGATGACAAGTTTCGTCAGGTAATTAGCAAACTGCCATTGTTTTCCTCTATATTCTTCTTTAAAAAAAATATAGATTTATCTAATCTTTTGTTTTTATGTTTGTTCAAATATGCTGATAAATTTTCGCCTGGAGTTTTATTTCATTTTGTTTCAGTTTGTTTAATCACAATATGAGCTATTATGGTTGTCGTATCTGGAGGTTGGAGTCGGTTTGTTTAATCCTCAAATTGAAATTGAAGTTTTAGAAGTCAAAATGCTATTTCATCTTTTTATTAGACTCAATTTGTTTATTGATAAATGTATATACTCGATTGTAACACTTAAATCTGTGATCAAAATCCAGTTAATACGGGGTTTTACGGGGTCGATTACGTGGTTTTATTCATCGATGATTATAGAACAAGTTACTGTTAAATGTGTTTTGTAGTTTTATCAAGTTCTATTCATTAATGAATATTGAGTTTTATTCATCAATGATTATTTCTGATTTGTTTTATTCAGCGATGATTATAAAACGGGTCACCGTTATTTTGTTTAGTTTTTTAAGTGGGTCTTTCCTAACAAGATTATAATATTCTTTTTAAGTTGATCAAATTAATCCTTTTTTAAGTATATCATGCAGTGGAGATACATAGAAGCCAGCCTCCATATGTTTTCAAACGCCAGTTGTATAACCTCACAGGAGTACCACCCGAAAGGCAAAGAGATAATGATGAAAGGTGGATTATAAGGGTTATCGATTGAACTTGATTAGCAGGTTATCGATTTCCTCCTCTTGATTTCTGATAAGGGTTCTATTACGGTATGTCTCTGATTTCGCTGATTTTTTGATTTCTTTTTGCTGATAAGGGTTGCAGGTTTTTTGATTTATCCGATAATGATAAGGGTTGCAGGTTTTTTTCATTGTCACAATTCCCTTTGCAGCTTTTTTATAATTTAAATTGGTTGGAGTAGTTAGGAATTATTTTATCAACATAGAATCACATGTACCGAGAATGATGTTTTACCTCAAATCGTTTACTTTTTCTCAAATCACTCATTTACGTTAAAATCATATATCAGACAACATTCAAGAATATTAAACGGATCTTGGAGTTAGTAACTTAATTGTTTAAATTAATGTGTCCCACACATATAAACCTGTACAAGGGGTACTACTATACATCGGCATATCAAATGTGTGTTTTTGCCTCTATTTAGTATTTACAAATGCTTCTAATCTTCCATGGATAGACCAGATCCGCCACAAAATGCTTCTGGTTCAAATGATCTTGCTGACTCATCATTGTAGGCACCTGCTACTGCTCTGCCACCTGGCTCTCCACCTGCTACTGCTCTGCCACCTGGCTCTCCACCTGAGGTATGTAATCCCTTTCACGTTGATAACTGCAATTGAAAGTAAGATGCTAAAATTAACAAAAATTTGAAAGTAAGATGCTATAATAAACAAATTATGAAAGCACATTGTTTTTCTTGCATTTAGCCCCTTATAAAATTACAATGTTTTTAGTCCTATCTCGCTTTTGTATAACAAGATATATATAAATTATTACAATTAATACTCCCCGCCTAGGCGCCGACTAGTCCTCGCCTAGACCGACTAGTCCTAGGCCCAGTCGACCGCCCACCTACCGCCTAGCGACTTCTACAACCTTGGGATTATTAAAGGTAATCCTGTGTTTCTACATGACATATATAATCCCTAATTTCTTTTGCTAAGTAACATTCAAGGTCTCATAATCTCCCTAATTTTTCACTTTTAGTCGGGATGACTCTGATTGGTCAAAGTTGGGGGTGAAAGAGGTGAATACTCTTTATCTTTTTCTTACATTTGACATTTAATTGTCTTGTACTATTGACCTGCACTAGTGATCAGCGTTTGTATAAATATCCTACAATGAGGGGTATTATGGTCCTTATAATGTAATTCTTTGCTTTTGACTGGATTATAATCATTTATGATTATTGCTATAATCATCTATG